>CM060927.1:207848963-208403963 GCA_030737875.1 Allium sativum | reverse complement strand
TGGCCTCTTACAGTCAAGCCCAGTACGCGTGCCCCGTCCTCGACTTGGGTCGAGCCCACAAAGATACTTATGGGTTACTGGTTGAAACGGGCCCCCATTACTTGACACAAGCTATCCACCTAAGCTTGGTCCCCTCTAGTACATCCCACTTAACCCTCTTCTTATTCATGTTCACTTACATATTTCAATTTTGGTTAAGTGTTTCTAATCGTATTTCACAAGCCACCTAAGGCACCTACTTAACCCCCATGTCCCACCACATGTTTATCTGGTTATGTGTTTCTTAATTCATTGACACCGTAACCTTGTAAAGACCTCCCACATTAGACTGACATTTGTGGCAGCTGGATTTGCCGGGCGGGTCCGGGAAGTCTTACACCACAAACGAGCCTAACCTCGTGTTTTTACAACTGTTACGCATTTAATTTATGCCTAAGACCTCCCACATTAGACTGGCATTTGTGGCAGCTGGATTTGCCGGGCGGGTCCGGGCAGTCTTACACCACAAAAGAGCCTAACCTCGTGTCTTAGACGATTAATTACACAAAATTAATTATCCCCCAATTTGAACTAATTTCCCTATTCAAATTATCAATCAATTCCAAATTTAACTATGTCCATAATTGACTCAATTATGTCCATCTATTTATGGTATGCAAAATTATACCAAATATCCTCACAAATTTATTTTATGCCATTTAAGGCATTTCTGCCAATTCTCAATATTAAATCTTTTAATATTATTCCATTTCTCCACGTTGTACGTTCGTTCGTTTAACGTAAAATATACGTTAGACTCGAATAGTCTAACTTATAGAATAAAGAGAAAACATCACAACATACATAGAGATAAAACTAGATCTAAACATAAGGGGTGAACTTGCATGTATGAATTACATCTAATATTTGCATAGGCTAAAGTCACAAACTTGCATAAAACTACATATGCCATAGATTTAAATCTAAAGGTGTAAACTTGTTTAGTTAATAGTCACAAACTTGCACAAACCATGTATGTCATAGATCTAATCATAAGTTGTAAACTTGCATAGGCAATAACCACAAACTTACATTACATGCTTCATACTCCAAACATATACATACATATACTTTCATATGTGATTTATGCAATCATAACGATGGTGTAAACTTACATCTAAACATGTGAACTAGCATGTAGAATTTTTTATACTAGCATATAACTCACACATGTCATAGCCTAACTTTAGATCCAATTTACACATAAAATAGAGGTCATGAAACATGTAAGGTTGTATATAATTTTCACTAACTTGCATATGATCCATGCCTCAATTAACATCCTAACTTGCATACATACATATGATTTATCATATGAATTAGTTCCAACAACATAACCAAACTAGAATATGAAACATCATAATGAATTGATTACACATAAGACAATCATAGAATTACAACATAGATGATAACATCACAACTTTACAACATAGATGATAACATCATAGAATTTACAACATAGATAATAACATGCGGTCAATAATTCACAACATAACCATATAATCCACATCATATCTCAATCCAATTAAATTGGTAATTATATTATTAAAGAAATCGAACTCACAACTCAAAGAAGGTCTTGAGTTCTGAAATCTGAGTTCTGAAGTTGAATTAGCTTTCCTTTGAAGAAGACAATTTGTTGCGGTTTAGATTAGAGTTGAATTTGATTAGCTTTTCTTCCTCTCTAATTGGTGGCGGCTATTCTAGGTTGCAAGGTGACGGCATGGAGGACATGATTCTAATTTTTTATTTGATTTTAGGGTTTGAGTCTACATTTGTTTTTATAGAGTTTAGGATTAATTTAGGCCATCCGATCAACCCAGAATTAACCCCAGCCATTTAGAGCAGATCAGAAACCCTAATGACTCAGCATACAGTCATAAACAGGTCATCAAACAAATCTGCCCGGGGGGGGGGGGGGGGGCAGGTCGACCTGTGTGGGTAGGTCGACCCCCTGGTCGACCTGGCCCTGGCGGGAAATTTCCCGCGTAGCCCAATCTGACTCTGAAATTTGAATTTTTGAAATCTGTTTAAAATTTTCTGAAACTTCCAATGGTCATAACTTCTTCATACGAAGTCCAATTCACGCAAACTCGGACTCTATCTCAACCAGAATTCCGAGACGAACACAATGGCGCAACCTGTTTCCCTTAATTCTCACATCTGAGATTAGTTATTCTTTAATTAATGAACATTAATATTGAATTATGGGGTGTTACATTCTCCCCTCCTTAAAGGATTTCGCCCCCGAAATCTCCAAGTTAAGGAGAATGCATATCCTAACATCCGAACAACCATCTACTCAACCATCAAGCACAGGCATCCATTGTCCTTATAAAATTCCTAATGCTGTATGAACATATGCAAGAAGTGTGTGTATATGTTCTTTATCTAATGGAAAATCAGACGGTCTACTGATTCAGTTGACCTCCTTAATGCAAACCATGATAGTGCCATGCGTCCATTATGTATGCGAAAGAATCCTATCGATACATATTATTTCTACATGTGTGCACAACCATTCACCAAAATGCAACATCCATATGATATTACAATCATTATACATCCATTACTTAAATATGTACACACATTTATATGCAATATGCAATATGAAGTGACTGAGCCGATCTAGTGCCTAAAGTGTGTGTATATGTATCCACGAGTAACCACTAGCAACCACTTGCATCCACATGCATCCATCATACATAACATGTCTCAAACACATGTTTCAACCATAGGACTACCCTATCTAAAGGTCAAAGATACTAGCGAGAGGATATACTAAAGATAAAACAAGTACAAGCTAAGCGATAAAAGAGAAATTAAAAGACATACCCTCGAAAAGAAAAGGGTACAATGAACGCATTTTCTCTTCCGTCTCCCAAGTAGCGTTGCTCTCATCATCTCCCTGTTGCACTTTGACTAGCCTGACCTCTCGATTCCTCAACTTCTTAATCTCCGACCCAAGAATGCACGTAGGAGCTCGTCGAATCATCGCATCAAGCTTTATCTCCACCTCTCTAAGCAAGGTCGGCTCTACCACTTCCGCGGTCTCATGCAAGCACTTCCTCAAATGTGATACATGGAATACATCGTGTACACCACTAAGTCTCTCGGGCAACTCCACTCTATACGCCATCCGTCCAATCTTCTCCTTAATAGGAAACGGCCCTACAAACCATGGTGCTAACTTCCCAACGGACCCAAAGCGAACAACATTCTGTAATGGAGACACCTTAACAAAGACCATGTCCCCAATATCAAACTCAAGATCTGTCCTCCTCTTGTCCGCATAAGATTTCTGCCTATCTTGCGCCGTCTTCATCCTCCTTCGAATCAAATCGTTCTTTTCCGAAGTCTCTCTAATCATATCGGGCCCAAGTAAGATCTTATCTGTAGATTCCCACCAACATGTAGGCGAACGACACGGCCGTCCATAAAGAGCCTCGAACGGTGCCATGCCAATGCTAGACTGAAAGCTATTATTATATGCAAACTCCACCAAAGGAAGATGTTCCTCCCATGTACCTCCGAAGTCTAAGACACACAACCTCAATAGGTCCTCTAGAATACGATTCACCCTCTCGGTCTGGCCGTCCGTCTGAGGATGATATGCGGTGCTCAAACATAACTGAGTCCCTACCACCTCTTGCAAGCTCTTCCAAAACTCGCTAGTAAAGATAGGATCGCGGTCGCTCACTATGCTAGAAGGAACACCGTGCAAACGAACTATCTCTCGAATGTATACGGAGACTAACCATGGAGCAGTCCTCTTACTCTTTATGGGAATGAAATGGGCGCTCTTAGTAAGTCTGTCTACCACGACCCAAATCCCCGTATTACCCTTCCTCGATCTTGGTAACCCATCAATAAAGTCCATCGAGACACTTTCCCACTTCCATTGTGGGACCTCGAATGGGTGAAGCAATCCACCGGGTTTCTTTTGCTCTGCTTTTACTTGTTGGCACACTAAGCATTTAGCTACAAACTCAGCCACATCCCCCTTCATGCCGGCCCAAAAGTAAACTCGTCTTGTGTCCATGTACATATTGTCCCCACCGGGATGGATGGTCATCTTCGAACGATGTGCATCATCAAGTATGATCTTCCTCAAATTCTCGTCCCGTGGTACACAAAGTCTACCGTCCCTACGTAACCAACCCTTATCATCTAGGGTATACCTACTGAGATGGCTCGATGACTCGCCCCTTTTGAGCTTTTCTACTAACTCGACCAACTATGGGTCATCTCCCTGTGCCTCGCCAATCTGTCCCAAAAGCGTAGGTCTGACCTCTAAGGATGCTAGCGAACCAGGTACAAAGTCAATGGAAGGTCTAAAATCAAACGTAGAGATGAACTCTAGGCTTCGCCGCTCAACAAACAACGGACTCAAGGACAACCTTCTCCTACTTAAGGCATCTGCCACCACGTTACCCTTGCTAGGGGTATATGCTATCTCGAAATCGTAGGACGCTAAGAATTCCATCCACCTTTGATGCCCTAAGTTCAAGTCCTTCTGAGAGAATAAGTATTTTAGCAATTTGTGGTCACTGAACAATTCAAATTTCTCGCTAAGAAGATAATGGCGCCAAGACTTAAGCGCGAAAACAATAGCGGCTAACTCTAGGTCATGTGTAGGGTAATTTTTCCTATGCACTCTCAACTGCCTTCCTCCATAGGCTATTACCCTTCCCTCTTGCATTAAGACTGCGCCTAGTCCTATCCCACAAGCATCGGTATAAACATTAAATGGCTTACTCCCATCTGGCAATACTAAGACTGGGGTTGTGGTCAAAGCTCTCTTTAAACGTTGGAACGCATCATCACAATCTACGTCCCATGTGAAAACTAGGTTCTTCTTCGTCAAGCGTGTTAATGGGGCTGATATTTTTGCGAAGTCTTTGATAAACTTCCTATAGTAGGCAGCAAACCCTAAGAAACTCCTCACCTCGGTAGCATTTTTAGGGAACTTCCAATCTTGGATGGCCGCTACCTTTGCGGGATCCACAACTATCCCTTCTTTGGAAACCATGTGCCCTAAGAATTGCACTTCCTTCCTCCAAAAGTGACATTTAGAAAATTTAGCTTTAAGGCTATGCGCTCGAAGGGTCTCCAACACTTCCCTAAGATGTAGGGCATGCTCTCCCTCGCTTTTGGAAAAGATCAAGATGTCGTCCACGAAGACTACCACGAATTTATTAAGGTACTCCCTAAACACCCTACTCATCAAGTCAACAAAGTATACAGGGGCGTTTGTCAAACCGAAAGGCATCACAAGCCACTCGAAGAAGCCGTATGGAGTCCTAAAGGCAGTCTTGTCTATGCTATCCTCAGCCACTCTCAACTGATGGAAACCCGTGGTTAAGTCCAACTGCGAAAACACTGAGGCGCCAACTAATTGATCGAAGAGACCGTCAATCCTCGACAGTGGGTGCCTATTCTTCTTAGTAAGCTTATTAAGTTCTCTATAGTCCACACAAAGTCTAAGGGACCCATCTGCCTTCGTGGCAAATACTACTGGAGCACCCCACTCCGATATACTACGTCTGATGAACCCCTTCTCAAGCAATTCTTTCACTTGCTTACTGAGTTCTCTTCTCTCTCTTGGAGACATATGGCGCACTGGCAATGCAACTGGCTTTGCATTATCTACTAGATATATTCGAAAGTCTGTCTCACATTTTGGGGGTAGACCCCTCACCTCATCGAAGACATCAACATATTCACGGACTATGTGAACAGAATGTAAATCATCATTGGATGCGTCAAGGGATTCTAGGTAGCTAAGCATTACTGGACCTCTAGGGTCACAAGAAATATCAAGGGTCTTTCCACAACGAGTCAACAATCTAACTACCCTTCTTTCACAATCTAGGATGGCCCCGTATCTAGTTAGCCAATCCATACCTGGAATCAAGCCGTAGCCCATGAAGCCAAGAACAAAGGCGTTGCATTCAAACCCAACGCCCAAGATAGACACTCTCAAATCCCGATAGATCATAGAAAGATGAGCCGAACCACCAATAGGATTTGAGACTACAAAGGGATCCGTAACTAGACTAGTATTTAGGTGCAGTGTTTCAACTAATGATGAAGAGATAAACGAATGTGATGCACCATAATCGAATAAAGTACAGACAAGATGATCAAACAAAAAAATTAAACTTTCAACGGAAATTGCTCCACCTCGTTCTTGCAGCGGTAGGACCACGAGAGCCTGAACTTGCCCCCTTGCCTGACCTGGTGCCATAAGAGCCTGCACCTGTCCTCTCGAGGTAGACCCTGCCCTCTGCCCTTTCCTTGTGCAGTCCTTAATCAGATGTCCCTCTTCGCCACAATGGAAACAACCAGTCTTCTTTTTCTTCCTGCAATCTTTGCTTAGATGGCCTGGCGTCCCACAGTTAAAGCATCTTTTCTTTCCTTTACCATTGTTGCCTTTACCACATTTCTTGTTCTGTTGTTGCTGTTGCGGTTTCTTTTGATCCCTTTTCTTCTCAGGTGCCTTATTAGCATTGGTGCCCTTCTCCTCTTCATGCATAAGTGCCATGTCAACTAGTCTCTCAAGGGTAGCCCCCATGGGGATGTGGGTCATAGCTAACCCATGAAGCGGCTCGTTCAAACCCTTAACAAATCTCAGGGCCTTCTTTTCTGGTGTATTCACCAAGTCCAAGCCAAATCTCGCCAACTGATTGAATTTGTTGACATATTCTTTCACTGATAGATTCCCTTGTTTAAACGCCAAAAACCTTTCCATGTATAAATTCTCTTCAGCCTGTGAGAGAAACTTTGCCTCAAACCTCCGCCTGAAATCTGGCCATGTATCAACTGGGCGTTCTCCATTAGTGGCCTCCCACCAAAACGAGGCGTCATCCTTCATTAGCCAGGCAACTAACTGGACCTTTCTCCCATCTTCCACTTCAAAGATCCCAAACAATTCTTCCATGTCCTTTAGCCAATTTCGAGATTCAACAAATGTCTCTATCCCGTGAAAAGGTTTTCCACCCATTGCCCGAAAGTCCTTACATATCTTTGCAAAAGTATCGACACGAGGAGGAGGAGGAGCATTTGCTGGACCTGCAGTGGTGGCCCTAGTCTCCAAATACCTCCTAAACCATCCTGGTATCGGTATCCCCTTGGGTATCTCGGGAATTCCAGACATGCTGAAACGAAATAGGAAAGATTCAATACAAAAGAACCGAAGGAAAGATATATGGCTCTTGGGGTTATACTTTCTAAAATAAGCTTTTCACTTGAAAATACTTTCCTTAAAACATACTTTTGAAGGTACTTCTTTATAAAAGTGTTTTTGAAAAACAGTTTTTCAAAATTCATATTTGTTTTGGTAACCTTCATCTCTGATACCACATGTAACACCCCACGTCCATTAATGTCACTCACAAAGGGAATGCATTAACTTCTATGGAGCGTTTTAAGTATGTATAGAACAGAAACTTAACAACAAGACAGATATAAACAGTACTTAAAATTTAAAATTTTATTCATTGCAGCGGTAAACACATAGGTTTGATTACATCATCAAAAACCAGAGTCAAAGTACATAATATCCATCTTGACTAAATCAAAGTACATAAATTGAAAGACATAACTCCAGCACAAAATAGCCATAAATAAGATAGGATGAACTTTAACTTCAGCGATCCAAGCAACTTCTAAAAGCAAGGATACAGCTGTCTAAAATCAAGCTCCACTGGTGCTAGTTCCACCCTGAGCACCTGGGGGGAAAAGGAAGAAAAGAGGTGGAAACAAAGGGGGTCAGACATAAAGTCTGGCGAGTGCGATAACTTTAACAATATAATTACCAAAATAACTAGGCTAAAGCATAAGTTGGAAAATAAGGAAACGACTGTGAACAATTGAGTATGGCAGAGTAAACAAGGAAATAAGATGAACAAAGATAACGTTAAAGGCGCACCTAAACCACTATAAGATAATTACTATACTGCACCACCACTAGTCACCCTAAGGTTGATCCCGCCTACAGAACTTAATAATGATAATGGTAGTTTCGTGCACCCCTAGTTGCCTTCATAGGTGCTGCCTGCCCCTATCTCTACTAGGTGTACCCACTACCCCCATGCGATGGGCTCCCCAACTCGTAGATACCCGTGCTGGCACCACAGTGGGGTGTATCACTCCCTAAAGTGGCAACCCGGTACCACCAACAATGCACGGCTTATACCTACAAGATGCAACAACGTCTTACCTACCAGCCCAGGCCCACACACGCATATGAACCCATTGGACTTGCATTGCCACCGCTAACCCGTTTTGGCCTCTTACAGTCAAGCCCAGTACGCGTGCCCCGTCCTCGACTTGGGTCGAGCCCACAAAGATACTTATGGGTTACTGGTTGAAACGGGCCCCCATTACTTGACACAAGCTATCCACCTAAGCTTGGTCCCCTCTAGTACATCCCACTTAACCCTCTTCTTATTCATGTTCACTTACATGTTTCAATTTTGGTTAAGTGTTTCTAATCGTATTTCACAAGCCACCTAAGGCACCCACTTAACCCCCATGTCCCACCACATGTTTATCTGGTTAAGTGTTTCTTAATTCATTAACACCGTAACCTTGTAAAGACCTCCCACATTAGACTGACATTTGTGGCAGCTGGATTTGCCGGGCGGGTCCGGGCAGTCTTACACCACAAACGAGCCTAACCTCGTGTCTTTACAACTGTTACGCATTTAATTTATGCCTAAGACCTCCCACATTAGACTGGCATTTGTGGCAGCTGGATTTGCCGGGCAGGTCCGGGCAGTCTTACACCACAAAAGAGCCTAACCTCGTGTCTTAGACGATTAATTACACAAAATTAATTATCCCCCAATTTGAATTAATTTCCCTATTCAAATTATCAATAAATTCCAAATTTAACTATGTCCATAATTGACTCAATTATGTCCATCTATTTATGGTATGCAAAATTATACCAATTATCATCACAAATTTATTTTATGCCATTTAAGGCATTTATGCCAATTCTCAATATTAAATCTTTTAATATTATCCCATTGCCCCAAGTTGTAGGTTCATTCGTTTAACGTAAAATATACGTTAGACTCGAATAGTCTAACTTATAGAATAAAGGGAAAACATCACAATATACATAGAGATAAAACTAGATCTAAACATAAGGGGTGAACTTGCATGTGTGAATTACATCTAAAACTTGCATAGGGAAAAGTCACAAACTTGCATAAAACTACATATGTCATAGATCTAAATCTAAAGGTGTAAACTTGTTTAGGTAATAGTCACAAACTTGCACAAACCATGTATGTCATAGATCTAATCATAAGGTGTAAATTTGCATAAGCAATAACCACAAACTTACATTGCATGCTTCATACTCCAAACATATATATATATATATATATATATATATATATATATATATATATATATATATATATATATACATATACTTGCATATGTGATTTATGTCGTCATAACGATGGTGTAAACTTACATCTAAACATGTAAACTAGAATGTAGAATTTTTTATACTCGCATATAACTCGCACATGTCAACTTTATATCCAATTTACACATAAAATAGAGGTCATGAAATATGTAAGGTTGTATATAATTTTCACTAACTTGCATATGATCCATGCCTCAGTTAACATCCTAACTTGCATACATACATATGATTTATCATATGAATTAGTTCCAACAACATAACCAAACTAGCATATGAAACATCATAATGAATTGATTATACATAAGACAATCATAGAATTACAACATAGATGATAACATCACAACTTTACAACATAGATGATAACATCATAGAATTTACAACATAGATAATAACATGCGGTCAATAATTCACAACATAACCATATAATCCACATCATATCTCAATCCAATTAAATTGTTAATTATTTTATTAAAGAAATCGAACTCACAACTCAAAGAAGGTCTTGAGTTCTGAAATCTGAGTTCTGAAGTTGAATTAGCTTTCCTTTGAAGAAGACAATTTGTTGCGGTTTAGATTAGAGTTGAATTTGATTAGCTTTTCTTCCTCTCTAATTGGTGGCGGCTATTCTAGGTTGCAAGGTGACGGCATGGAGGCCATGATTCTAATTTTTTATTTGATTTTAGTGTTTGAGTCTACATGTGTTTTTATAGAGTTTAGGATTAATTTAGGCCGTGCGATCAACCCAGAATTAACCCCAGCCTTTCAGAGCAGATCAGAAACCCTAATGACTCAGCATACAGTCATAAACATGTCATCAAACAAATCTACCCCGGGGGGGGGGGGGGGGGGGCAGGTCGACCTGTGTGGGTAGGTCGACCCCCTGGTCGACCTGGCCTTGGCGGGAAATTTCCTGCGTAGCCCAATCTGACTCTGAAATTTGAATTTTTGAAATCTGTTTAAATTTTTCTGAAACTTCCGATGGCCATAACTTCTTTATACGAGTCCAATTCACCCAAACTTGGACTCTACCTCAACTAGAATTCCGAGATGAACACAATGGCACAACCCGTTTCCCTTAATTCTCACATCTGAGATTAGTTATTCTTTAATTAATGAACATTAATATTGAAAATTATGAGGTGTTACAGCAGCCAAATAGGTGATGAAGGACATTCGACGACTGTTCTTAGAATGTCATATTGATTTATAGTAGGGAGTAGAAACCCCTTGTTTTCGAACTTTTACCCAAGCTTTGGAGAAGGTGAACTTACCTCCTTCACACCATTCATAGTAATTGATCATCTGGTTTAGCCATTTGAATCTGTATCTGATGTATTTCAGTGTACAATTCTCTAGTTGTTGGATGTGATAAAGGGGACAAAGTATCATCAATGATAATGGAAACCAGTGTACCATGTTCATGTCCAATAACATGTAGTCTTTGAAAGCCCAGAATGTCCACAAGACATTTAAAATTCATCCAAGGGTCAAACCAGATGGATGAGTTGAAACCATTTGCGATAACTTTGTTAAAGAGCTGTTTCCCTGAAGTACGAAGACGCAGTATGGACTTCCAAGTACTGGAGGCGTTGTTGTCAATTTTCATCAACCAAAAATGCTCCCCATTACAATATTTTGTATACATCCACTTCTACCATATGTTATCTCTGGTAAGAAAATTCCACATTAACTTAATGACTGATGCGTGTTTCAAATCTAAGAAGTATTTTAGGCCTACACCATCTTCCATTTTGGACCAGCATAATGTTCTCTATGCTACCTTGTGCTTGCTGCCACCCCAGAAGAAGTCAGCGCATAGAGTATTGAGTTTATCGAATGTCTATTCTGGTAGTTGATATATGAGAAACCAATAAAGTACTGCAAGAGCAGTCACAGTGTGAATGAGCTCGGCATGACCATCGAAACTGAGGTAATTAACATTCCAATTTTGAAATTTCTTTTGTACCTTAGCTAGGAGAGCTTGACAATCTGCATAATGAAGATATGTAGATGATACCGGCACTCCTAAGTATTTGATAGGAAAAGAATCCATCTGAAAACTAGGAGCTGCTGAACATGTTGAGGTTTGGATACATTATCACTAAAATTTACCCTTGATTTAGCTGTGTTGACTGAAAGGCCTGTATGGAGGTACAGCTTCTGAAAAACAGAATGGAGATTTGATGCTGTCGAAGTAATTGCTTTGCCAAACACCATTAGGTCATCAGCATAGAGAAGATGTGATATAATAGGATTTGTTGGTGAAGGTGGGGTAAAATGTTTAGTTAAAACAACTTCATTCATTAGATAAGAGAAGTACTCCATTGCGATAGTGAATATATATGGAGACAAGGGATCACCCTGACGTATTCCCTTATTACTTGTTATGAATTCCTTGTATCAAGATGGAAAATGTGGGGGTGGAGATACAAGCATATATCACATTGATGAAATGAAGGGGAAATCCCATCTTAGCCATAATGTAGCATATCAGCTCTCTGTTGATGGAATCGTAGGCTTTTTTCAAATCAATCTTAGCACAAAATTTACGTGTACCTGGTTTTTTAAAGCCTCAAAGCAGTTCATGTGCAAGAAGAATGTTTTCATCGATGTGTCTACCCGATATGAATGCACATTGGTTCTCCAAGATTAAGTGTGGCAAATAGACTTTCATTCGATTAGAAAGCACCTTGCTTAGGACTTTATAATATACGTTATAGCATGAAATAGGTCAATACTCAGTGATATTTAGAGGTCTTTCATTTTTAGGTATCAACGTAATGAATGTATGGTTTGTCCCTTTGGGAATTACAGCAGCGTAGAACATATCATTAATAACATTCAACATATCATTCTTTATACTATCCCAATATAACTTGTAAAATTTGGCATTCATGCCATCAGGTCCTGGGTTGGAATCATCATGGATTGAGAAGACTGCAGTTTTAATCTCAAAAAGATAGATCTCTTTCATAAGTTCTGCTTGTCCTAACTCGTTGATAATAGCAATTGGTTCGAATTCTAGAAAACCAGCAAACGTTGTACCATTGAACAGTGAAATGTAATATGAAAGAGCTTCTTACTTAGTGTAATTAGGGTTGATTAAAAAGTTTTCGTCAGAGGTAATTAATGCCTTTATATTACTTCCATAACGTCAAGATGACATTTTAGAGTAAAAAAACTGAATTCAAATCACCTTGTTAAAGCCACAAATTTTTTAACTTTTGTTTTAAACTCCAAGCTTTGGTTTTCCCCATCATTAATAATTGGTGTTTAATATCAAGCTTATGTCATATAATTCAAGATTGTAGGGGTCGGGATCTACAATTGCTTCAGACTCAGATATCTGCCTTTCCAATTCTAAGACATAATCATTCTTTTCAGGTATAATATGATTTTAAGCTTTCAATTCAGTTTTACAAGCATTTAATTTACTTTAAAAAGAGTAGGAAGGGTAATTGACAAAATTTACAAGAAAACCCTGGTTAACACAATCCATATAGCCATCCTTCAAATGCCAACCATCTGATATCTAAATGGGAAGCCTTTGGCATTGGTAGATAGTAATAAATGCAAAATCAAGGGATTGTGATCACTGGATAATTAGGAGAAAGATAAAGCTTTCATATTCATCAATTATTGCATGTAAGTACTGTTAACCAATATATATCTATATGTGTTGCCACCCGCTACTTCTCCATGTATAGTTAAGCACCAATGGCCTAATTTCATTGAATCCAGATTGATGTAGGCAGTTATTGAATGATCATAAATGCTGAAATAGAATTGGTAAACCATGTTTTTTGTCGAAAAAGAAGAGAGGTTAATAGAATCACCCGTAAGTATCCATCTTATATTATAATTACCTGCTTCCTAAATACTATGATGCCAGAGTTCTTGTCTCTATTGAAATGAATTACTTGCATATATGATTGTAAGCATAATTTTCGATCCACCTGTATTATCTGCAGAAATGATAAGATGTTGGGTGGATGTTGAAATTGTGGACGTAGACCAGACCTAAGTATCCCATGGTACAAATATTCGACCTAAGCACTGAGATAAATTATTAGTAGTTAAATCCCATGTAGATAGATTTGATTCTGAAAAAGAGCTAAGTTATTTGAAGATAACTTGTTTTCAACCAAACTAACAAGAGTTGGCTTGAATTTGTGCAAGAGCTTAGGAACATCGCTAATACGAAGCGATATGTTCGTTCCCCTGACATTCCAGGTTAGAATCATCATTTAGAAGCTGTAGAGCTCCTTAAATTTCTTTTAGAAAGTGAACTACTAGCTACATGCTTACCCTTGACTTTGTCCAGGTATGTAGCATTTTTTGTCATATAATTCGAGATGTCGGGGGGTTGTTCAACAGAGGGATCATCAGAAAGAGGGTCTACAACATGTGCTAAGTCATCTTGAATAATGGTCGAAGGGAGATCTTGGTTTAAAAAGTTTAAATCATTTGATTTTGGAAGTGCGTCTGCTGCCCCTGTCTGAGCTTCATGAACATTAACATCAACATGATATGATGTAACAATGTGCAAAGGCTCTTTAGCAATCCATCTAGCTTAAGTATGAGTATAATGCACTAATGTCCTATGGCCAAATACCTTGCACTTCTCACATTTGGGAGGTACAAATTCATACTCGATAGTAATGTCTTTCTTCACACCATTGTGTAGAAGAATTAGTATCTCTGTTAACAAGTTTGTATCAGTACTGATACAGAGTCGTAGCCATGCAAACTAAGTAAAAAAAAATCAGCGGTTTTTGGATCAACTTGAATCGGTTCGGCTATAAAACTTGCTATCATGGATAAAGCTTCTAGTGTCTAAAGTTCCATATCTAAGTTGTGCAGTCGAGCTAATATTTGAGCATTTTCAGTATTAAACTTGTTATAATCATAACCTGGCATCCACTCGTCAACCATCAGAACTTTGCCGAAATATAAGTAAGTTGAAGTCGTGAGTACCTTTAGAAAATTTTATTTTTGTGCATATCTCACATTGAATCTATAGCATGGGGCAATGAACATAGTAATCCCCTATCTGTTTCCAGACCTTACCGATGTAGTCCTTTAGCTTCTTCACAAAGAGTCTGAAGTCGACTGGATGGAGGACAAGAGTATTCCGCCATGCTTTTTTAGTTTTGGTGAAAGTTTCTTGAGGTATGAACACATAAGAGGATGAAGGTTTTGTGTAATGAAGGCATCAGTTTGGGGATGAAGGTACAGTTTGTGGTTGGCGAATAACGTTTGCATATGTTTTGGGAGGAGAAGTTGATGGCGGTTTGGTGGAGGAGGTTGCGGTTGAGGATGGTGGAGGAGGTTGCGGTTGAGGATGGTGGAGGTTCAAGCAGTTGAGAACATGAGGAAGATGGAGAATTAGTTACAATAACTGCTGTTTGTTTTGTCACCTGGTTTTGTTTATGGAAATATATATATATACACACATATATGTATATATACACATGCATACTATGAAAAATAAATAACAACTGTGAATTTGTATATTACCTATGATACAGAAGAGGTAAGTCTAATAATCACTTAATACCTTTTTAGAAGATGGATCCTCTAAGCACTTGATACCTCCATAAAAAAAATAGTCAGATCCTCCCGGTCACTAATACCCTTAAGTGGATTAATCTGACCACTTAATACATTCATCCGTAAGTAGATTGTATAACCCATACCATGAACACACACAGAGGGAGAGAGGGAGAGACCACACACACACACATATCGCAAAAATAGTAATTGTCACTTAATCCCTACGGGATAGGATGACCTTTCTGAGGTTAATCCTCAATTATTATCTAGTTGGCACTATATGAAAATTCTCTAGTTATTTAATACTTTTCGTAGGAAAGGTAGACCTATTGACCATTTAATGTCTATCACTATGCAGACTCTAACATAGTCACTTCATACCTAAAATGAACCTGACCTTTCTAGGAATACCATTTACCTTAGGCTAATTCAACATTTTAATACTACATAAGGAAAAAATATGGGAGATCCGACCACTTAATATCTAATAAGGGAAAATCCTCAGACCACTACCGACACTTGTTAGGATAAATTCCTAAAGTAATAGGCGAGTCTCAATAGCTTATTACCGTTTGTCTTGACATGACCAGTAACACTATGACATCTCACATTAATCTTCCATTCACAAGAATTGGTAGCTAGGTAAATTGGACATATTTACCATACAGAAAATGGACTAACCTCACATCCTCGTGTTACTTGTCATAGGAAGGTATTCTTATAACTTGGCAATTTTTATCACTTATCTCACACAATTAACCTAACAAGAGATAAATAAAAAATGAAATAAAGACCACATAATATGCATAAATGATTTGTTGAATACATAAGTAAATATAATATTCACATTAATTTACAGAAATGAGATATACACTTTATTCTGAAGTTATAATGTCAATTCCTTTACCTAAAAATTACAAGTCTTTTTCCCGTGGATTTTTCATAAACATTCAAAAATATCCATAATGTAACTATAATGAGTTTTCTCAGATACATGGTGGGGAATGAAATAACACTAATAATAGACTTATAAACTTATTTTACAAATCGGATGAAATTCTAATTTAGGATTCCAATATTCAATTTTACTCCCTTTTTAAAAGAAAAATCTAATAGAAATTATATGGAAGTAAGGGATCTTGAATATGAAATGGATCTATAATACAAAATCTTATTTTACTAAATAAATTGAATAAAAAGGAAATAAAAAATTGTATAGAAAGGAATGAGTAAAATAAATTCGAAAAAAATAAAAGCCATATAAACATTCAAACTTATCAGATCTATTCATATATATACATTAAAGATCCATATAGAGAAATGACATTCACTATTAAAGGAATTTTGAGTGGTTTTATCTATAATATTTTTGCAAATCCTAAAACTCCAAGGCATACTCAAATCCATGAAAATAAACTATAAGACTAATGAAAAGAAATATTTAAGATTCCATTCACATATCCATAGCGAATAATGTCTCTATAACCACTGGATGTTTTTGCCTTTGGTTTCCTTTTATCTTTCTTTCATGATACCAAAATGGATTATATGTATGTACACACACTTATCAGATACAGAAAAGTAAAAGAAAGAAGGCTGAAGAGGAAGACGAGAAATAGAATTATAAACTGAATCCTCAAGGATAAAGTTTTGGATCTGGGAAGAAACAAAATTGTTGAAGTAGTGTTTTTACTCAAGAAGTTGTGAATGAAAGTAGTGGGGTCTAGGGTCTTATTTATATATTATTTAAATGATCAAGGGCCTTCGGATTAAAAGAATGCATTAATTGAATTAATCCGGGGTGCTCGGGAAAAGAATATATCAACTGAATAAATCTCGTTCGTTCCAATATATAATGCACCCCAAAACCTTAGCCACCACCATCCTCATCATGACTCGATCATTCGACCGCCTATATGGAAATAGGTTGACCCAGCAGTCGACTACTTGATGTTACCCTAGTTGACCGCCTTTCTATTTTTGGGCTAGATTTTATCTCTATTTAGATTAGTTGATTTGCTTCCCTAATTAACTTTCTTACATTAATTAATTGGTTAATGTCACTTAAGCCCCGACTGGTCATACAATTAAGTTAAATTGATTTATTTTTGAATTCCAATTTCAACAAAATTAATTTAAATATGAAAGTTTATCAACTTGTAGTTTCTTTACATAAACTTCATTTTCAATATAGTATATATGAAAACTTATCATAATTTCATCATCATAGCAACTCCGAAGACCAAAATTTGACTTTTATTAAAATTTCAAATTTAGCCTTATTGCTATTTTTTATTATTATTGTTATATTTCCCACGTCTATTTTGGTATGATTTTATGGGGTGTTACATTCTCTTCCGCTTAAAAGATTTTGTCCAAAAATAAGTTAAGAGATAACAACCTTATGCATAAGTCATCTATGATGTACAACCAAATTATGTATTAATCCATCTACTAAACCAATAGTGCTAGTGATTATGTACTACATGCTTGCTAAATTGAGCTCAGTTTTGGCATGAAAGTGTAATTATAATGCAAATATGAATGCAAATCACCTATCATGAATGAAAATTTTCTACTATAGTGCATAGTGTTTTAGTCAAAAAGTGTAGCAACCATCATCCAATCTAGAATCTATGATGCATAAAAATTCCTTAATTAAGAGGTAAATTTACCTTTGAAAAGCTCGGGATAAGTTCCCATTATCTTTTCTTTAGTTTTTCAAATGATTTCAGTTGGGTCATTTCCCTATTTTACTTGGACTAGTCTAATTATTTTTTGTGAATCAACCTAGTTTTGTGCTCCACTATACAAGCGGTGGCATGTAGTAGTGTACACTCTAGTTGTAAGACCTATAGCTGATCAGTTTATACTCCTATGAAAAAATAACTACATCAAATGAGAAATATAAAAGAAATTTTAAACTCCCATAGATTTATTAGAGAGATTCACTTGATAAGCGTGTTTCCCTTTTATTTCTAATACTTTGAGTTGTTTAATAAATCTTGGCACCAACTTTCCCATTTTGCTGAACCTAATCGCATTTTTGAAAGGGGAGAGTTTTGCAAATACCTTGTCTCCAACCTCGAATTCAAGCTCTTTCCTCCTCTGATCTACATATGATTTTAGACGTCCTGGGATTGCTTCATTCTTCGCTTGATCAGTTCAACTTTTTTATGAAATCATGGATTAAATCTGGTTTAAGATATGTTTTGTCATTGGTTTCGTATCAGCAACTTAGCGATTTGCATGATAACCCTGTAGAGTTCCTCGTAAGGGGCCATATGAATGTCTTCTAATGCAATTATTTATAAGTGAACCGACCAAAGGTAAGTGCTGCTCTTGGTGTAATCCAAAATCGACAACATGAGATCTCAACAAGTCTTCTAAAGTCATATTCACTCCCTTAGTTTTTCCACTAGACAATGATAGTATGTGTAACATCCCATACTTTTCTGATCTCTAATTTAGATAACAATCAAAACTCAAACTCATTCATGCATGGATGGTTTAAATCTAGTATCTACAAATAATGAGCATGAGCATAATCAGAGTACAATAAAACAAACTTATAGCGGAAACAAGACAGGATAACAAGTATTGACTAAGGAAGCCACCTTAAAAGTGAATAACCACATCAATACCAAGCATGAGAGAACAAGAATGGAAAATGGAACTTGAATACTTGCAAAGACCTGACTTTCCTAAGATAAACCCGAGAATTTTTATAAGGAAGGGGTCAAAACAACTAGTCTTAGTGAGTAGAAAATGTGTAACACTTTCCATAATACATAAATGCAACCCGTTTAGTATCATCCAAATTATATATTTAACAAGGCTAGTGATTCCAACATAGCCCTACAAAGATAATGCATGATAAATAACTACCATACCAAGGTAACACTTCCCAAAGGTACATTATTATAGTATACCAAGATAGAACTTTTACGTATAAATATGAATCCCTTAAACTATCACACAAACCGATAACAAAACTAAGAAGCGAAATTTCAGACTACTTAGTATCCTGCTAGTAAAGGAGGTGAGTTATATAGCCACTTATGGCCTCACTCACAATATATAGGCGGATTCCTACGATCACTCAAGGCCCAAGGTAGATCCATTGATCACTTAATAACTTACTAAGAAATTTACAATGCCCTATCATAAACTAGAGCACACTAGCTACTAAACTCTACTAATTTAAGGCTTCCTTCATTCGAGCATATCCCAACCCCGCATAAGGCGAGAGATAACACTCTGTCACATATTACCTACAGGCTAGGTAGATGATTAATCGTCATTTATGACCTGCCCCCATTAGATCTCTATATTACTATCTAGCTGACACTATTAGATAATCCCCAAGCGACTTAATACTTCCTGAAGGATAGGCAGACCCTGTGCATTTAAAGCGCTTAACGGTTCTATAGTGGTAGAGGTGCAAAAAGGTGTAGAGGGGAAAAAGCGGAGATATAAAGGGTGTGAAAAAAATACATTGATGTAAAAATAAGTATTTTTTTAAAAAAAATCCATTCATTCCCATGCTAATGGCGACTCCGTCTTCTTCCCCATCCAATTCTTCTTTATCTTTTATGTTCACACCTGCTTCTTCTCTTTCTCCTCCTTCCTCTTCTCTTAATTCTTCTGTCTCCAAAACCCCCTGACCCCCCTAGATCCACCACCATTATTCAATCCTTCATCGAACTTATCTTCAGCTTCAAATCTTCTTGATGCACAAATTGTCACCGTTAATCAGTCGCATGATGCTGGAAATGTATCCAATTCTTCGAATCCTTTTATTAAATCTCCCGATCCTTGTTTTGTTGTGAGCAATGCTACTTGCATTTGATCAAGAACTACTTATATTTCATCAAGCACTATAAAGTCACCCACTCCTGTAAATCCTTCGATGAACAAGTCTTCTTTTTCTAATAATATTGATGTTGAAATGCCCTCTGTAGGTCAGAATCTTGACAATGGAAATTCTAATTCCTTTGTAAATCCTCCACATCCATATCCTACTAAGGGAAATGGTACTTTCATTTCATCAAACACTGTTAATCCCAATCCAAAAATTTCCTCAAACACTCCGAACACTTTCTTAATCAATGCTAATCCCAGTCCTCCCAACATCAAATCTGATTTTGCCTCTCTTTTCAAGCATTTGATTCAAAATGCAGGTGTGTTCAAACCGATTCATTTTCAAATAACAAGAGATGGTACTCCAAAAGTACATCTAGATCTAGTCAGGAATGAAGGAGTAAAGTATAAGAGTAATCACTTGGTTGGGTTCTTTCTAGATAGGACTCTTTCATACATTACAGTGGTAAATTTTTTGACAAGATTCTAGAAATTACAAGGTGAGGCAAATATTAAATCTAATGGCATCAATTTCTTTTTTGATTTCCAAATGACTTGGATAGAGATAAAATTCTTAAGTTTGGCCCGATTTTTATAAGTGGTACGATGTTCATTATTACAAAATGGGATCCATCCATTAGAAGTTCACACGAAGAGATTGAAAAAGTTCCAGTATGGGTGCATTTTCATAGAATACCATTGATTCTTTGGACATTAATTGGTATTAACTGGTTAGCTTGTTATGTTGGAAAGCTTATCTGTTTTGATAGTAGTATTGAAAAATTATAGAGATTCGAATATGCAAAACCCCTTGTAGAAATTTCACAGATTGTGATCTTCCTGTTTCTATTGATGTGGCTGGTTTAGGTGAAAATTTCCCACCTGTGAAATTCTCTTATGATCAGAAGCCTAGTATATGTAGATATTGTAAAATCTTTGGTCATGTTACTAACAAATGTTAAATTAGAGCTAAGATGGAGAAGGACCAGAATGTTCAATGTGATGAAGAACAAGTTCAGGGTTATTGTGAGGAGTTTGCGAGTAATGGAGATAACATAAGGAAATTTAATGGTAAAGAGCATATTGACAATAACCAGAATGGTTGGAAAAATGCAGTACCTAAGAAGACATAAGTATGGAGGAAGAAGGAGGGTAACAGTAACAATACCGTGGTGAATGATGTCAATGCAGCTATGGATGAAGTAGTTGAAATTATGTGGAATGGTACTGCTATAGTAGATGATGATAAAAATTGTAATGTGGTAATGGAAGTTACTGGTGATGATATAGTTCAACACATGCATAAAATTTATCAAGTAAATGATAAGGGTCAGTGTTTTGAGCAACGATTTGCAGTTAATAAGAATGATTATCATTCTACTTTGAGTATAGATAGACAAGTGGTAATTGATAATGATCTTGTTGAGGAAGAGTTTCCTGTGCATAATTCATTCTCTGTTTTGGAAAATCTTAAATATATGGAAAATATAAATTGTTCCCCCCAATCTTTCATCTTGTTGTTCTACTAGTTCATCTTCTTTTTCATCTGTTCAAACCATGTCTCGTGCATCTTCATTCAGCTTTCATATCCCATCCTCCTCTTTTTTAAGTTGCAAGCTCAATTCCCTATTTCATCTTCATAATCACCTTATTTGCATTTAATTATTCCTCCTAATATTATTCTTCCAACTCTTGTGACATCATCTGCCTCTAATTCATCCTCCTCTTCAACTGCTTTATCTTCTTCTAAATCTAAATTTGCAGTTAAGTCATCAAAAGGCAAAAAGAAAAAAGCAATGAAGGGCTCTCTTTCTGAAAATGATGATTTAAATGAGGGTGTTGACTTCACTCCTGTTGATGTTATGCCCTCTAGAAGTCAAAAGTATCCCTCAAAAATACATACAAGGAAACATCTTACCCATCTCATAGACCCTCTATTATGTAAATGACACACAATATTGCTTTTTGGAATGTTAGAGATATGAACTTAACCTCTAAGAAAGGAAAAATAAAGGCTTTGATTAGAGACAACAACATTCATTTACTTTGTTTATCTGAAACAAAATTGGATTTGAATTCAACTGGGAAGGCTGCTACTTTCATTTCTTCCACATAGCAGTTTGAACACAACCTATCTGTGACTTGCTTTGGCAGATTATGAGTAACGTGGAATCCATCTTTTTTAAAGCTCTTTAAATTATACTTTTCTACTCAATTCATTCATTTCAAGTGTGAGCACTTTCCATCTAAATATCTTTTCTTTTTTACTTTTGTATATGCTCAAAATGCTTTATCTTTGAGACAAGTCTTTCTTAATAGTCTAAATCACATTCATTCATCTTATGAACCTTAGATTATTAGTGGTGATTTCAACTGTATGTCTTCATGTTTTCAAAAATCTGGAATTTATCCATCATCTACTTCTGATATTGCACCTCTGAATCAAGCATTAATAAATTCATCACTAACTCCTGTTAGTTATTTTGGGTCACATTTCACTTGGTCTAACAGGAGTAGATCTGGCTATCCAACTTTTTGTAATCTTGAACATATTTTCGCAAATGTTCACTTCTTAAATCTTTGGACAAACTCTTTCTTTCAAGTCCTCCCTTCATATTTATCGATCACAATCCTTCTCTTTCTCATTAGGAAAATAGTGTAGCCATGAGTATGGGTAAGTCCTTTTTTTTTGGATTAATCATGCTGGCTTTTCTAACATTGAAATGCAGGTGTGGACAACTCACTTTAATTATAATCCTCTAGTTTCTCTTGTGAATAAGATGAAGGCTCTAAAATTTCATCTTAGAGCATGGCTTCTAGTCACTTTGGCAGAGGCTCTTTGCTTTCTTCTTCTATCAGAGACGATCTTGTGAAAGTTCAAGCGGCTTTAAATTTGGACCCTGGTAACATTAGACTGATTTGGATGGAGTGTGAGCTTAAGAAAGATTTGGAAAAGGTTTTGGATTTTGAAATACAAGCATTAAGGCAGAAGGCTTATTTCAAAAGAAAATTGGAAGGGAATCGTAATACAAAATTCTTTCACATTTCTCTGAAGAGTAGGAAGGTTAATGATGTTATATTTATGATCCAAGATATGAATGGTGTTACTCAATCTTGTGAGAGTGGAATCAATGAGGCTTTTGTTCAATATTTTTCCTCTATTTTAGTTTCTCCAAGTGCTTTTAAACCTGATGTGCTTCCTCTCTTCCATGCAAAATTTTCATCACTTTCCAAACAATAGTTTGATAATCTTATTAGTCTTGTCACCTGTGATGAAATCAAGGATGTTATTAGATGCAACTAGTTGTGGAGGTCCAGATGGTTTTAATGCTTTTTTCATTCAAAATTGTTAGTCCACTGTAAGTGATATCATAGATGCTATTCAATACTTTTTCTTGCATAATGTATTACCATCAAGTCTAACTACTACTTCTATTGCCTTGATTCCTAAGGTTGATAGTCCTTTTTCAGTCTCTGAGTTTAGACCTATTTCTTGCCGCAATATTGTTTACAAAATAGTTTCTAAGGTTATGGCTAGAAGATTGCAAGTGGTACTTCCTTCAATTATTTCAAGTAACCAAGTTGCTTATGTGAGTGGTAGATCGATTAGTGATAATATTTTAATTACTCAGGAGTTGTTGTATGGTTACAATAGGAAATTCATTTCACCTAGATGTATGATTAAGCTGGACATTAGAAAGGCATTCGATACAGTGTCATGGAATTCAGTAATTGCAGTTATGTCTAGGATGAACTTCTAAATCCATTTTTAGCATGGATTTATACATGCATCTCTTCACCATTTTATTCTATATCAAGGAAAGGTTGTTTGCATGGTTACTTTAACAGGGCTCAAGGAGTGAGACAGGGTGATCCTATATCACCATATCTTTTCATAATTGTTATGGAACATTTGAATTCTCTTTTGATGGATCAAGTAGTAAAGAGAAATCTAGAGCTCCATCCTAGATGTAAGAATCCATTGATAACACATCTCCTATTTACTGATGATCTGGTTATCTTTACCAAGTCCACTTTGCCTAATATTCAATGTATTTTATCTACCTTGCATGAGTTCTACAATATCACTGGCTGCAAATTAATGTGAGTGAATCTTCAATTTTAATTGTTGGTCTACAAGATGATAGGAAAGATAAGATTATTGGCTTCTCGGGGTTTATGGAGTTATCTAATAATGCATCATATTTGGGTCTTCCTCTGATTGGTTCTAGAATATCAAAGGAGAAGTGTATTCCTCCATTTGAGAAAATAATTGGAAAATTGATGCAATGGCCTAGCTGCAAGCTATCTTAAGCAGGTAGGCTTACTATTGTTCAATCAGTGGCTATTGCCATGACTACTTATTGGTCATTGGTCAAGACACTTCATTCTTCTCATCAAGCTTATAAAAATGATTACATGTGCCCTTAACAAATTCTTGTGACATGGTGATTCATTATGCAAGAATTTTGCTTTTAGTAAACTCTATGATGATAAGATGCATGGTAGACTGGGTATAACAAATCTTTTTCTATGGAACAAAGCTGCAATTTCTGTGCATTTTAATAAAATTGCCAGCAATGATGGTAGCCTATGGACTTAATGGGTTAAGCATAATATGATTGATAGTAGGTGTTTTTGAAAAATGAAGATATAGCAGAATTCTAGTTAGAGTGGGAGGAGCATTTTAAAGCTTAGGGATTCTTTTCTTCCCTATATTCAGCATAATTTCCTGATTATGAAGAATACATTATTCTAGCATGATCCATGGGAAAGGAAAGGTTTGATTTTGAGTAATTTTGTGGATTACAATATTAAGTTGAATTTTGGAATTTCAGATTCAGCTCTAGTTGAAGGTTTTTTTCATGAGGGTGAACTAATTTTTCCTTATTCTAGCTTATCATCATTAAGGGACTTATGAATGGAAATTGTTGATGGAATTGTTTTATCAAATGACATCTCCATTTCTTGGAATCAGAGTGTACATTCTATCAAGAATATTTACAGGGCTATGCAGCAGGTTAAAGAAGTCTTTGCTTGGTCATCACGCACATGGAATTTAGGAAGCTTTACAAAGGAGAACTTTTTACTGTGGAAGGTCATGGCAAATGCTATTAATACATAGCAAAAAAATCCATTCTTTGGGTCTGATTCTTGATGGAAAATGTGTCTTTTGTAATGTAGATGCTGAAACTAATGTTCATATGTTCTTTGCATGTCCATTTGTTTTCAGTATTTGGTTAAGAGTCTTGGGAAATGGAAATTTCTATAGACCTTCTACTGATAGTGTAGTGGAATGGTTTAATATTTTAAAAGCGAAGAGATGGAAGAATCCAAAAACGAAGCTGTTGTTGAAGATCCTAAAGAAATTTATATAAGCAGTTTAGTCAGAGAGAAATAGAAGAATCTTTGGTCAAGGTTTGATGAATGCTAATGAATTATACTTCTTGATTCATAGAAGTATTACGAAGGATCCTATAGTTGCATCTTGAAGAGTTGAACATTTTGATGTTTCTGGTTTTGTTTTCTGTTTTGGTTTTGATTTAGCAAATTCTTGCAGTTTGGTGTATATGGGATATGTTATTTTATGTCATGAGTGCATGTAGTGAGGTTTCCATGTTTTTGTAATTAGTTTTTTTGTTGTTAACACATACATTGTAATTGTTCATGTGTAAATAAATTTCCCGCTGCCTTTCGAAAAATAAGTATTTTAAAGTTAATTAATTATCAATCTCACATCATTTGTGTAGAAGAAACTAATATCTATTAATCTTGTATAGTGAAATCGAAGGATATCATGGTTACACATATTAGAATTGATGGCCATAATAGATTTATACCATATACTAGACTTTTATGTGTTAAAATTCACTTTTTACACTAATTTTATTGATTTATTTTAAAAGAGAACTAATCAAATCAAACTTCGTATATTAATATTGTTAAAGAGCGTGCAACGCAAAATAGCCGGGATTAAAGCGGATCTACTGTTCATCAGTGCTAAATAGAAATAGTGTAGCGGTTAAAGGGTGCTACGGGCTATAGCGGGGATTTTATGGGGCTTTAACTACACATGGCAGAGTTATGGTACCTCTGTATAGTTCGTTTGATACCTTATCCTAAAGCGGACTCTTACCCAAGCACGTATTACCTAGAGGAAGGGGACTATGGCGATGATTACCGATTTCATACCCAATTAGCCATTTTAACACTTCTTAATTATAAGGAGGTGAGTTACACGATCATTTAATGCCAGATAAGGGCGGGCCCTATGAACCTACCCTTAAGGGGAAAGGGTGAATCCAACACTTAATACCCAATAGGCGGATCCTACTACTTAATACCTCTAACCCCGATGTAGGCTACGAACTTAAATTATTCCTTTAGGTTTCTTTTTTTGGAAGGGAGGTGGGCCCTGCAACCATTTAATACCTCAACACCTGAGTTAAACCTTTAGGACAAATTCGTGTTATGCAAATAATTACTGATAGTCACTGGTTATGGATAATGATATATCATAAAGTTGTATATATATATCAAACTATAGAAGATGCAAACTTTAGTCGAATAATGCAACTAAAATCACATCAATAACATACTAAATCTTACTCTTATATTAAATAAAGACATTAGTTATAATATACTAGAAATAAGTGATGATTATTTCCCTAATGTTCACAATTCTAATATGATTTTATTTATTGGAATTAACATTAACTACGTCAATTAATACCCAAATTTCTCATTAATTCTCATTAATTAATGGTCACACGCCATTAATGACCATAATGGTCATGTTTCCTAAGGCAGTAGACACTCAATTAAACCAATTATTTTCTGAAATGGTCACATGCCACTAACGACCATAATAGTCATGTTTTCTAATCAATGGTCAACCTATTAGATGCCCTTAACATCGGTCTCATTATATTATATTAATTCTATTTATTGTAACTCTCATTTATTTTACTACTGCTATTTACTTTATTAGTTCTTATATATATACATACATATATATAAATATGTAAGTTTACTATATTAATTTCCCTAATTGAAGTTACAACATTTATTTTTATTCATTTTGAATTGTAACCTCTTGACATACATCTCCCTACTTATTTCCCCACAACATTCATGGTTACAATTCTTATTTCTCTTTTCATTGTAACCTCTTGAGTTATAGTGATTAACTCCACATTTATTGCTAATAGTTATAATGGCTACAAACATTTATTCCCATTTATTTTGGGACCTATTACTATATACCCGTTATTAATGGAAAACATCCAAATTCAAACCCATAATTCACGGTCACATTTTTTGCACTATTTACGTATATTTTGGAAGGATATGTTTACAGTATAGTTACATATAAATGTATATTTTTAGTGTGGTATTTACGTAGTTACTAATTATTTTGATTTCTAATTATATTACATTCTAGTCCAAACTAACGACTAGAACAATCTTCTAGTGCTCACTCTTGCTGAGATTCAAATTCTCATATAACATTATTTAACGCAATTCTTGCACGTTTTGCGCCAAATTATTAAAAGAAGGAAATTTTGAAAATTTTGAAATCACAAGAAATGAAAAAAAAATTGGAATATATGACATGAACTACGTACAAAATATTTGAATTTACACATACTTTCCTATATTTTTTTTTAATATTCCTTGTAGATTCCAAACATTGCCTTTTGTTGGAAAAGAACAAATAGAGCTAATTTTACAAAATCAAGCAAAAATCCTAGCTGCCACAGGAATCAGCGACCTAGTTAGCATGGGGCTATCGACCTGCCTATCGACCCCCATTTCCACCGTCTAGTTGACCTACCTCCTGTGGAGGCGATGAGACGACCCCGAATCCCGTTCTGATGGAGACAAGGGTTATCGTTGGAATATAACACAGAAACAGATAATAGCAGAACAAAATTAAATAAATACACCATATAATGAACAATAAGATATACTGGATAAAAGTAATCATCAGAGTTACACAGTATACAAGATCTTACTTAGTACAAATACAGTTCAGCTATACATAAATGTCTACAGCGGAAACAAACAAAATATGTACAATAGGAGCTGAATAGCATAAAAAGAGATAAATAATAGAATCCATCTTCAGCTCCAGCTATCCAGAAAGAACCAGCTAAACCTAAATACAAGGCTGCCCGTGTAGAAAAAGGGGCACCCGAGTTTGAAAGTGAAACAAACTACGAGTCAGTCATGGGACTGGTATGAGAAATCTATTCAACACATTTATAATATGGATAATCACCGGACCACGCCACTTTCGTGGAACGGGTTTACTCCATTGGATTGCCAGTGCTTTAAAACAAATCTTTCTTTTAAACATCGCTATGCTTTTTATAAAAATGAAGCCGTTATAAGACTCAGTTCCCATCACACAATGCAACGCAAACCGAAGGATAGAGTTTTTACCTTATAACGGCCAAAATATGCTTGATACGAATAAAACAAAGGCATTTGATATTATTGCTAGTGTTTATATGTTTTGAAAACAATTTCAAATCATAACTATCAATCATAGACGACATGAGCGTCCCATGCCACTATGTCGCCAAATATATATATATATATATATATATATATATATATATATACACACACACACAATCAAAACCGCACGATATCGTATTTGGAAATTGGATTTCCGTCCTGAACCAAGGCAAAAGATAGTCCTTACCGAATTCGAGACGCTCAAGCCCGTGTCTCAGGAACAGCCGCAACTGCCCCTTGGATCGTCAGGGTCGGTCCACCAATGTGGATTATTATGCCTGAACTCTACGTTTTCCCGCCCTTTGGGGCGTCAACGAGCCAACGAATGACTCCATCGGACCCGGATCGTCCGATCAAAACGAGGCACCTCGCAACAGCAACAACCATACAGGTGAAAAGTATATAAATGTCAGGGCTGGTAGGTCACTGGCACCACCCTAGCTAGAAAGAAACGCATGCCCTCCCTGAGGTCCTTCTCCCGTTTCTGGTTCATACTGGGGTGTGAGGCTCGCGAATTCACGTTATACACAAAGCTACGCCACACAGGCGGTGCTTTGATCATCACCACAAGACTTTGCTTTTCAACAGAAGCTCGGATCATTTGCCACTTAGGCATGTCACACTAGCAATTCATGCCATGCGACTAATGTCTATCGATATACAACCTCTGAGCTTGTGCGTTTCAGAGAAGGGCACTAAGCAAAAGAATAAATTCTCCGCCGCCAAACAGATGTATATTTAATAGAGATCAATCAACACAGAATAAAATCCAATGTCAGACACACAGTCCATTTACAAGTCCGTTCTAGGTCTGAACGAAACCGGAGGCACTAAATACCTCGCAAACCCTTCGATCACCACGTACGTCTGGACGATCACCACTCATTATCCATATTTCGGGATGCCTCCCAATCAGGACCTCGGTTACCATCCAAACGAGGTGAATATCTCCGGTCTTCGACCATCGTCTTCATCTTCGATTTATTATCGTCGATTCGGTTATTCAGAATGGTAAAAACCCGGTCTTTCTGAGCAACTCGCGTATATAATAAACAAGTGCAACACTAACATATACACGCATCATTTCAATTCATTAGTCACTAACCGTCAATCAGTAAGAGAACGATTTCCCAAATATTAACCCCGAAGGCCGAAACCAACATCAGATCAACACTCAGGAAACCATTCGACTTAGCCAACCTTTAGTTAATTTCTAAATCACATACATATTGTTTATAATATTTTATAACGATTTATCGCTAATTTTATTTATTTTAAAACAACCCATTTATCCAAAACAACGCTTCGGGCCATAACGCGACCGTGGCGCTGTTTTTCTTCAGATTTGATTTACACATATCTGAAAATCTAACCGTTGGATCTTAACAAAATTTACTTCATTAGAAAGAACTTTTCAAAACTAATCCAACGGTTCCAGTTTCGGGAAAATCCGACGGTCGGATCTCCCGGTACAATTGTTTGAAGTTTCGGTTTCAAAATACGAACTACAGCGTCGTTATTCGATTAAATATAATTATATTTATATATATATATAAATATAATCGTTTCTGGCGCTGTTTTTCTTCAGATTTGAATTAAACATTCCAGACAATCCAACCGTTGGATTTTTACAAAGTTGGTGTCGTTGGAAAGATTTTTCCAAAGCGAACCCAACGGTTGGGACTTCAGGAAAATCCAATGGTCGGATCTCCCGGTATAATCGTTTGAAATCACAGTTTCAAAATGCGAACTGCACGGCCCCGTTTCGTTTTAATTTTATTTATATTTATATAATTATATAAATATAGTTCATTCAAAAATTCTTATATTGTTTCCTCTTCACTAACGCCTTTAAATTTTGGAAAATTTCGCCATAACCTCCTTTGTACGGGAGGGGCTGGGAAAATTCCCAAATAGCCACACGGGCATCTCATGTCAAAAAGAAAAAGCCAAGCGGCTAGCCAACAGGATCATAAAAACATCACCCAAACAAAACAGTAAATGTGTACCTATTTGTCGGGCACAAAATTTTATTCCTCTTCTCTAGCCCCTTTGCTATAACCTGTTCAATAAATATGCATGTACATATATACAGTTCTTATCACTTATCATTTTCCATTCAACTTCATGTTTGATTCCATTTGGTTTAAAAACACTATTCATTCTAATGTTGCATGCATAGGCAAAAAAATCATATCATTAGCTAATTAATGAATATTTTGACTCATGCATATTTATTTGAACGAGTTGCTATTTTTAACACTTCACATTTCAACAATTCATGTATATAATAAAAATGTGATTTTTATTGTAAAACAATTCATTTCAAAACACTATTATTTTATATAGTTTATATAGGTGATAAAAATAGGATTTTTATTATAAAACAATTTCTTTTAAAACGAGATTATTTTACATAGTCCATATAGTTGATAAAAGGTGATTTTTATTATAAAACAATTTATTTCAAAATGTGAATACCATTCAACAAATGAATTTCAATTCAACGAATGAATATCGATTCAACACTTGAAGGTTTTCTATAGTTTCTATATACAGATAAAAATGTGATTTTTATATTTAAAACACGAATACCATTCAACACATGAATTTCTAATCAACGAATGAATATCGATTCAACACATGAAGATTTTCTATTCAACGAATAAATATAGTTTCAGCAAATGAAAATAATTCAAACACATTAATATTATTCAAAATTTCGGCAGCATAACGGCAGGGTAGTTAAAACCGGGACCGTCCCTAGTACGGCTCCTCGCTCTACCTTAAAACCTCGCGGTTTTTGACAATGGGAATCATGCATCTAGTTCGCACGCAGGCGGCATGTATATATTTATTTTATTTCCACAAACTAATCCTATGTGGTTTCAACCAAATATTTCTCAACCACAAACGGGTATTTTTCAACCACAATCAGTCAATATCAACCACAAACAATCCCAAACAACCATTCGCTATCAATCAATTTTCACACCAATCACAACCAATAAATATCGTCCATGGTTTGTGGACGAGGGGCGTAATTATATATATATTTATATATAGCAATTCACTTCCATTTCCATTATTTAAAATATTTATTTTAAATATTTAAAATCCATTATTTTAGCCAATTTAAAATATTTAAATTGGTTCAGATTTTATGGGTCGTTACAATCTCCCCCACTTAAAACTTTTCGTCCCCGAAAAGGAACAAAGTCGAAAGTGGTTTGATAAATCTACAATCACACAACACAACAACCAATCCAATTGTTTTCAACCTTTCAAAAAAATATACTAATCACTTTCTATACTCTTTTTAAAATTATTCAGACTATAGAATTTAAAAGTGCACATCCATGGAAAGAAAATAACAACAGAGTAGAGAATTAAATGGTAATGCAAAGTAGGGTAAATGTACCTTGCACCAGGGTCAATCAGAGATATCCACTCGGCATCTAGGATAAGCTTTCTGAATGCTCTCCTCAGTTTCCCAAGTACAATCTCGCAGATCTCCACTCCATTGCACTTTGACTAAGTGAACCTTCTTGTTCCTCAACTCTTTGGTTTCTTTGCCGATAATCTTTAGCGGCTCTCTTCTCACAGCTAGTTCTGGAGTAATTTCAATATCCTGTTGAGCTGCTTCTTCCACGATCAATTCTGGATCATGAACGTGTTTTCGAAGTTGAGATATGTGAAATACATCATGAACTCCAGGCAACCAGTCAGGCAATTTAACCCTATAAGCGAGAGTTCCGATCTGTTCCAGAATAGGAAACGGACCAATGAATTTGGGCGCCAACTTTCCAGTTTTACCGAACCGGATTACTCCTCTCACCGGCGATACTTTCAGATATACATAGTCGCCAACAGCAAAGGATATATCTCTTCTTCTTCTATCGGCATAGCTCTTTTGTCGGCTTTGAGCGGCGAGTAATCGCTTCTTAATAAAATCGACTTTGTCGGCAGCTTTTCAGATCATATCAGGACCCAACACAAGTCTATTACCGGGTTCGACCCAACAAGCAGGAGATCGGCACGGTCTACCTACAATGCCTCGAATGGCGACATTGTCAGACTCGCCTGGTAGCTGTTGTTATAAGAGAATTCAGCCAAATGCAGATGGTCTTCCCATGATCCATCGAAATCTATAACACAAGCCCGCAATAGATCTTCTAAAATACGATTCACCCTCTCGGTCTGATTGTCTGCCTGAGGATGATAAGCGGTGCTTAAGTTCAACTTCGTTCGCAGCTCGACTTGAAATGCTTCCCAGAATTTGCTAGTGAATGTTGTATCTCTGTCACTGACTATACTGAGCGGGACTCCATGTAGTCTAACTATTTCCCTGAAGTATATCTGCGCCAGACTCTGAGCAGTTCTATTTGATCTGACAGGTATGAAATGGGCGGTCTTCGTGAAGCGATCTACGATCACCCAAATACTGTCATTCCCTTTTCTGGTTCTGGGCAAACCATCAATGAAATCCATGGAAATATGTTCCCACTTCCAACCAGGAACTTCTAGTGGTTGTAGCAATCCAGCCAGTTTCTGTTGGTCGCTTTTGACTAGCTGGCAAGTAGGGCATCGACTAACATATATCAAGATGTCTCTTTTTAACGACTTCCACCAGAATGTCCGCTTGATATCGTTGTACATCTTACTCACACCTGGATGGATACTGAGCTTAGATTTGTGGCATTCATCAAGCACATCTCTTCTGAGTTCAGGACTTTCTGGAACACAAATTCGTCCTTCTAACCTCAGAATCCCTTCGCTATCGAGCTGGAAATCCGAAGCATTGCCTTTATGAATTCGCTGACTCATTCCTTTAATAAATTGGTCATATTTTTGGAGAGCCGATATCTTGTCAATCAAAGAAGTCGCAATGATAAAACTGGCGATCATTTCATTCTTTCAGCTTAACGCCTCGGCCACGACATTGGCTTTCCCTGGAGTGTATAGAATCTCAAAATCATATGCTGCAAGGAACTCTAGCCAACGTTGCTGTCTCAGATTCAGGTCTTTCTGGGTGAACAGATACTTTAACGACTGATGATCTGTAAACAGTTCAAATCTCTCACCCAGAAGATAGTGCCTCTAGATTTTCAAAGCGAACACAATAGCCAATAACTCAAGATCATGCTTCTCGTGCGGCTTCAGTTGACGGCTAGCATAAGCAATCACTTGGCCTCTTTGCATTAACACTGCGCCAAGGCCTTCTCTAGAAGCATCAGTCCAGACTTTTAAATCCTGATTGCCATCGATGATGGTTAACACTGGAGCTGTCGTTAGTCTTAACTTTAGCTTTTCGAAAGCCTCCTCACTTTCTGGAGTCCATTTGAATTTAGAGTGCTTCTTCGTAAGCTTCGTTAAATGACCAGATATATTCGAAAAGTTTTTAACGAACTTCCGGTAACAGCTAGCCAATCCGAGAAAACTGCGGACTTCAGTGGGGATGCTGAGGTGTTTCCAATTTTGAATAGCTGTGATTTTACTTGGATCCACAGCGATTCCTTCTTTCGCTACGACGTGGCCTAGAAATTTTACTTCATCTTGCCAGAATATACATTTGGAAAACTTTGCTTTCAATACATTCCTTATGAGGATTTCTAACACTTGTTCCAAATGTTTTTCATGTTCGGCCTTTGACTTAGAGAAGACTAGAATATCGTAAATAAAAACCAGAACAAATTTATTCAAAACCCCTCTGAACACTCTATTCATCAGATCGACGAAGTAAGCAGGAGTTTTACATAAGCCGAACGGTATTACTAACCACTCGTAGAATAAGTCGGGACCTCTGAACGCTGTCATCGGAACACACTCTTCGGCAATTCGAAGTTGATGGAAGCCTGTAGCTAGGTCCATTCGTGAAAATACTTGCGCGCCATTCAACCGATCCAACAAATCATCAATCCGCGGCAATGGATATTTGTTCTTTATCGTCTGTTTGTTCAAATCTCGATAATCCACACATAGACGTAGAGTACCGTCAGATTGTAGGACAAATACCACTGCTGCTCCCCAATCAGAGAAACTAGGCCTGATCAGACCCTTCCATACTAGCTGTCTTGTTTGATTGTCTAATTCCTCTTTCTCTTTCAAGGACATTCTTCGAATAGCGTGAACTACCGGCCTTGCATTCGGAATTAAAGCAATTTTGAAATCTATTTCTCTCTACGGAGGTAAGCGAACAACTTCCTCGAACACATCCGCATAGTTCTTGACTACCGGAATGTCTTTGATGAGATCTAGAATATCCTCTGTAACTTCAGGGATATTTTCTATTTGGGCTGGAGAAACATCGAGAGCTGCCCAGAAGTCTTTTCTATTAGCATTCTGACCTTCACAGGGAATGGTTATATAATCACCTGATTTAATCCTCACCTTTATGACTCTGTCGGCGCATTTAATTTCAGCTTCATATTTGGTCAACCAGTCTAACCCCAAGATAAGATCAAACTCTTTAAAATTCATGATGACTGCGATGGTAGGAAACCAATAACGAGAGAAAGAAACCGGCACTCCACAAACCCAACTGAGATCAATGGAACCCCCAACCGGATTCTGGACAGTCATTGGTTCCTTGAGCTTTTTCAAATTCAAATCCAGTTTCTTAGCTGCATCCTTCGAAATGAAGCTTCGTGATGCGCCTGTGTCAAACTGCACTTTAACTGGAATATCTTTGACAATAAGCGTGCCTTCTAAAACATCTGGCCTTTCCAGAACATCTGAGGGCCCAGAATTTCCTACTATTTCATTCACTTGAACTATTTCAGCCTTTTTCAACTGCCAGCAATCTTGCTTTACGTGACCAGCCTGATGGCAGAGATTGCATTTTCTATTCGCTTGAAGTCCTTCTTTGGATTGAAGTCCACCTTTTAACCGCTTCTTTAAGGGTCCGCAGTTTATCGACAAATGCCCCTTCAGATGGCAGTTAGAGCAAGTGGCGGTCTTTACTGGTTCCTTCTTAGATTTGGCCCTTTTCCTCTTGGCACTGGGCTTATTACTGATCTCAGACCTCGTACTGGCTTCAGGAATATTAGTTTCCGACTCTGCTTTGTCACTAGAACAGACTTCTTCTTCGTCGCGTAACATTCCTTTCTTATGGAGATCTTCATACTGATAAGCCATGTATATCATTTCAGAAAAAGGAAGCTTCACATTCCTTAGTACACTATTCTGATATCTCCTTTGCAGGCCATGAATAAATCTCAGATTTTTCCTCTTTGGATCTTGAATCAGATGAGGAGCAAAGTGAGCAAGTTCGTTGAATTTCTTATGATATTCTGGGATGGTCATGTCACCTTGTATCAAATAAGAAAATTCATCACATAATCGCTCCGTCGCTTCGGGAGGAGTAAATCTTTCTAGGAAAATCACTTTGAATCTGTCCCAGGTGATATCACCTTCTGGATTATCTTGGATGATTGTTTCCCACCAGATCAAAGCTTCTTCTTTGAGCGCCCAAGACGCTACTAACCGTTTCTGGTCATCCCTCAACTGGATAGGCTCAAAGATTCTTTCGACAGAACTCATCCAAGCTTGAGTCTGAATTATAGATTCATTGCCCGAGAACTGTGCTCCGTTCAGATTTCGATATCTCTTTAATAGAGCCTCTAGATCGGGTTCTGTATTCCTTCTGTTTCTGGCACTCATTTTTCTAGTACTTCTGCAAATGGTAGATCAAGTGTCAGGTCACCGAAAAGATAATTTTAAAACATAGAAACATATACTTCAAATGTAAATGTGTATATCGAGGAGTAATTTCATTCTGCTTTACTCATACTAGGATATTGCTGATCCTATCTGTATAGAGTTACCCGTCCTAGAACACTACTGGTTCTATTTCTGACTAGTTCGTTCAAATGTTATATTCCAGAACTAAGCTTAACCAAAGCTCTGATACCACGTTGAGACGACCCCAAATCCCGTTCTGATGGAGACAAGGGTTATCGTTGGAATATAACACAGAAACAGATAATAGCAGAACAAAATTAAATAAATACACCAGATAATGAACAATAGAATATACTGGATAAAAGTAATCATCAGAGTTACACAGTATACATGATCTTACTTAGTACAAATACAGTTCAGCTATACATAAATGTCTACAGCGGAAACAAACAAAATATGTACAATAGGAGCTGAACAGCATAAAAAGAGATAAATAATAGAATCCATCTTCAGCTCCAGCTATCCAGAAAGAACCAGCTAAACCTGAATACAAGGCTGTCCATGTAGAAAAAGGGGCACCCGAGTTTGAAAGTGAAACAAACTACGAGTCAGTCATAGGACTGGTATGAGAAATCTATTCAACACATTTATAATATGGCTAATCACCGGACCACGCCACTTTCGTGGAACGGGTTTACTCCATTGGTTTGCCAGTGCCTTAAAACAAATCTTTCTTTTAAACATCGCTATGCTTTTTATAAAAATGAAGCCGTTATAAGACTCAGTTCCCATCACACAATGCAACGTAAACCGGAGGATAGAGTTTTTACCTTATAACGGCCAAAATATGCTTGATACGAATAAAACAAAGGCATTTGATATTATTGCTAGTGTTTGTATGTTTTGAAAACAATTTCAAATCATAACTATCATTCATAGACGACATGAGCGTCCCATGCCACTATGTCGCCAAATATATATATATATATATATATATATATATATATACAATCAAAACCGCACGATGTCGTATTTGGAAATTGGATTTCCATCCTGAACCAAGGAAAAAGATAGTCCTTACCGAATTCGAGACACTCTAGCCCGTGTCTCAGGAACAGCCGCAACTTCCCCTTGGATCGTCAGGGCCGGTCCACCGATGTGGATTATTATGCTTGAACTCTACGTTTCCCCGCCCTTTGGGGCGTCAACGAGCCAACGAATGACTCCATCGGACCCGGATCGTCCGATCAAACCGAGGCGCCTCGCAACAGCAACAACCACACTGGTGAAAAGTATATAAATGTCAGGGCTGGTAGGTCACTGACACCACCCTAGCTAGAAAGAAACGCATGCCCTCCCTGAGGTCCTTCTCCCGTTTCTGGTTCATACCGGGGTGTGAGGCTCGCGAATTCACATTATACACAAAGCTACGCCACACAGGCGGTGCTTTGATCATCACCACAAGACTTTGCTTTTCAACAGAAGCCCTGATCATTTGCCACTTAGGCATGTCACACTAGCAATTCATGCCATGCGACTGATGTCTATCGATATACAACCTCTGAGCTCGTGCGTTTCAGAGAAGGGCGTTAAGCAAAAGAATAAATTCTCCGCCGCCAAACAGATGTATATTTAACAGAGATCAATCAACACAGAATAAAATCCAATGTCAGACACACAGTCCATTTACAAGTCCGTTTTGGGTTTGAACGAAACCGAAGGCACTAAATACCTCGCAAACCCTTCTATCACCACGTACGTATGAACGATCACCACTCATTATCCATATTTCGGGATGCCTCCCAATCAGGACCTCGGTTACCATCCAAACGAGGTGAAGATCTCCGGTCTTCGACCATCGTCTTCATCTTCGATTTATTATCATCGATTCAGTTATTTAGAATGGGAAAACCCAGTCTTTCTGAGCAACTAGCGTATATAATAAACAAGTGCAACACTAACATATACACGCATCATTTCAATTCATTAGTCACTAACCGTCAATCAGTAAGAGAACGATTTCCCAAATATTAACCCCGAAGGCCGAAACCAACATCAGATCAACACTCAGGAAACCATTCGACTTAGCCAACCTTCAGTTAATTTCTAAATCACATCCATATTGTTTATAATATTTTATAACGATTTATCGCTATTTTTATTTATTTTAAAACAGCCCATTTATCTAAAACAACGCTTCGAGCCATAACGCGACCGTGGCGCTGTTTTTCTTCAGATTTGATTTACACATATCTAAAAATCTAACTGTTGGATCTTCACAAAGTTTACTTCATTAGAAAGATATTTTCAAAACGAATCTAACGGTTCCAGTTTCGGGAAAATCCGACGGTCGGATCTCCCGGTACAATTGTTTGAAGTTTCGGTTTCAAAATACGAACTACAGCGTCGTTATTCGATTAAATATAATTATATATATATATATATAATCGTTTTCGGCGCTGTTTTTCTTCAGATTTGAATTAAACATTCCAGACAATCCAGCCGTTGGATTTTTACAAAGTTGGTGCCGTTGGAAAGATTTATCCAAAGCGAACCCAACGGTTGGGATTTCAGGAAAATCCGATGGTCGGATCTCCCAGTATAATCGTTTGAAATCACGGTTTCAAAATGCGAACTGCATGGCCCCGTTTCGTTTTAATTTTATTTATATTTATATAATTATATAAATATAGTTCATTCGAAAATTCCTATATTGTTTCCTCTTCTAATATTTCACTAACGCCATTAAATTTTGGAAAATTTCGCCATAACCTCCTTTGTACGGGAGGGGGTGGGAAAATTCCCAAATAGCCACACGGGCGTCTCATGTCAAAAAGAAAAAGAAAAAGCCAAGCGGCTAGCCAACAGGATCATAAAATCATCACCCAAACAAAACAGTAAATGTGTACCTATTTGTCGGGCACAAAATTTTATTCCTCTTCTCTAGCCCCTTTGCTATAACCTGTTCAATAAATATGCATGTACATATATACAGTTCTTATCACTTATCATTTTCCATTCAACTTCATGCTTGATTCCATTTGGTTTAAAAACACTATTCATTCTAATGTTGCATGCATAGGCAAAAAAATCATATCATTAGCTAATTAATGAATATTTCGACTCATGCATATTTATTTGAACGAGTTGTTATTTTTAACACTTCACATTTCAACAATTCATGTATATAATAAAAATGTGATTTTTATTGTAAAACAATTCATTTCAAAACACTATTATTTTATATAGTTTATATAGGTGATAAAAATAGGATTTTTATTATAAAACAATTTCTTTAAAACGAGATTATTTTACATAGTCCATATAGTTGATAAAAGGTGATTTTTATTATAAAACAATTTATTTCAAAATGTGAATACCATTCAACACATGAATTTCAATTCAACGAATGAATATCGATTCAACACATGAAGGTTTTCTATAGTTTCTATATACGGATAAAAATGTGATTTTTATATTTAAAACACGAATACCATTCAACACATGAATTTCTAATCAACGAATGAATATCGATTGAACACCTGAAGGTTTTCTATTCAACGAATAAATATAATTTCAGCAAATGAAAATAATTCAAACACATAAATATTATTCAAAATTTCGGCAGCATAACGGCAGGGTAGTTAAAACCGGGACCGTCCCTAGTACGGCTCCTCGCTCTACCTTAAAACCTCGCGGTTTTTGACAATGGGAATCATGCATCTAGTTCGCACGCAGGCGACATGTATGTATTTATTTTATTTCCACAAACTAATCCTATGTGGTTTCAACCAAATATTTCTCAACCACAAACGGGTATTTTTCAACCACAATCAATCAATATCAACCACAAAAAATCCCAAACAACCATTCGCTATCAATCAATTTTCACACCAATCACAACCAATAAATATCGTCCATGGTTTGTGGACGAGGGGCGTATATATATATATATATATATATATATATATATATATATATATAGCAATTCACTTCCATTACCATTATTTAAAATATTTATTTTAAATATTTAAAATCCATTATTTTAGCCAATTTAAATATTTAAATTGGTTCAGAATTTCTGGGTCGTTACAGGCGAGGAGTTAATTGTAATATTAATTAACATTTATATAATATTTATGGACTAATTATTTTTTGCCCATGTTCTTATTTCATCCGTAATTTTTACATATAGGCTCCGTTCTCGAAGTTCTGAACATGAGACTTGACTAGAACACCATCATGAATGCAATGGTGCAAGTTTCGTGGTCAAATTTCATCATTTACTCAAATTTCCTTTTTGGAACATAACTAAATAGCTACTTTAAATAAAGCTAAATTCCGGGATGTTACATTCTTACCTCCTTAAAAAAAAATCATCCTAAAATTTTACCATTGTCTAAGTCATGGCGCTGACACCTAATTATTTTATACTACACAATTTATTTGTGTACATCCAATTTTGCAACCAAATGTATGCATGTGCAATGTGTACATAATGAGTCACAACCACAAAAAATGTATGCATAATGATTCCTAATCAGATCCTCTTATATGTGTGCACTTTATTTCGAAAATATTTCTGAAAACATGACGCAAACAACCTAAAATATACTGGAAATTCTATATTAATGATAATTTTTTAAAATATTTTTTGTCCAAGGCCTTCACATGACTCCGAATGGAAGTGTCAAGCAATCAATTTTTCATCTAAACCTTAACATTCAATGCGGCAACGTATTTAAAGTGGCTTTCTATTTATTTGTCTTATGCCGGGAAAAGGAAATTAAAGTTGGGAGTTCAACACTCTTACTGCTTATAAATCTTCCACTTCCTGTCCTTTTTACCTAGCTTACCCCAAAGTACTCTAAAAATTTCCATATTTAAATTGCAAATGAGGCTTAATACAAGCTTTAAAACGTAAACGGTTTAAACGATAACTCAACACATCATCAAAAATGTATGAAATAACGTTTCCAAGGCTAAACAACTTTTCTGTTGTTATTGTAAATGTTTTTAATGTGTTGCCGCTCCTACTGCACCACTAAGACCACAAAATTACCAACCCCAAAATCTTCTCTACCTTTACATGTGATATAAAATCGCGGTTCACATAAAATAAATTTCCGCTTCATAAAATTACATTTTAATTTTCTGAAAATTTTCCTAAATGCACAAATGCGCATTCTTTTTTAAGAAAATTTAAATTTGGTAATTCTAAAACTTTAAAGTCTCTTATTTTTCTAATGACATTGTCAAAAGTTTCATAAATTAATTAGTAAAAAATTAAATAGTTCAGGTCATGTTTCAGCATAGATGAAAGGTGGTTACGTGAAAAATACGCAAACTGAACCTTACACACAAAACTAAAAAAAAAATAAGATATTTATAAAGAATGTCCAAACCCAAAAATAAATTTTAACTTCTAAGGAACAGGCGAAAAATTATACCAGTGACGAAACAACGCATAACCTGTCCTTCGCTAAATTTACTACCGTAGAAATTTATTCTTTCCAGATCTAAAATAATTGTTAGTCAGATAAAGAAAAATGAGATTTCATTACCAACCCAAATCATAGATAAGAACGAATGGCACACAAAGTACTTTCAAAAGATGGAAATTTCTTTGCATCATTGTACGATTTTACCAAGACAACAAACAGTAACAGTTATAAACACAAACTACTACAAAGTGAAAATGATAAAATGTTAGAAAGGGAACAAATACAACTAACACTAAAGATAACGTCTACAGACTATGTGATGGTCGAGCTCTGTGGCTAGAAATTGCTCTATTGCCATGTCCTTGCCAGGATCGTAGCAAACACGAGATATAACCTATCTCATGTGTCTTTCAACACTGCTCCCTACGAACCCCTAGAAGCTCTTCCTAAAATGGTTGAAGCGCGACGATCTTGGGGATCTCATAGTCTATTGTGCTAGGCTTGTTGTTGCGGGACTAGAGCTGGAGGTGCTAGAACCGAAGAGGGAGCTGCAGGCAACTAAATTATGATTCTCCAAAGAGCGGCACAATAAATAACGACAATGTTCTTCCTAATCAAGCCTTCCTCATTAAGATTCATCCCAATGCATCAAAAGACATAGGTGAGAGGATGGCTATTGTGTTGAGTCGTCTAAGTGCTAGCATGAGGTTCAACGAAATGGATCATTGACGTGCGGACCCATTTGGGATCGACACGCTGAAGGGTAGATCTGCTCAATGGGAATAATGTTGCATTGGATAATGCACACAAGTAGTTGGGTGATAGATCGCAAATTGTTGGTTTCCTAGACATCGACTTCTCCAAGAAAGATACACCCAAGAATCCGAGGATCAGTTATCTCAATAACATCTAAATCCACTCCAACCACTGAAATCTACAAAATCTCAAACAAATGCTGATTGAAAAACTCGATTGCGGTTCCCTTCACCTCTAACTGAATCAAGATGGCGCCCTCATCAAAATCGACAACTATTTGGGCATCCAAAAGACGAATACAGCATTGACAACACTCGCGCTCAAAAGTCTCATAGCATAGGATCAATATTAGGCCTACAGTATGAATAGCTACTATAGATGGAAAAGAGCGAAACCAAAATATTTCACCAAACACCCTTGGTGAAACTCGAGTTCGCCATCTCCAAGTAGGAAAAAATCTTCCTCTCGTTGCGTTCTAACCATGCAGCCTCTTGAGGTGTAAAACCAGGGTGGCGCGCAAGGATGTTGGAGGCTCGAGGTGCGCAATAGGAAAAAATGACGAACCTGAAGAGGAAAAGTGTAAATTTGGAGTGGTGGAAGACTTAGATATACAATGCAAGAATTTTGGTGGTGATTGAAGGTGAAATGGAGCTTGGAGAATTGAGTTTAGATGTAAGGAAATGATGGAAATTATGTTCGGCGGCTGCAAAATGAAGAGGAATGAAGGAAATGGGGATTCAGGTTTCAAGAAGCTATATATATCACTTCCTAGATTTGGGTCGCACCCGATTGGGGAGAGTGATCGACCCTACTATAAGAGGGCAGTCAACAGCCACTGGTTGATTGCTTACCCTTAAAAGGGTGCAGTTTGAACCTGGACCCGAACAACCCAGTTCGAATAGAAAAATTAAATCAAAAAATCGTTTCACCATCCCAACCACTCTGGTTATCTCATGTTGACGTCCACCATCCATCAAGTCAAGATACATTTTCCTCAATGCTACACAATCGCCTCAGAACACTCACGATCATCAAGTAAATGAATTCCCAAAATAATTCAGCTAGAAATATGAATTAACTTTAATACAGACCTATTCCTTATTCTAATTGACGAATCAACGAACGATTTAAGAAATTGATTACCCCAAGCTAAATGAAAATCTCCTAGTCTAATCGAGAGAGAATTTTTAGAAAACTTTTTGAAATCCAACTTTTTAATAAAGTAATGGTATGTTGTTAGAAGTTTATTATTATATTAATATTTCTTTTAAAAATAAATCTTATATAAATACTTTTTCTAGAAAAATAAATTAAAATCTTCGAAACCATTTTATTTTTCGAAAAAAGTTTATAAATAAAATTTCTATCGAACATAAGACCAAGAATTCAAAGTGATATTTTCCTACAAAACAATAACCGAATTGCCATAACAAAGAACCAGATGGATATACTTCATTAACATGCCTCTGGATTAATACAACATATTAATATGAATCTTCCATTAACATCGAAACCAAGAAAAGGTCATTAGTTAGGGCACCCAAACAAAAAACTAGAACCAGAAATTGTTGCTATCTCAATTGCAGCTAGCTTTTCATCCAGTCAAAAAGCTCATATCCATGGGATTTGCCATATGCCATTCTCTTGTTCTTCAAGACAATCACCAAGCGCACCGTGCGGTAAATCGGGGTTTGCAAGACAACTTAAACTCCAAAATACTTCTAACTCCTAGTCGCTTGAACCCATCTTAAATAAATAAACTCACGACTACTTCATTGACAAAATTATTTTAGGGTCAAGCGCAAAGGATCAAAGAAAAAAGATAGAAAGCTTGAATAAGTTCTCTCACAGAGATCCTAATTGATTGATTCCTCTGATCATCCAAACCTAGATATTTATACCAAATGTAACTCCCTATGCTTTTCTGACCACATATTTCAACAAAAATAGTAACTCAAATCCATCTAATCATGGATCATGTAAATCTGGAACTTGCAAATAATGAGCATGAGAATTACCAGAATAGAAAAAAAATAAACTCACGGCAAAAACAAGATAGGATAACAAGTATCGACGAAGGCAACTACTTTAGTAGTCACTATCCACATCAATACCATAATTGAATACTTGCAAAGCCCTGACTTCCCTAAGGTAAACCTGAGAATTGTTATGAGAAGGGGGGTTAGAACAATAAGTCCTAGGGAGTAGAAAACGTATAACACTGTCCACAATACGCAAATTGTAATAAGCCAAATTTCAGCAGACTTAAATTTTTCGCAAAATGATAAAAACTCAGGTCTACTAAAACCCGGGTTGGTTTGTCTGGTATCCTGCAGAAAGGAAGAGATAAAATATATCAGAGCTCACAATAAAATATTTCACAGTGGGACGAATAAAATATAATAGTAAGTAAATACTAACCATAATAATGACACTGTCTAGCAAGCGTCTCTAAGCTTAAATATCTACTAATTGTCTAACCTGCGCTTTTGTTAAGAGGAGGGGGTCAGAATAAAAGTTCTGGTAAATGAAAAAATTGTACTTTCTATAAATAATACTACATATACCGTTCTATCACTGGTTTGTCCTTATTAAGTTATTTTGGGTTCATTACACTTTACACTTCCGATTTCACACATAACTTGTACCCATCTACTCCTAAGTAGATTAACCTAATAAACCATATATATGTAACTGTATGCCCAATATATCGAGGTACTCCCTATAGTACACTCCTCGAGTGGTCTTCATCGCCATACTACGAAAACGTAAAGGTCATCATCATCACGCTATGAAAGCGTACTAGACCATGCCGTAGAGGCGTGCTATGTCTCCATCACTATGCCACAAAAGCGTACTAAGCTACGTTACAAAAGCAAATAAGCTCCTACCCCTATGCCATAAAGGCGCCTAAAACCTGAATTCTTCCATGAAACTTGGTCGGGGCTTTCTATATCTATCAAGAATAGCTTTATTAGGCCAATAATACAGATATCAAATATTGGTTTGTCTCTTTCGGTGGCTTTGGCCTCACCCGACCGCCTAGTGTAACGACCCGGATTTTTGGTCTGTTAATTTTAAATATTTAATATTTGTTTTAAATATTTAGTTGATAATATAAATTAATTTTTATATTGAGTTATCGATTTTATAATCAAATATAATTTAATTTAGAATATATCGAATTATTGTAATTCGAAATATAATTGAAATCGAAGTTAAAAACTAAATCAAAATGATTCAGGTGATAAGTAGGAATTTTATTTGATATATAAGATAATAAATAATAATTTGTTATCAAAGAATTTGTGGTTTTCGAATTTAAATTATATTATATTAATTTAATATGGTATATATGTTGAAATTAAATTTCAGAATATTTACTGTTAAGTTCAGAATAGGGTTATTATATTGAAATGTCAGTCGGTACGCTAGAATAGCAGTTCGTGATTTAAATTAATGGACCCCGAGATATTTGATTGTGGATAGGTTCGAAATCAAATCGATATCCATCTAAAAAGAATAAAAATCACTTTATATTAAATCGTATTAAATACGAGATCAAATCGAAGTCAAAACCAAATCAAATCAAATTAATTAATAGTACTTCAACCTCCCCTACTCTGTACCAATACGCAGGCCTATTCCTTAATAGCAAAGTCTTCATCATCTATAAATCGCACTCCTCCTCTGATATCACTTTTGAAAATTCCAAACCAGAAAGCTTCGAAACTTTAAGTGACCGATACTCTCCCCTTCTATTCTTATCTTCATTTACTTCCGTTCATTTTTGTAAATGGAGAACTCGAAGTTCCCTTTTCTCTCAAACTCAATCGAAAATCCTCTTCCCTCTTTTCACGGATTCAAAACATTTCGAACTAAAAACCCACTTCTAAATCAGAAGCCTCATTTGTAAAGAAAGAGCTGCTTGAACCTTGGTTCCAAAATCAAAATCATTTAGATAAAAAAAAGATGGTGAATTGAATTTGCCTCATAAGGCACAACTCCAGTCGTTCAACTAAGGAGGGGAGGCGCGATTGGCGTTCAAAGTGGGGTCGGCCGGTGGCAGTTCGTCTTTGTCAGACAAGGCGATCTATATTGTGGAGTTCGAATGGAGCGTCGATGTCATGAGTTTGTGCAGAGTTGCTAATGGGTGATGATGGAGCAGGTTCAGGGAGGTGAAACAAGGGTGTAGGTGATGAAATGGGATCTTTGATCAATAAAGGAGATTAGTCGTTTTATTTTCCCTATAGCAGTAGTCGCGACTTTTGCTTGGGCTTTAACCGTAAATTAATGAGGGTTGTTCGATCAAAAAGGGGGAGGCAACGCGATTATCTTACAGAGGAGATTCGGTAATAACAGATTTAGGGATTATTAATCCCACCTTTTTCGATTCCTGAATTCACTATATGCGTGAAAATGATGTCGAGATTGTGGTTATGCACGTGGGTGTGAGAGGTTGAAGGGGAGCAGCTATTAATAAGGAAAATTTTGGTGCAAGTGACATGGAATTCAAGGTCTGTTAATGTTGGGTAAAGCTGCAGCTAGATTCGGATTTTTACCTAAAGGAAAGCAAGAGAAATGGCATGGGTTTTGGACAGTGAGAAGAAGAAAACTATTACAACGTATTAAGGTAATTATTTTAATCTAATAGTTTAATTTTATTTTATTTTTCATTTAAATTGTTCAATAAATCATGAATGCCGTTAAAATATATATACAAGATTTTTCTGGATGGAGTTTGTCGAGCAATGCAACTGCGAACTATTTAAGCTGGAATCAAAATTGAAATCGGGATGGATTAAAATAAAAATCGAGGTGAGTAAATCTCATTCGGATTATTTTTATTCAAATTTATTTTTATTCGTTAAAAATAATTATTGGTTGTTTGGTTGCACTATAATATTGCTGTGGCTGTTATAAATATATTTAGTTATTTATGCATGGTGTTTGTGGCTATTTATATATATATATATATATATATATATATATTGGTGATTGGATAGTTCCCACAATACCATTAGCGGATGCCCGTAGTTTCATTAGCGGATGACCCTAAACGCCCCACGCTATGATAGTGGATGACCTTCTATACTGCGATATCCTACCTCGAAGCAGAATGGGTATTATTTATGTTGGCTAACGTCTATGGATGCAGGAAAACAGGTTGAAGGGATCCGACTGGATTCCTCAAAATATTATTATTGTTGTTTTCATATATATCATCATATATGAGGTGTTAGAAAACCAATGATTGATAATTGGTTAGTTTGGATGTTTAAAATATCACTAGGCCTAAATGGTAATTTATAAAAATATCATAAATAGGGTTTTGAGATTTAAAAAGGGAAAACTATTTTCTAAAATAGAATTTCAATTTCAATTGGGCTATAAATATATTAACTTGTTTGAACACATAAAACAAGTAGTGAATTTATAAACGTTGTTTATAAATTAATAATACGAGATTTGAAGTGAAATTATAAATAGTGTTTAGAAATAAAATTGAAAAATTATCATTGGATAATTTAAATATTTAAATTCAAATGTGAATTTAAAAATAGAAATGGGGAAATCGTTTTAAATAAATAAACGATGGATTTTACTCTGATGTTCAGAATATAAATTGAACTAAAATAAATCCGTAAGGATTTATGATTTGAATTCGATTAATTCAAATTTATTTAAATAGAAGTTAAATTGAAAATGAAAATAAATTGGGTGTTATATATATAAGTTATTATAAATAGAAATTTCCAAAATAAAATTTTGGTTGTAAATAGATTTACAAATAGAACTTGTTTAAATATATAAGACAAGGAAACTTATAAATGATGTTTATAAATATGATGAATTAATTATCAAGAGATAATTTGAAATATTAAATTCAAATATGAATTTAAAAGTATAAATTGAAATCATTTTGAAAAAAAAGGAAATGATAGTTTTTATTCCGAAATTCGGAATATAAAAGGCGTTGGGTTTCAAATATGTATTTGAAAGGAAAGCTTGTTTTAATTTTTAAACAAGAAAATTAATTTATAAACAATGTTTATAAAAATAGGGAAATAAATTATCATTGGATAATTAAGAATTTTAAATTCAAGAAAGAATTTAAAAAGTGAAATTGGAAAACGTGTTTAAAATAGAATAATCGATTATATTCCGGGACTTAGAATATAAACTGAATTGAGAAATTCCAAAAGAGTTATAATTGGAATTCGATTATACCGAATTTTATAATTTATTTATAGAAGAAATTGGGATTTAAAATAACAAATCGAGTATAAATAAATATATTACCGAGTAAGGAAAAATCGATGATTTGAGATAATCGGAAATATTAAGTTGGATTTGAAACTGGATTTAATATGTATTAAAAATATATTAGAATAGAGTTGAAATTTATTATAAATGAAGTTTAAGCGTTTATATTTAAATATAATTAAAATGAACTCGCCGCAGCGCGGTAGTTCGTAAATTGGCGTTTCGAACTTCAATTGAGTATATAGAACTCAATTTAAGTCGGAATTCTTTGAAACAAGAAACATCAGGACCGATTTGATATTAATTTTCTAATGGAAGAGAAAATTCTGGATTTCGTCTTATAGATTTTCAGTTATGTCAAAATCAAATTTTCAGAAAAACAGCGCCATAATCGTTATTAAACCATAACGGTTTATTTAAATAAATAAAATAATTTTTAGCAAATAAGACTTAGATCTTCGTTATAAAAATCCAGACTCGAGTTGTAAAATAAATATGAACTCAAGACAAGTAAATGAAATGATTTTTGAAACAAAAAGCATAATTTTGAGTATTGAATAGGATTAACTAATTTGAATAATAATTCGTTAATTGAGTTTTGAATCGAAATTGGCGTTGGATAAGTAAATTGGTTTTGTGAATTCATATTCAAAAGAGAATATGAACTCAAGTTGGAAATGAAATTCTACTTGTTTATAAGTGAATTAAAATATATTTGAACATGATATGTTCAAGATACAGGGATTTGGCAAAATAGCTAATCAAAGAATAAATTAGCAAACTGAGTTAAGAATGACCGGATTGAGTTGGGATAAATCGGAAAAATGGTGAACATAGATTAGACAGGTTTGGAATGAAGTATATGAAGATTATATTTTTTGTGCTCGACAAAAAGGTACACATTTAAATTCCATATGAGATTTTATGCGTCGAATCGGCTAGCCGCTTGGCTTTTTGATTTTCTGTTTGAATGGAAATGTAATGACCCGCATTCGCAGAGGGTATTATAATTAATTTATTTAATTATATAAACAGTGATATAGTGAATAAAATGGTCGTGGAATTAAATAATGGTGAATATTTAATTAAAATAATAAATTAAATAATATATTTAATTCTGAAATAATCAGAATTGGCTGAAATGGCGATATGGTGTGAACTGGATCATCTGTGATATTTAATTCAGTTTAGAATTTGAATTAGAATAATGAATATATTATTTGAACGACAGTTTGAACGTATAATTATATTATAATTAAAATCGAGCTTGAAATGGCGCTGCAGTTCGTAAATTGGCGATTCGAACTTCAACTGAATGTACAGGATTTGTTTTAAGCCGGATTTCTGTGAAACAAGAAACATGTAGAGCTGGTGGAGTATATCTTTCTAGTAAAAGAGAAAAATCTGGATTTCATCGTGTAGATTTTGATTTATGTCCAAATCAAATTTTAGAAAAGTTGCTGTGGAATTCCTTTATAATTTATAAAGGAATTATTTATATTTTAAAAAGGAATTTCAATATAAATCGAATATCGGGTTGACCCAGATTTGAAATATCGAGTTAGAAATCCATATAAGATTTTTCTGAAGCTGTATGGTATTCCACTGTGAATATATACGATAATATTTATTTTTAATTATTAAATTTAATTGTTTTTAAATATATTTATATATTTAAAAGGGTGATTTAGGGCTTTAAAAATAGCCAGTTTTACAAACGACCTCAGAATTCGACGAAACTAATTTTGTTGGATCCGCAACATCAAATTATTGTTAGATGTCCAGTTTCGTGATTTTTAGAGTTAGTATGTGGCCGCACCGATTTTTAATGTAAAATACAGTTGATAATTCAACCTTCAAAAATACGCTGTGTGAGCACACGGAGTCGGAATTCGACGAAACCAGTTTCGTTGGGACCGTAATGTCGAACTCTAGCTGCATGCTGGTTTTCATGATTTTTAGATATCATGTGTGTTCGTAGGGATTTTTAGAGTGTTGAAACAAATATAAAGTGAATATTTAAAACTAAAATATCTAAGTATGTGTGAACCAAAACTAGCCACATAGTCATCGTTTCAGCCACACATACAAATATGATCCCCTATAAAATCAAATTCTCAGGCCGCCACCAAATTTCCTCAACACAGACAAAACGTGAGATTCAAAATTCAAAGAGAAACCAAATAAAAATCTATAAATTACAATGCATATATATATGGATTGGCAATGATATTCTCTTCGATTTGGTGTCCCTTTTAGGTGGACTGATCATATTTTGGCGAGCTCGAGTTGGTACCGTAGGAACTAGGGTTCCTTGTTTTAGCCGTTTGAAGTCTTGATGTGGATTTTAAGTATCTTACTTGAGTTTTTTGGGTGATTTAGCACTAGTACACAAGATTTTGGTGATTTCTGTATCAAAAGCTATCGATATATGTCACGGTCCAGGCGCTGGAAGGTAGAAGTCGCGAGTTCAGGGGAGGTTGGGAGTTCGATGTAAGGAGGATAGGGGGAAGCGGATATCGAAGAGGAGAACAAAGCTAGTCTTGGTTTGGGAATTCACGAAGTAATGAAGGAGAAAAGGGGTATTGAATGAACGGTAATGGCCATGGGTTTCAGCGTGTTGGTTTGGGAGAGAAAGTAAAAGCGGACCTGGTAAAAGAAATTCGGGTTTGGGCTTTGTGAGGGAAGTGGGCCGGTGTTATTTAAAAGGGTGAGGCCCGGTTTTAAATAATTCAAGTTTTATTTATTTAAAAATATTGTATGAACTTCGTAACATCGTATCTTCTACATACGATATAAGATTAACGAACCGTAAGTTGCGTTGAGATCGTAGGGACGGTGGCTACACCATGGAACTGACTAGAAGTCCATTGGAGCTCGTTTGAATTTATGGAGAAATAAATTGTTTGATTCAAATCAAACAAACAGTTTATCATTCTTTAATGATGAACTGCCAAAGTGAGTAAAACTCACCAACTCTGAACAGTTCTATTTTTACAACGTATTCTTAGAACTGATAATTATCTGCTGATTGTTGTGTGTTAACTGTTTGGTTGAATTGTTTGCGTATTGGTTGAAATTGTAGATAACGATATATATATATATATATATAAATCGTTAATCGAATATTGATTATGTTCGGCAGACTATTTCATATCGAAATGAAATCGAGGTTAATTATATTGTTTAACATCTATGATGCAGGGAAACAAGTTGGAGGAATCCAACTGGATTCCTCAACATTTATTTTGCTGTTTTTCATATATTGTAATATATGATGTGGTATATAATCGGTTGATGATTATGTATGGTTGGATGATATCGATCACTGTGTTTGGTATTTTAAATACCGTAAGAAATCCTAGGAAATAAAAAGGGGATTTTCAAAGTATATTTTGAAAATAAATTATTATATAAAATCAATGGATTTTATGTATAAAGGAAAAGGATTTTATAAAAGGAGATAATTATAAAATCAAAGAGTAAAAAGGAAATGATTTGTAAAAACAGATGTATAGGAAATATTTATTTGTTAAACAAATAAAATAGAAAGAGAAATATTTGTAAAACATTAACAAATAAAAATAGAAAGAGAAATATTTGTAAAACATTAACAAATAAAAATAGAAATATTTGTAAACCATTTACAAGTAGAAAAGAATAAAGGAATTTATTTATTTAGAAAACAAATATAGAGAATAGAATAAAGGATTATTTATTTAGAAAATAAATAGAATAAAGGATTTATTTATTTAGAAAATAAATAGAATAAAGGATTTATTTATTGGGAAAATAAATAAAGGAGTTAATCGAACAGAGTTAATCAAAATAGAGTTAAACAAAAATTAGAAACTGACTAGAGATTAATAAGTTGAATGGTTTCCTAAGTATCGATCTGATGTTGGTTTCGGCCTTCGGGGTTTATACTTAGGGAGTTGTTCTCTTGTTAGTTTATAGTTAGAATCTGATAGATGTGGAAGAATAGTGATACGTAAATTAAGCCATGGAAATGTTTTCCAGTGTTAATAACATATATTTTCTAAACATAGAAAATAAGGAAATGTGAATATATATATATGTTAAATGATGATTGATCGATATAATTTCCATCTGGAAATAATATCGTTGTTTGCACACGTGTTTTCTTTGATAGTTAACTCATCGACTATCGAAGTTTTCGACCATTTTAACGATGTTAATATGGAGAGACCGGTTGGATTATTATCCAAAGAACCACTCTGTATTGGCATAAGCATTGCGAATCATATATGCCAAAGATAATTGAAGACGGAGTAAAGTGCAAGGGCTATTGTATAAGTCTTAGATAACAGTGCCTAAGATGGATGTACTAAATAGTGCCTTCGGTTTGTCCAGTCCCAGGACAACTGGTATGGAAGAAGGTCTGACAGAGTATATCCAATAGATCGCGTAAGTTGATCTCTTCAAACGTATTCACATTTGGTGGCAGAGGAATTCGTTTCTCTTAGCTTTATACCCATGGTATTTTTGGATAAGTCAATTTGTGATTTGGCGGGTATGACGATGTGACATTCTAAGTGAATGGAGATGCGACATGTAAAAGATAAGCGTAGCTTCTAGCCTCACATCTGGGAAATGACAGAAATAGGGTAGGCAGCATGGCTATGTAGGTCGCACCTATTAGGGTGTATAATCACCTGATCTAGAGTTTCATTTACTTATAAAAATCTATTGTCGATGCTGTCCCATTCAGGAAACGGTTGTTGATCCCAACCATCTGTGATATACATTCGATACACTCAAGCGAAATGAGTGGTCGGTCATGTGTGGCCGGGTTGCAAGATGTTCTTGTTGAACCCAGTGTATTCCTCTCTAGAGGTACACTAGCGAAAGGCGGTTCCATACCTTGTCATAGTTGGAAATCCATTACCCCATACGTGCTTGTGGTTTTGATTGTATACTATATATGTAGAACGTGAGATGAAAGCGTTTCTGCTAGATGATTATTATATTGTGGTTAATAGACATTATTATAATATCCAAAGGTTTTTGATATAAAGATATTTTGGATTCTCATAAGGGAAAAACCCGTTCCGTTATACAGCGTGGTCTTATGAGATATCGTTTACTTGTTCGAACTGTTTTAAACTGTTTTACTCATACCAGTCCCATGACTGACCCGGAGTTTATTTTGTTTTGTTTTCCCTAAACTCTTGGGTGCCCAATTTTGTACGGGCAGTCAAGTAGTCGGGATTTACAGATATACTGGAAGAGCTTGGAGCAGGAGGCTTAAGGATTATATAGCTATAGTTATTTCCGCTGTGTTGTAAGTGTTGTACTCTGATAATGTTACTGTATACATATACTGTTTGTATTTCAAAAGTTATGTTATATTTTATTCGTTCCACTGTGAGATTCGCGTTACTCTAATGATGATGTTCCTCTTCTTCTTCTTTTCTATAAGTTTCTATCTTATCTTTCCTCACCCTCTAATTTCTTTCTAATAGTTTTCTGGATTTCTGTGCAAATTGGGTTGGACTTGCGCTATTTGGTCAGCTCAAATTGGACCGGAATTTTGGGTCACTACAGTTGGTATCAGAGCAATGGTTAAGTAATCACCTTGGCTATGTGGCGTGACTCAGTAGAGATGGGGTTAGTAACACCCTAGATTGAGTTGAGTGTATATGTACGAGTGAACGTATTTGTTATTTGATATAAAAAGATGGTTTTATATTGTGAAGATTTATTGGTTGAGTTGTTTATGGATTATGGTCGATCAGTTTGATCCACTGTATCGATAGGAGTTACTAAACACTTGAATACGATGGGTCGACGCGATATGTTTTGAAAAGAGGGTAAATGAAAATAATTTTACCCAAAGTATATTTTGATATAGGGAAAATATTTATATTGAAATGATTATAATATATTGGATATATTGGTTGTTATTATAATCAAGTAAAATGGTTATAAATATAACCAAGTAGAATTCGTATAAGTGTTACGAAGCGAATCAAATCTGAAATTTAAACCAGAAATTGAATTAAAATTTTTGAAAATTGGATAAGTGTTTGTAATTGGATTTGGATCAAAAATAAAGAAAATTAAGATCCTGGGAGATTTTAAATTGTTTTACATGCAGTGTGAATTATATTTTGAAATGAATTTCAAAATAAAAGTATTTAAGAATGATTTTGAAAGAGATATATTATTGAACTCACTTCGGTCGCTGGAAAATAATTCTGATGATGACTGCGCAACATCATCAGTGTTCATTTTCGAGTTTGTAAGTGACGGATTACTACCAGAGATACTGTTTTGAATTTGTTTTAAAAAAAAAACAAGTTGTGTTGAATTTCAAAAAGGAAATTTGATTTTTGAAAAGAGTAACTGTTCAAAAACTCCCAGGGAAAGACTGTTTGAATTAAAAACAAATTTAACAGAAATTTGTGAAAGCAAAATTGAATTAAAGTAAAGCCAGTAAAGTGGTAACTGAGGTTGAATTAGAATGATATCAAGACAAATTGGATTGTGAGATTCAAATTTGAAGTGTAATGTGATAATCAAGTTAAGAGTTGGGAATCGAGAAGAAACTCGAGTTGAAATGATATTTGGCTTGGATATAAGTGAATGGTTGTGTTAAAGATAAAAGTGATTGCAGAATTTGATTGGGAATAACATTGGTATATGCTGAGTCGATAACATATAGAAGTGATAGAGTTGATATACCCGACAAAAAGGTACGAGTTTATATTTCATATGAGTTTGGTGATTTATGAGCCTGATTGGCAAGCCGCTTGGATGTTTGATTTTCTTTTGGGATGGAGATGGCCCAGAGAGGCGAGCTGAAGTTTGACCTATTGACCAATACAAAGGAGGTGCTAGCGAATTTTTTTGAAAAGTTAAGGTGTTAGAAAATTTTCAGGATTTTTGAAAATTTTCGTTGATAAGAATTGATTATATATTTTAATTGAAATTAAATTGGTTCAGTTAAAACTGAAGTTAAGAAGTGAACAAATATGTTATAATCGGTTGATAAGGGTCGTCCTCTACCTTAGCAATTTCGAGGACGAAATTATTTAAAGTGGGAAAGATTGTAATGACCCGCATTCGCAGAGGGTATTATAATTAATTTATTTAATTATATAAATAGTGATATAGTGAATTAAATGGTCGTGGAATTAAATAATGGTGAATATTTAATTAAAATAATAAATTAAATAATATATTAAAATTCTGAAATAATCAGAATTGGCTGAAATGGCGAAATGGTGTGAACTGGATCATCTGTGATATTTAATTCAGTTTAGAATTTGAATTAGAATAACGAATATATTATTTGAACAGCAGTTTGAACGTATAATTATATTATAATTAAAATCGAGCTTGAAATGGCGCTGCAGTTCGTAAATTGGCGATTCGAACTTCAACCGAATGTACAGGATTCGTTTTAAGCCGGATTTCTGTGAAACAAGAAACGTGTGGAGCTGGTGGAGTATATCTTTCAAGTAAAAGAGAAAAATCTGGATTTCATACTGTAGATTTTGATTTATGTCCAAATCAAATTTTAGAAAAGTCATTGTGGAATTCCTTTATAATTTATAAAGGAATTATTTATATTTTAAAAAGGAATTTCAATATAAATCGAATATCGGGTTGACCCAGATTTGAAATATCGAGTTCGAAATCCATATAAGATTTTTCTGAAGCTGTATGGTATTCCACTGTGAATATATACGATAATATTTATTTTTAAATATTAAATTTAATTGTTTTTAAATATATTTATATATTTAAAAGGGTTATTTAGGGTTTAAAAATAGCCAGTTTTACAAACGACCTCAGAATTCGACGAAACTAATTTTGTTGGATCCGCAACATCAAATTATTGTTAGATGTCCAGTTTCGTGATTTTTAGAGTTAGTATGTGGCCGCACCGATTTTTAATGTAAAATACAGTCGATAATTCAACCTTTAAAAATACGCTGTGTGAGCATACGGAGTCGAAATTTGACAAAACCAGTTTCGTTGGGACCGTAATGTTGAACTCTAGCTGCATGCCGACTTTCATGATTTTTAGATATCATGTGTGTTCGTAGGGATTTTTAGAGTGTTGAAACAAATATAAAGTGAATATTTAAAACTAAAATATCTAAGTATGTGTGAACCAAAACTAGCCATATAGTCATCGTTTCAGCCACACATACAAATATGATCCCCTATAAAATCAAATTCTCAGGCCGCCACCAAATTTCCTCAACACGGACAAAACGTGAGATTCAAAATTCAAAGAGAAACCAAATAAAAATCTATAAATTACAATGCATATATATATGGATTGGTAATGAGATTCTCTTCGATTTGGTGTCCCTTTTAAGTGAACTGATCATATTTTGGCAAGCTCGAGTTGGTACCGTAGGAACTAGGGTTCCTTGTTTTAGCCGTTTGAAGTCTTGATGTGGGTTTTAAGTATCTTACTTGAGTTTGTTGAGTGATTTAGCACTAGTACACAAGTTTTTGGTGATTTCCGTATCAAAAGCTATCGATGTAAGTCGCGGTCCAGGCACTGGAAGGTAGAAGTCGCGAGTTCAGGGGATGCTACGAGTTCGATGTAAGGAGAATAGGGGGAAGCGGATATCGAAGAGGAGAACAAAGCTAGTCTTGGTTTGGGAATTCACGAAGTAATGAAGGAGAAAAGGGGGATTGAATGAATGGTAATGGCCATGGGTTTCAGCGTGTTGGATTGGGAGAGAAAGAAAGAGTGGACCTGGTAAAAGAAATTCGGGTTTGGGCTTTGTGATGGAAGTGGGCCGGTGTTATTTAAAAGGGTGAGGCCCGGTTTTAAATAATTCAAGTTTTATTTATTTAAAAATAGTGTATGAACTTCGTAACGTCGTATCTTCTACATACGATATCAGATTGACGTACCGTAAGTTGCGTTGCGATCGTAGGGACGGTGGCTACACCATGGAACTGACTAGAAGTCCATTGGAGCTCGTTTGAATTTATGGCGAAATAAATTGTTTGATTCAAATCAAACAAACAGTTTATCGTTCTTTAACGATGAACTGCCAAAGTGAGTAAAACTCACCAACTCTGAACAGTTCTATTTTTACAACGTATTCTTAGAACTGATAATTATCTGCTGATTGTTGTGTGTTAACTGTTTGGTTGAATTGTTTGCGTATTGGTTGAAATTGTAGATAACGATATATATATATATATATATATATATATAAATTGTTAATCGAATATTGATTATGTTCGGCAGAATATTTCATATCGAAATGAAGTCGAGGTTAATTATATTGTTTAACATCTGTGATGCAGGGAAACAAGTTGGAGGAATCCAACTGGATTCCTCAACATTTATTTTGCTGTTTTTCATATATTGTAATATATGATGTGGTATATAATCGGTTGATGATTATGTATGGTTGGATGATATCGATCACTGTGTTTGGTATTTTAAATACCGTAAGAAATCCTGGGAAATAAAAAGGGGATTTTCAAAGTATATTTTGAAAATAAATTATTATATAAAATCAATGGATTTTATGTATAAAGGAAAAGGATTTTATAAAAGGAGATAATTATAAAATCAAAGAGTAAAAAGGAAATGATTTGTAAAAACAGATGTATAGGAAATATTTATTTGTTAAACAAATAAAATAGAAAGAGAAATATTTGTAAAACATTAACAAATAAAAATAGAAAGAGAAATATTTGTAAAACATTAACAAATAAAAATAGAAAGTGAAATATTTGTAAACCATTTACAAGTAGAAAAGAATAAAGGAATTTATTTATTTAGAAAATAAATATAGAGAATAGAATAAGGGATTATTTATTTAGAAAATAAATAGAATAAAGGATTTATTTATTTAGAAAATAAATAGAATAAAGGATTTATTTATTGGGAAAATAAATAAAGGAGTTAATCGAATAGAGTTAATCAAAATAGAGTTAAAAAAAATTAGAAACTGACTAGAGATTAATAAGTTGAATGGTTTCCTAAGTATCGATCTGATGGTTGTTTCGGCCTTCGGGGTTTATACTTAAGGAGTTGTTCTCATGTTAGTTTATAGTTAGAATCTGATAGATGTGGAAGAACAGTGATACGTAAATTAAGCCATGGAAATGTTTTCCAGTGTTAATAACATATATTTTCTAAACATAGAAAATAAGGAAATGTGAATATATATATATATATATATACGTTAAATGATGATTGATCGATATAATTTCCATCTGGAAATAATATCGTTGTTTGCACACGTGTTTTCTTTGATAGTTAACTCACCGACTATCGAAGTTTTCGACCATTTTAACGTTGTTAATATGGAGAGACCGGTTGGATTATTATCCAAGAACCACTCTGTATTGGCATAAGCATTGCGAATCATATATGCCAAAGATAATTGAAGACAGAGTAAAGTGCAAGGGATATTGTATAAGTCTTAGATAACAGTGCCTAAGATGGATGTACTGAATAGTGCATTCGGTTTGTCCTGTCCCAGGACAACTGGTATAGAAGAAGGTCTGACAGAGTATATCCAATAGATCGCGTAAGTTGATCTCTTCAAACGTATTCACGTTTGGTGGCAGAGGAATTCGTTTCTCTTAGCTTTATACCCGTGGTATTTTTGGATAAGTCAATTTGTGATTTGGCGGGTATGACGATGTGACATTCTAAGTGAATGGAGATGTGACATGTAAAAGATAAGCGTAGCTTCTAGCCTCACATCTGGGAAATGACAGAAATTGGGCAGGCAACATGGCTATGTAGGTCGCACCTATTAGGTTGTATAATCACCTGATATAGAGTTTCATTTACTTATAAAAATCTATTGTTGATGCTGTCCCATTGGCGAAACGGTTGCTGATCCCAACCGTTGGTGATATACATTCGATACACTCAAGCGAAATGAGTGGTCGATCATGTGTGACCGGGTTGCAAGATGTTCTTGTTGAACCCAGCGTATTGCTCTCTAGAGGTAGACTAGCGAAAGGTCGTTCCATACCTTGTCATAGTTGGAAATCCATTACCCCATACGTGCTTGCGGTTTTGATTGTATACTATATATGTAGAACGTGAGATGAAAGCGTTTCTGCTAGATGATTATTATATTGTGGTTAATAGACATTATTATAATATCCAAAGGTTTTTGATATAAAGATATTTTGGAATCTCATAAGGGAAAAACCCATTCCGTTATACGGTGTGGTCTTATGAGATGTCGTTTACTTGTTCGAACTGTTTTACTCATACCAGTCCCATGACTGACCCGGAGTTTATTTTGTTTTGTTTTCCCTAAACTCTTGGGTGCCCAATTTTGTACGGGCAGTCTAGTAGTCGGAATTTACAGATATACTGGAAGAGCTTGGAGCAGGAGGCTTCAGGATTATATAGCTATAGTTATTTCTGCTGTGTTGTAAGTGTTGTACTCTGATAATGTTACTGTGTACATATACTGTTTGTATTTCAAAAGTTATGTTATATTTTATTCGTTCCGCTGTGAGATTCATGTTACTCTGATGATGATGTTCTTCTTCTTCTTTTCTATAAGTTTCTATCTTATCTTTCCTCACCCACTAATTTCTTTCTAATAGTTTTCTGGATTTCAGTGCAAATTGGGTTGGACTTGCGCTATTTGGTCAGCTCAAATTGGACCAGAATTTCGGGTCACTACAAGAAAGGGCCTAGAGAGGTGAGTTGAGGTTTGAACTATCGACCGGTTCAAAGGAGATTATGGCGAAATTTTTCGGAAATTTAAGGAGTTAGAATATTTTTAAGATAATTTGATAATTAGAAATCTATATATCAATATATATAGAATCCAGTAAGGAAACAAACTTAAAAATAGAATATTATAAACAAAAGGGAAATCAAAAATCTGGTAATAGAAAGAGAAATATATATATACGTTTTAAAAAATGAATAAGTGGTTTTATGGTGTTGATGATTTGAGATAAGTGGTCTTGTTTTTTTTGAAGTTAAAGATGTTATTCAGTCAAGGTCTGAGAGGTAATTATACGCCAGCTTGATTGATTTCATTATTAACTGATAAATAGCAAGATTTAGTCCCAAAGAGAGATGTTTAAAGAGTTTAGTTGAATGCACTGTTTTGGGTTGTTGTAACGATGTTTTACACAACATTCGTTTTAACCCAAGTAAGTGGAAATTTGGAAATATAATAATAAATATTTCCTAGGTATAGAAATAAATGAATGGTCATGGAAGAGATAAGTAATTGGAATGTTCTCCAATTATAAATAGAAAAATATTTTCTAAGTATAGAAAATAAAACAAGGCGATATATGGAAATGTTTTCCAAATAACGTAAGAGGCCAAGATGATTATCGAAAATATCGTGTTAACGAATAAAGATAAGGAAATGGAGAAGAGTTCAATTAATGAAATATCAATTAAATGGCCCAGCGATTTGTTTGATGCTTTGAATGAATGCTTGTTTTCTTCGATAGTTAAATAACCGACTATCCAAGTGTTTGCCAATATCGATGTCAATATGGAGAGACCGGTTGGATTATTATCCGTGAACCACTCTGTATTGGCAGTAACATTGCGAATCAGATTATATGAAGATAATCAAAGACGGAGTAATGTGCAAGGACTTTTCTATTAATAAAAATTGTACCTTCGGTTTCGTTCAATCCCAGAACGAATGTATATGGATGAATGTCTGACAATGTATTTCCAATAATCGAATATGTCGATCTGTATAAATATATATGGTGGCGGAGGATTTATTCTCTTAGCATAAAATCCAGAATATATTTGTGCAAATCAATTAGAGATTAACGGATCTGACGATGTGGCATTCAAAGTGATTGTGCTATCAATGAATGATAAGAAATCGTAGCCTCAGGCCTCAACAACTAGGAAATGACAAAAATCAGGCAGGCAGCATGGCTATCTGGGTCGCTTCCATTAGGATGTATAATCACCTATCTAGAGAAATTCATTTAATTCCTTATTATATTCGATGCTGTCCCATTCGTGAAACGGTCACTGATCCCAACCGTTGGTGATATACATTCGATACACTCAAGCGAAATGAGTGGTCGGTCATGTGTCGGCCGGGTTGCAAGATGTTCTTGTTGAACCCAGTGTATTCCCCTCTAGAGATACACTATCGGCAGGTGGTTTCATACCTTGTCATAAGTCGGAATCCAATCTCCAATAAGCATCGTGCAGTTTTTGATTTTATATTATATATGGAGCGTGAGATGCAAGCATTCTGCTAGATGGTTATTTATTTGATTTAGACACTATTATAATATCACTAGATTTTCGTATCAAAGTGTTTTGCGTTATAGTAAGGTAAAAACTGTCCATGTTTATGTGTGGGTTGGTCTTACTATTATCCTTTCTTTTGAAAGGATTTTGAAAGTTAAACAAATGGTTGGAGTTTACTCACACCAGCCCCATGACTGACCCAGAGTTTATTTTGTTTTTGTTTTCCCTAAACTCTTGGATGCCCAAATTTGTACGGGCAGTCAAGTAGCCGGGATTTTTCAAATTCACTTGGAAGAGCTGGAAGCAGGAGGCTTCACCAGTTAGCTAGACTATCATATATCCACTATGTACTATGTTGTATCTGGAAACAGGTGTTTATAACTGTTCTAGGAATAACTGTTGCGCTCTAATAATGGTATGTATATATAGTTATTGTAACACCCCGTATTTTTTCTGAACATCAAACTAACAAATTAAAGTATACTTAATTTTTAGAAGAAGAATTAAGGGAAACGGGTTATGCCATTGTGTTCGTCTCGAAATTCACCTTGAGATAGAGTCCGAGTTTGCGTAAATCAGACTCTATATGAAGGAGTTATGAACTTCAGTACATTCAAGGATTTAAATAATAAAACCAGCCCGAAATTCAAATTTAAATTTTGAAATTCAAAAAACCCCGAAGTAGGCTGGACGGGAAACCTCCCGCCCACAGACCAGGTCGACCAGGGGGTCGACCAGGGGTCGACCTGGGTATATAGATCGACCAGGGGGTCGACCTACCCCCCTCGCCCAGATCCAAATCTTAGACGATTCTGACTCATTGCTGAGTCCTTTCTGACCTATTGCTGAGTCACTAGGGCTTAGGTGGCAATTTTGGATAACTCTATCTAGTCTGGACGGTTGTGATTGCTCCTAGAACGATCTAACAGCTCACATAATAAAAACAACCCTAATCCTCAAACCCTAAATCACACAAATTCATTCTAAGGAGCCACCATGATGTCCATGACTATTCTAGCCTAGCCACCATTTCTTCTTCAATTAGAAAGCGAATCAAAAGCTTCGAATCAAAAGCTAACTTAGAGAATTGATAGTCTTCTTCAAGGGATTGCTTTTCAAAGACTCACCTCGGTAACACTCTCGAAATCTCTTGTAATCCCATACACTCTGTTATGCTTAGCTACCTAGAATCTATTGATGCGTCTGTTGAAAACTTGCAGTCTGTTAGAGTAGTCCGTGAATACTCAGATGTATTTGAAGAGGTGAAGGGCTTACCTCCGAAGTGAGAGATAGACTTCCGCATATACCTTGTTGATAATGCAAAACCCATAGCTCTACCCGTAAGACACATGGCTCCAAGGGAGAGAAAAGAGCTCAGCAAGAAAGTCAAATAGCTGCTCGAAAAAGGGTTTATAAGGCGGAGTATTTCTGAATGGGGTGCTCCAGTAGTATTCGCCACCAAAGCGGATTGTTCACTTCGCCTATGCATTGATTATAGGGAGCTAAACAAGTTGACCAAGAAAAATAGGCACCCACTTCCAAGAATAGACGAATTGATTGATCAGCTTGTAGGTGCGTCGGTTTTCTCCTAACTAGATCTGACTACCGGGTTTCATTAGCTAAGAGTGGATGAAGACAACATTGATAAGACCGCGTTCAGAACCCCAGATGGTTTCTTCAAATGGCTTGTCATTCCTTTCGGCTTGACAAACGCACCGGATTACTTCGTTGACTTGATGAGCAGGGTGTTCAGGGAGTTCCTTAATAAGTTTGTGGTGGTCTTCGTAGACAAAATTTTGATTTTCTCGAAGAATGAAGTAGAGCATGTTTTTCATTTAAGGGAAGTCATGGATACTCTTCGTGCACATCGGCTAAAAGCAAAATTCTCCAAATGCCATTTTTGGAGAGAAGAAGTGAGGTTTCTTGGACATGTGGTGTCCAAAGAGGGGATAGCTGTGGACCCCGCAAAAGTAGTTGCGGTGCAAGATTGGAAGGTTCCACGGAATGCAACCGACGTCCGAAGCTTTCTCAGGCTAGAGGGTTTTTACCGAAACTTCATTAAAGACTTTGCGAAAATCTCAGCCCCACTCAAAAGATTAAAAAAGAAGAACCTAACTTTCGCTTGGGATTTGGATTGCGATATTGCTTTCCAACATTTGAATAGGGCTCTAACAACAACCCTAGTTCTGACATTGCCTGATGGGAGAAAAATGTTTATCGTATACACAGAAGCATGCGGTACAGGATTAGGCTCTGTCTTGATGCAAGAAGGCAAGGTAGTTTGTTATGCGGGAAGGCAATTGAAGGCATGTGAGAAAAACTACCCAACTCATAATTTGGAGCTAGCTGCCACTGTTTTCGCTCTTAAGTCATGGCATCACTATATACTAGGAGAAAGGTTTGAATCGTTTACTGACCATAAATCGTTAAAGTACCTTTTCTCACAGAAAGATCTTAACTTAAGACAACAAAGGTGGATGGAATTTCTGGCCTCATATGATTTTGAGATTTCCTATACCCCTGGCTAGGGAAATATAGTAGCAGATGCCTTGAGTAGGAAGAAGCTGACCTTAAGTCCTCTCTTTGTAGAAAGGCAAAGCTTGGAGTACATAGCAAACTTTAACTTTAGACCCTCCTCTGAAATTGTACCTGGTCTGTTAGCATCGCTAGAGGTGAGGCCTACTCTTTTGGACTCAATAGGAACCGCACAACGTGAAGACCCTCAGCTAGTTGATATGATGGATAAGCTAATTAGGGGAGAGACTTCTAGTCACCTCAATAGATACTCCATCGATGATAAGGGTTGGTTGAGACGGGATGGAAGACTATGCGTCCCACAAGCAAGGGATTTGGTGAAGACGGTTCTCGAAGAAGCGCACCATTTTAAGCTGACCATACACCCAGGCGGAGACAAGATGTATAAAGACATAAAAAGGGTTTTCTTTAGGAATGGCATGAAGAGGGATGTAGCTGAATTCGTCGCTAAGTGCTTGATATGCCAGCAAGTCAAAGCGGAGCAAAAGAAGCCCGGTGGTCTGCTCCATCCTCTAGATTTCCCACAGTGGAAATGGGATAGCATTTCGATGGACTTTGTTGATGGGTTACCTAGGTCAAGAAGGGGCAGTACCAGTATTTGGGTAATAGTGGACAGGCTCACTAAAAACACCCACTTTATACCTGTTAAGAGTAGAAGGACTGCCTCGTCCCTAGCATCCATTTATCTTAAAGAGATAGTTCGACTCCATGGGATACCCTCCAGCATAGTGAGTGATTGAGATCCTATCTTTACGAGAGAGTTTTGGAAGAGTTTGCAGGAGGCTGTAGGCACACAATTATTCTTAAGCACGGCATGTCACCCCCAAACCGATGGTCAAATGGAAAGGGTGAACAGAGTATTGGAAGACCTCTTGAGATTGTGCATTCTCAACTTTGGACGAACATGGGAAGATAGTCTTCCTTTGGTGGAATTCGCTTACAACAATAGCTACCAAGCCACCATAGGCATGACACCCTTCGAAGCTTTATATGAAAGACCATGCCGATCACCAACTTGTTGGTGGGAGTCTATAGATAAGCTCGTACTTGGGCCAGAATGATAAAAGAAACCTCAGAAAAGGTGGACTTGATAAGAAGACGGATGAAAGCTGCACAAGATAGGCAGAAGTCCTACGTAGACAAAAGAAGGACCGACGTTGAGTTTAAGGTTGGAGATAAGGTGTTCCTTAAAGTATCTCCTTTGAGGAATGTCATTCGCTTTGGATCCGTAGGAAAGCTAGCGCCAAGATTTGTAGGACCATTTCCTTTCATTGAAAGGATTAGGACGATGGCTTATAGAGTAGAGCTACCCGGAAGACTGGCTGGAGTTCATAATGTTTTTCATGTTTCTCAACTACGAAAGTGCTTACACGAGTCTGCGGAAGTTGTGGAGCCGAGTATTCTAGAGGAAGTAGAAGTGGAACGAGAAGCGACTGTGAGAAGAGTTCCAACTCGTATATTGGATATGGAAGTCAAAAAGCTACGCAACAGAGAAGTCAAGCTTGTTAAAGTTCAATGGAGTGACGCTGAGGAAGACGCGACTTGGGAAACTGAGAGGAAAATACGCGCAGCCTACCCTTTTGTTTTTTAGGGTACCTCCTTGATCTCTTTCTTTTTCCATAAGTTTATTCATGCTTATATCTATCTTTTAAGTATATCTCCTCGGCCTTATTCTTTATCCTTAGGTAGAGACTAATGGATGTAAACATGTATTTGAAATATGTTATGATTGATGGTTGCGAGTGGTTGCAAGTGGTTGCTCGTGGATTCATATACACACACATTAGGTACTAGATCGGCTCAGTCACTATCATATTGCATATGCATATATGTACTTGCATATGGATTGGAACTTGACGTGTTATCATATGGACGTTGCATTTGTATGAATGATTGATCACTCATGTAGAAAGTATGATTAGGAATAATTGCATGCATAATGGACTCATGGCACTGGCATAATTCACATTAAGGAGGTCAACTGAATCAGTAGACCGCCTGATTTTGCATCAGATAAGGACATGTACACACACTATGCATATGATCATGAAAGCATTAGAAGTCTTTTAAGGACAATTGACGCCTGTGTTTGATGGTTGAGTAGATGGACGATTGGATGGTATGATATACATTCTTCTTGACTTGAAGATTTCGGGGACGAAACCCTTTAAGGATGGGAGAATGTAATACCCCGTATTTTCTATGAACATCAAACCAAAAAATTAAAGTATACTTAATTTTTAGAAGAAGAATTAAGGGAAACAGGTTATGCCATTGCGTTCGTCTCGAAATTCTGCTTGAGATAGAGTCCGAGTTTGCGTAAATCGAACTTAGTGTGAAGGAGTTATGACCTTCAGAAGATTCAAGGATTTAAATAATAAAACCAGCCCGAAATTCAAATTTAAGTTTCGAAATTTAAAAAACTCCGAAGCAGACTGGGGGGAACTTCCCGCCCAGTGACCAGGTCGACCTGGGGGTCGACCTGGGTACATAGGTCGACCAGGGGATCGACCTACCCTCCTCGCCCAGATCCAAATCTGAGACGATTCTGACTCATTGCTGAGTCCTTTCTGAACTATTGCTGAGTCACTAGGGTGAGGTGGCAATTCTAGATAACTCTATCTAGTCTGGACGGTTGTGATTGCTCCTAGAACGATCTAACGGCTCACATAAGATTAAACTTCTATAAAAACAACCCAAATCCTCAAACCCTAAATCACACAAATCCATTCCAAGGAGCCACCATGTTGTCCATGACTGTTCTAGCCTAGCCACCATTTCTTCTTCAATTAGAAAGCGAGTCAAAATCTTCGAATCAAAAGATAACTTAGAGAATTGATAGTCTTCTTCAAGGGATTGCTTTTCAAATTCAGAAAACAGATCCTAGAAAACAAGACTTTCTTTTCTTTGTAAGTCCTGTTACTATTTAGATGTGAACGATTGAAAGTTATGATTTGTAATAAAATGAAAACTAGCATTATTCCTAGTTGTAATATAATGATGATGCTGATTCATGCCTATTCTTGTAACGATTCTATCGTATATGCTTATGAGATAACTGTGGTTATTATATTAGTGTTAAACCAATCATGTATTATGTAAAGTTTGGTGATCTATTCATGTTATGTTACATGCAAGTTGTTAGGCTATGTTGTTATTATGTTGATGTAAACCAATCATGTAAAATTTGTGATTCATTCATGTTATGTTACATGCAAGTTGTTAGGCTATGTGGTTATTATGTTGATGTAAACCAATCATGAAAAATTGGTGATTTATTCATGTTATGTTACATGCAAATTATTAGGCCAAGACATGTATTATGTTAGATTTACATTTAGATCTATGAAAATTGGATCTAAGATTAAAGTTCACATTTACATGCCTTGTTAAACATGTGTAATTCCGTATGTTTAAGATTCATGATTATTGGATCCAAATTAAAAGTTCACATTCACATGTCTAGTTGAACTTTTGTAATTCTATACGCTTAAGGTCTATGTTCATTGGACCCAAAATAAAAAGTTTACATTTACATGCCTAGTTGGATTTGGGTAACTTCATATGCTTAAAGACTCGTGTTAGTTGAATCCAAAAATGCAAGTTCATTATTTTATGCCACATTTACATGACACATGTTTAGTTAGATCCTTATTATTTTATGTTGTGTGAATGGTACATGCTCCCTTCTTTCCCTTTTTGTTTATAAGTTAGGCTAAGTTACGAGCCTAACATTCTATGTGAATTTTGGCGAATGTATGACGGGGGTATTGTTGGGAAAACCTTAAAAATTATTATTATTGGCTTAACTGGACCCATAAATATATGAATGATTAGTGGTATAAAAATGGTATAATTTATATACCATAAATTATGAATATGATTTAGAGGGAAAAATTGGGCATTTATTGAATGGCAATAATTGTGGATAATTTACATATAAATTTGAAAGATAAGTATATAAATTTTGAAAAAGACGAATATGCCTAGCCCGAGGTTAGATTGAGTTACGGTGTAAGACCGCCCGGAACCGCCTGGCACATCCAGTAACCGTAACAACATACATCTAATGTGAGAGGTTAGTGCATCAAGCCCAAAAGAACCCGAGGTTAGATTGAGTTGCGGTGTAAGACTGCCCGGAACCGACCGACACATCCAACAACCGCAACAATACATATCTAATGGTGCTTTAATAAATGAATTAAAGCTAAGACAGGAATGGTAGGGTTAAGTTAATTAAGGCAACACTTAACCAATACAACATGTTAACTAAACTGATGGGTGGGGTTAGGTTAATTTGAAAACACTTAACCATTTTAACATGTTGATTAGGAAACCCTAGTAACAGGGACCCATTTCAGCAGTAACCCACATAGATGTATCATGGTACCCTGAACTAGGCAGGGTGGGGCACGATTACTGGGCCGATTATAAGCGGTCAAAACAACGGCGGGTGGTGCGTCAGTGTAGGTTCCGATGGAGTGTGGTCGTGCACGTACTCTAAAGTGGAAAAAGTAGGCACTGGACATCGATATACCTGTGCACCTTGAATTGTGTCAGGTTGCCACCATAGGGCTTGATACACCCCATGGTGGGACAAACACAGGTATCTACAATCATGTGGGGCTGAATGACACAAGTGGTAAATGTATATGAGTAGGAACCGATCGATAAAAATGGGATCGTTTATCTTGAACACATGGTGCTAGTTGAAACACTTGTAAGGGGGTGCAGAGAAGTAAAATGAGTGTGATAGCATATTCAACCTTATTATCTTATTTCTAGGGTGTTGACCTAGATTCATTTTATTCCTGTCATAACCCTTTTCTTATTTACATGCTAAATAGTCACTAGACTTACCAGACTCATGTCTGACCCATTTTCTTTCGTCTTCTTTTCTTCCGTCCCCCCCCCCTCCAGGTCCGCAGGGAGGGAATACTTCAGCTTAGATCGGATCATTTACAGCTTGAAGAGAGTTGATGTATTGCTTGGAATCTTTTTCCTTGGGCTATGACTTTGGATACTCTCTTATTGGGGATTTATGCTGCCATACTGTTGTTTTAATGCTTCTTTATGTTTCAATTCAAGATAGAGATTTTGTTGTAATAATTTGAAAGTTGGTTTGAGACAGTTGTTATAATGTTTTAACTGAATCTCGTACTTATGAAATAAATTTAGTTTTTCCGCTGTTTATGTAACGGTAAGGAATTTCGCTCGATCTGAATCGATCGTTAAACCGACCAAGACCGTTCGAAACCCCTGATTGTTTTGAGAACACGACAAATCGGAATGCAAACAGAAGAACATTTCATTGTATATTACAACAATTCCATCAGAATACAAGAATATACAGAGTATGAATAAATATTACACAGAAAATATCAGATATTTAAATTACATTTAAATACATCGCAATAGAAAATAATACAAAAACACAACTATAAGTAATACACGGATACAGAGCTTTCCGAGTAACGTTCCAGCTGTAAATCAGGATCCTGTGAATATAAATCTGCAAAACCAAAACTACTAGCTGCTTGTGTTGAAAATAAGGGCACCCAGAGTTTAGGTTAAAACAATAAACTCCTGGTCGGTCATGTGACTGGTGTGAGAACTAAGACAGTTATTAATCTTTATTTTTAAAGAGGTAATTCAAGGGACCACGCCGTATAACACGGAACGGGTTTCCTCCCAAGAACACTAGTGTATATAACAAAATAGCACAATGCTTTTTGGAAAAATGAAGCTATTATAAGACCCAGGTCCCATCACACAATGCATCGCAAGCCGGAGGATAGGGTTTTCCCTTATAATAGCCAAACATGCTTGGTACGTTTAAAACAAATCATTTGATACTATTATAGGTGTATAGTGTCAAAACAATTTCAATCATAGACGGCATGGGTACCATATATCATGTCTCCATACTAGGCTCTACAAATAAAACCGCAATGTCTCGTATTGGAAATTGGATTCCATCATGAGTCGAGGCAAGGGGCAAGCTCCTCTCCGATTTGAGACACTCTAGCTAATGTCTCAGGACCACACACAGCGATCCCTTGGAACCTCCAAGTCCGGTCCTCTCTTACTTTTGAGGATTGGCAATTCCTGAACACACGTTTCCCAGTCCTATAGGACCTATATATAATGGTCTGTACATCGGCTCACATAGTGCCACTTATCGACCATATATTCGAGGCACCTCGCATTCCAACAACCACACAGGTGAAAAGTATATAAACGTCATCCAGTTTAAGCACTGACACCACCACTAGCTAGAAAGAAACGTCGTGCACTCCTTGGGTCCTTATCCCGTTTTTGACTCATACCGAGGTGTGAGGCTCGCGAATTAACGCTATACACAAAGATGCGCAACACAGGCCGTGCTTTGATCATCAACCACAAGACTTTGCTTTTCAACAGAAGCCTTCATTATTTGCCACTTAGGCGTGCCACACAAGCAATTCACTCCATGCGACTGATGTCCATCGATATACAACCTCTGAGCTCGTACGTCTCAGAGAAGGGCGTTAAGCAAGAGAATAAATTCTCTGCCGCCAAACAGATGTATATTTAATAGAGATCAATCAACAAAGAATAAAATCCAATGTCAGACACACAGTCCATTTACAAGTTCGTTCTGGGTTTGAACGAAACCGGAGGCACTTTCCTCGCATATCCATCGATCTCCAAGTACGTCTGGACGATCACCAACTGATTCCCTCATCTCGGGTGTACATCCCAATCAAGATCATCAGTAATCACCAAAACAATGTGAAGACTTCCGGTCTTCAACCACCATCTTCATCTTCGACATCTCGTCGAATCGGTTATTCAGAATGGGTATAAACCCGGCCTTTCCAAATAACCCACGTATATAATAAACAAATGTTACACAAACCCAACATACGCCTCATTCCAACTTAGAATATTCTTTTATTCAAATTTTCACATTCCTAGGGAAAGGTTCCCATTAATTTTATCAAAGATAAATTCGTCTAAATTTATTCTTTAATCTTCCATTGGATATCATTTCAAACCATGTTAAGGTTTTCCAAACTAGTCGGGATTAATGAACCACACCGAAGTAATTATTTATTTTATTTCCCAATCCCAACCTATTCATCCCATGAAGCAAAACTGTTATTACCCTATAACTAACACCACGGTGTTATCGGTAAATATTAATTACCATTTCACGTTCAAATCTAATTAAAGATTTAACTATCGTTTAGAGCAAAACTGGTGATACTCCATTCTCGATCACTTTAATCTAATTAAAGATTCATTAAAACTCCACTTAGTTTTAATCTTCTCAAAAATCAATATCCTGTCTTTAACTGGGTTAGAAAACCAATGTCACCTAAAACACGATTCACGATAAACCCAAAATCACTTTCTATTGTTAATCGGGTTAAAGAACAGGTGTTATTCAAAACACCGCTCACGATAAACCCAAAAACCAATTTAAATTCAACTCCAATTAATATTATTTAATTGGTACACTTCATTAAATCTAAATAGAAAGATTTAATATTTTTCTCAACTGGGCTTAAGAACAGTGTTAATGAAGATACCATTCACGACAAACCCAAATCCCATTTGATAATAAATACAAGGCTCTGAATAGAAAATATATCGGCTTATATTCAATATCAAATTCTGAAACCAACAAATATCGTATTGGAAATAACGATATAAATATATCTTTCAAATTTCCACAAACATATCTGTATAATCACGAAATCCAACATCAAAATATTCCGAAGATAATTTCAATTCAAATCCATCCCAATTCACGTATTGGAATTTTGATTATTTTTAAAACCATTTTCCATCCATTTTATTTATTTGAAAATAATTGGATTTTTATTTCTAGTTATAAACTAGTTCATTTCAATAAAAATCTATTTTTATCTTTTCAAATGTGGAATTTTTCATCACAGTTCTTTCCAATTCATATATTATGATTTTACACAAATTATTGATATTTTTAATAATTTTATCAAGGCCCGTACAGTCGATTTCCATCAACGGCCATCGAACTGCACTTACAGCGACCTTTTTCAAATTTTATTTGGACATAATTCCAAATCTAGCCGTTAGATTTCAAATTTCTAATATTAATTGGAAAGCTCTTTTCGATACGAACCCAACATTTCCGGTTATAGGAGAATCCGACGGTCGGATCTCCCGCAACGTCAATTCGAAGTCAATGGTCGAAATTCGCGAACTACCGCGGCGCGGCGCGTTCTATTCAGGCCATTATATATATATATATATATGTATGTATGTATGTATGTATTATATATTTCGTCGATTTCAATTCAAAACGTATTTTATAAATCGTTTTAAATTCATTTTCCAAACAATTTCAACTTCATATTCAATTTCGTATCAAAATTGAATATTCCACATCAACTATATACAAATGATAATATTTTCAAAATGTTATATTTTGAAATCACTTCCTTTTCTATATTCATTATAAAAACGAATATAATCGATAGAAATATTGCTCGTGTCAAAATGGCGCATCTCTAATCAACACGGCTTTATATATTTCAATAACTTCGTTATTCTATTCAACAAATGAATATTTATTCTATTCAACACATGAATCTATATTTCTTTCAACACATGAATATTCTCAACACATGAATATCGTCAACACATAACTATTTTTGTTATTTAATATATTTAATATTTTTTTTGATAAAGATGTAAATTTTATTGTTTAAAATATTTTACTCAACACATGAATATATATTTCTTTCAACACATGAATATATATTTCTTCCTATTCAACACATGAATATATATTTGTTTCTACTCAACACATGAATATATACTTTATAATATTATTTATTTTCCAAATTGGAATGAGGCCCAATCAATTACCATATAATGTTAATTATATGGATCCCATACAACACATGTATATAATAACAACGATAAATAATCAACCATCATCCAAAGTGCACCACACAACTGCATAAGCATTAAATATAACTAATTGACGCTCATACAGTCTGTCAATCAAACGATCAACATACCGCTAAACAATTGGGATTAGTGTACATCAAATATCATCCCAACACCCATGTGGGGTTTCAATACACAAACACTGAATATTATTTGTGTAGTTGGGTGACGTGTAAAATTTATCGTCCCAATCAATATCCTTCAAATAGGTGTACATAAACAAACCGTCCGGTTTGTAAATGAATATTTATTTATTCACATTCACGTTAAAAATTATATTTTTAATGATAAAATATTTTATAATCAACACATGAATATTTTATTATCGATTTCACATCAACATCACAAACAAATTTCACAACACATCAAACAAGCATACAAGTCGTCCATGGTCTGTGGACGACGGGTGTCGGGTGCTGCTAAGCACCGTCTGCATCCTAGTATATATTTTTAACTAGAAAACAAGATTTAAAGTGAGAAGTTCTCATCGACTAGCTAAACCAAACACCACGACTCTTCATATGTAGAAATCTTCGTCATGCTCGCCTTTTGTCAATTTCATTGTCCGTAGCCACTACATATATAAAAATCACATTTTTATATTGTTGCTATGTATATAAAAATCACATTTTTATACGGCTACTATGTAGATACAAATTCTATTTTTATATCGCTACTATATAGATAAAAATTCTATTTTTATACCGGTGTTCATATAATAAAGATTATATTTTTATATCGCCACTCATATAAAAATCACATCTTTGCTCCTTCTACGAAATAAAGATCAAATTTTTAATACTTCTATAATATAAAAATCATATTTTTAATCTTCTAATAATATAAAAATCATATTTAAATATCTCACCTTTTCATATTTAAAAATCTCAACTTTATGTATATGAAAATCGCTACCTTAGGTATATAAAAATCAGATCTTTGCCCTAACAATGTACATATAAAAATTAGATTTTTATTATAGCGTTATACATATAAAAATCGAATTTTTATCCTAACATTATATATATATAAAAATTAAATCCTTTATCTCGCCATATATACATAACAAATCTTTTTATATAAATAAAAACCAAGTCCTTCCTATTTTAAAAATCAATTCTTTTAGGTGATAAAGATCTTAACTTGATATAAATAAAAATCTGAACTTGATTGAAATAAACAAAATAAATTAGATTTTATATAAATAAACATAATAAAGTAAGCAAAAAAACTTACAGTTAATCGGTGAAAGGGGAGAGGTTTTCACGTCGGTTATGGGTGGTCATTGGAGGGCGTTGGAGTCGGAGGTGGTGACGCGGTGGCATGCTCGGTGGAGGCGGGTTTTGGCGATTTGGGAGATTTCGGGTTTGGGGATGATGGATTGGACAGAGAAAGAGGAGGGGAGGGCGGCGCCTGAGGGGGTGGAGGCGGAAGAAGGCCGACGATGGCGCGGCAGGAAGCGCGGTGGTCGGTTTAGAAGGGGCGGCGCGATATTTTTTCTTTTTCTTTCTTTTGATTTTAACAGACGTGAAAGAGGAAAAGGGGGGAGGGGCTGAGAGAAAGTAAGGGGTAGAGGGTTGACTAAGGAGAAAGGTAAGGGGTGAGGTGTCTAATATATATTATTTAATTATTTAATTATTTCAAAAAGGTACCTTTTTATTTTAACCTCGAAACGAGACCCACCGTCTGTCGTCCATAGCTAATTACCCCCACTCCGAACACAATGGGATAAGTATCGCAGGCTGATTTGATCGTTTCGATCAGTTTTCGTCAAAATCAAAATATAACTCTATATATTGAATTTGAACGCACATTTCAATTTACCGGGCCCACATACAGACTCTAAAATTTCCCGAAAAATATTTTCTAGCTTCGTACTGACGATACGGTCCTAACAAAACTAATTTCATCAAATTCTTCGACCGTTTGAAAAATGGCCATTTTCCAGTCGATTAAAATCAACAGAAACTATCAAAACACGTTTTCCTTTGCCACGCTCACATATTGATTCGAAAAATTATGAATTTTGAAACCTAGCAATAACTTGACATCACGGATCCAACAAAAGTGGTTTCGTCGAAAACCGAGGTCGTTTGCATAATTTCCATTTTTAAGGGCCAGAATTCCATAGCGACTATTCTGAATTTTCAACTGGACATAACTTTTGATTCCCGCTATGAAATTTCAATTTCTCAGATTCGTTGGAAAGATATCTCAAATAGATTCTAATATTTTTGGTTTCACTAAAATCCGGTTTTATTTGCACCCGATACATTCATTTGAACTTTGAAATCGAATTTTCAAACTACCGCGCCATTTTCAATTCCTTTTATAATTAAAATAAAATATTTCTATTCTAACGACGATTCAAATAAATATTCATTCGAATTCTATTCAAAATAAATTCCTCGTCGATATTATTTAAAATAATTCATTTTAAATAATCAAAATTCACTAAAATTGCCAAAATAAAAATTTTAAATTGGCTCAGAATTTCCGGGTTGTTACAATCTCCCCCACTTAAAACTTTTCGTCCCTGAAAAGGAACAAAGCTGAAAGTTGTTTAACTAATAAACTCAACTTCCAGTATTTTCATTACGGCTTAAGTTCTTCAACTTTTTAGTTTCTAAGAACTTTTCAAATTTTTCAAAAATTTGGCTAACACCCTAAATTTTCGAAAAATTTCGCCATAACCTCCTTTGCACCGGGGACTTCGGGATATTTCAAATAGCCTCCCATGGCCCTCATCAATCCAAAAAGAAAAAGAAACAGCCAAGCGGCTAGCCAATCGGCTCATAAAATCATCCAAACCCAATAAATTTGTAAACATGTACCTATTTGTCGGGCAAACAATTTTATTCTTCTGCTCTAGCCTCCTTGCTATGACCTGTTCAATGTAAGTACATTTATATGCATACATTTTCAAACAATTTTCAATACAGTTCAATATTCGGTTCCATTAGGCTAAATGGTTCAAAATATCAAACAAATAAACAAACAACACAACCATCAATCAATTAGTTGATTAGAATTTCAAACACATAACTTTGATATATATATATATATAGAAAATCATGTTTTTGATGCCAAATTACAACAATAAACCTATCTAGTTTTGGTTCTCACACCAGTCTAATGGAAATATATAAATATCACACCTTCGAAACTCGAACACAAATACTGATAATGCGGCCGCATTACCAGAATTATCTCCGGGCGACTAGAGTGCGAATCTATATCTATCCAGTATATTAAAACTTCGAATATACGTTCATGACGCGTATATGCAAAACCTTTATATACTCGATTGTCCAAAATCAATATAAATAAAATATTCAAATACGAATGATTGAATCCAACTTTCAAAACAAAATTAGTTTTCATTTGAAAAATATACTCTTCACACTTGTTCTAGGATACTACTGATCCCATTTCTAACGAGTCATTCTAATTGGATATTACTAATCCAATATCTGATGAATTCTTTCGTATGGTTCTAATGTGTCTTGTTCTCGAGCTCTGTAAACCAAAGCTCTGATACCAAATGTATTAGCTGACGAAATCCGATAGGCTTTACAACCATCCCTTCATCCCCCAAGTAGCAGTTAATACCCACCATGGCATACAAGTGGTCCCCCAGTACGCTTGTCTTATAGCGACCCTCTCGAGCCTCCCGGCCACTGCCTAACCAACCCCCGCAAGGGACATGTGGGGGTAAGAGTCTCCCGTTCGCCACCAAACCGCGAAGCGAGAACCCCACATCATGACTGCAACAAGAACTAGTGATACCCCATTCTCAATCACTTTAATCTAATTAAAGATTCATTAAAACTCCACTTAGTTATAATTTTCTCAAAAATCAATATCCTGTCTTTAACTGGGTTAAAGAACCAATGTCACCTAAAACACGATTCCCGATAAACCCAAGATCACTTTCCATTGTTAATTGGGTTAAAGAACAGGTGTTATTCAAAACACCGCTCACGATAAACCCAAAAACCAATATAAATTCAACTCCAATTAATATTATTTAATTGGTACACTTCATTAAATCTAAATAGAAAGATTTAATCTTTTTCTCAACTGGGCTTAAGAACAATGTTAATGAAGACACCATTCACGACAAACCCAAATCCCATTTGATATTAAATACAAGGCTTTGAATAGAAAATATATCGGCGTATATTCAATATCAAATTCTGAAACCAACAAATATTGTATTGGAAATAACGATATAAATATGTCTTTCAAATTTTCACAACCAAATCTGTATAATCACGAAATCCAACATCGAAATATTCCGAAGATAATTTCGATTCAAATTCATCCCAATTCACGTATTGGAATTTTGATTATTTTTAAAACCATTTTCCATCCATTTTATTTATTCAAAAATAATTGGATTTTTATTTCTAGTTATAAACTAGTTCATTTCGATAAAAATCTATTTTTATCTTTTCAAATGTGGACTTTTTCATCCCAGTTTTTTCCAGTTCATATATTATGATTTTACACAAATTATTGATATTTTTTAAATTTTATCAAGGCCCGTACAGTGGATTTCCATCAACAGCCATCGAACTGCACTTAGAGCAACCTTTTTCAAATTTGATTTGGACATAATTCCAAATCCAACTGTTAGATTTAAAATTTCTAATATTCTTTGGAAAGCTCTTTCCGATACGAACCCAATGGTTCCGGTTTTAGGAGAATCCGATGGTCGGATCTCCCGCAACGTCAATTCGAAGTCAATGGTCGAAATTTGCGAACTGCCGCGGCGCGTTCTATTCAGGCCATTATATAAAATATATATACATATATATTATATGTTTCGTCGATTTCAATTCAAAACGTATTTTATAAATCGTTTTAAATTCGTTTTCAAAACAATTTCAACTTCATATTCAATTTCGAATCAAAGTTGAATATTCCACATCATCTATATACAAATGATGATATTTTCAAAACGTTATATTTTGAAATCACTTCCTTTTCTATATTCATTATAAAAACGAATATAATCGATAGAAATATCGCTCACGTCAAAATGGCTCATCTCTAATCAACACGGCTTTATATATTTCAATAACTTCGTTATTCTATTCAACAAATGAATATATATTCTATTCGACACATGAATCTATATTTCTTTCAACACATGAATACTCTCCACACATTAGTATCGTCAACACATGACTATTTTTGTTATTTAATATATTTTATAATTTTTTTGATAAAGATGTAAATTTTATTGTTTAAAATATTTTACTCAACACATGAATATATATTTCTTTCAACACATGAATATATATTTCTTTCAACACATGAATATATATTTCTTCCTATTCAACACATGAATATATATTTGTTTCTATTCAACACATGAATATATACTTTATAATATTCTTTATTTTCCCAATTGGAATGAGGCCCAATCAATTAACATATAATGTTAATTATATGGATCCCATACAACACATGTATATAATAACAACGATAAATAATCAACCATCATGCAAAGTGCACCACACAACTGCATAAGCATTAAATATAACTAATTGACGCTCATACAGTCTGTCAATCAAACGATCGACATACCGCTAAACAATTGGGATTAGTGTACATCAAATATCATCCCAACACCCGTGTGGGGTTTCAATCCACAAACACTGAATATTATTTGTGTAGTTGGGCGACGTGTAAAATTTATCATCCCTATCAATATCCTTCAAATAGGTGTACATAAACAAACCATCCAGTTTGTAAATGAATATTTATTTATTCACATTCACGTTAAAAATTATATTTTTAACGATAAAATATTTTATAATCAACACATGAATATTTTATTATCGATTTCACATCAACATCACAAACAAATTTCACAACACATCAAACAAGCATACAAGTCGTCCATGGTCTGTGGACGACGGGTGTCGGGTGCTGCTAAGCACCGTTTGCATGCTAGTATATATTTTTAATTAGAAAACAATATTTAAAGTGAGAAGTTCTCACCGACTATCTAAACCAAACACCACAACTCTTCATATGTAGAAATCTTCGTCGTGCTCGCCTTTTGTCAATTTCATTGTCCGTAGCCACTACATATATAAAAATCACATTTTTATATTGTTGCTATGTATATAAAAATAACATTTTTATACGGCTACTATATAGATAAAAATTCTATGTTTATATCGCTACTATATAGTTAAAAATTCTATTTTTATACCAGTGTTCATATAATAAAGGTTATATTTTTATATCGTCACTCATATAAAAATCACATCTTTGCTCCTTCTACATAATAAAGATCGAATTTTTAATACTTCTATAATATAAAAATCATATTTTTAATCTTCTATTAATATAAAAATCATATTTAAATATCTCACCTTTTCATATTTAAAAATCTCAACTTTATGTATATGAAAATCTCTACCTTAGGTATATAAAAATCGGATCTTTGCCCTAACAATGTACATATAAAAATTAGATTTTTATCATAGCGTTATACATATAAAAATCGTTTTTTTTATCTTAACATTATATATATAAAAAAAATTAAATCCTTTATCTCGCCATATATACATAACAAATCATTTTATATAAATAAAAACCAAGTCTTTCCTATTTTAAAAATCAAGTCTTTTAGGTGATAAAGATCTTAACTTGATATAAATAAAAATCTGAACTTGATTGAAATAAACAAAATAAATCGGATTTTATATAAATAAACATAATAAAGTAAACAAAAAACAACTTACAATTAATCGATGAAAGGGGATGGGGTTTTCACGTCGGCCATGGGTGGTCAGTGGAGGGCGGTGGAGTCGGAGGTGGTGACGCGGTGGCAGGCTCGGTGGAGGCGGGTTTTGGCGATTTGGGGGATTTCGGTTTGGGGATGATGGATTGGACGGAGAAAGAGGAGGGGAGGGCGGCGCCTGAGGGGGTGGAGGCGGAAGAAGGCAGGCGGTGGCGCGACAGGGGGCGCGGTGGTCGGTTTAGAGGGGGGGCGGCGCGATATTTTTTCTCTTTTTTTTCTTTTGATTTTAACAGACGTGAAAGAGGGAAGGGGGGTCTGAGAGAAAGTAATGGGTAGAGGGTTGACTAAGGAGAAAGGTAAGGGGTGAGGTGTCTAATATATATTATTTAATTATTTAATTATTTAATTATTTCAAAAAGGTACCTTTTTATTTTAACCTCGAAACGAGACCCACCGCCTGTCTTCCATAGCTAATTACCCCCACTCCGAACACAATGGGATATGTATCGCAGGCTGATTCGATCAGTTTTCATCAAAATCAAAATATAACTCTATATATTGAATTTGAACGCACCTTTCAATTTTCCGGGCCCACATACAGACTCTAAAAATTCCAGAAAAATATTTTCTAGCTTCGTATTGACGATACAGTCCTAACAAAACTAATTTTGTCAAATTCTGAGACCATTTGAAAAATGGTCATTTTCCAGTCGATTAAAATCAACTAAAACTGTCAAAACACGTTTTCCTTTGTCACGCTCACATGTTGATTCGAAAAATTACGAATTTTGAAACCTAGCAATAACTTGACATCGCGGATCCAACAAAAGTGGTTTCGTCGAAAACCGAGGTCGTTTGCAAAATTTCCATTTTTAAGGGCCAGAATTCCATAACGACTATTCTGAATTTTCAACTGGACATAACTTTTGATTCTCGCTGTGAAATTTAAATTTCTCGGATTCGTTGGAAAGATATTCTCAAATAGATTCTAATATTTTTGCTTTCACTAAAATCCGGTTTTATTTGCACTCGGTACATTCATTTGAACTTAGAAATCGAATTTTTAAACTACCGCGCCATTTTCAATTCCTTTTATAATTAAAATAAAATATTTCTATTCTAACGACGATTCAAATAAATATTCATTCGAATTCTATTCAAAATAAATTTCTCGTCGATATTATTTAAAATAATTCATTTTAAATAATCAAAATTCACTAAAATTGCCAAAATAAAAATTTTAAATTGGCTCAGAATTTCCGGGTTGTTACAGTTTATATGTTTGTCTTGTAAATTATCTGTATTTTTACCTAAAATGCTCTACCGATGTTAAGGCATTCCTTTTGTGAGTGACCTTAACGGAGGTGGGGTGTTTCAGTTACTGATTTGTATTTCAAAAGTTATGTTATTTAATATATTTTATTTGTTCCGTTGTGAGTTTATGATCTTCGTTTTCTTCTATTCTAATATTTCTTTCTTTCTATTTATCATACTCTAACTTCTTTCTAATAATGATTCGTATTTTTGTACAATTTGGGTTGGACGTGTGGTGCTATTAGTCAACTCAGATAGTATGAAAATTCAGGCCATTACACCTAGCTAACAAAAGAACATTCAAAGAGCTAAGTGACCACCCTAACAACCAATCTAAACATCCATGTGATACCTCATCCAATGACCTGATAGTGAAGATCACTAGCCTATTGGTTTAGTTTCATCCTTTCTCGTACTCACTCCGAATGATAATAATAGATACCCGACGACCGACTATTCTTTGTTGGTTGGGTCTTGACCATGAAGCTTTCCCCCTTGGGACAACCACCAAATCATCCTAAAATCATCCCAGTTAGTCTTTAGGTTGCCCCCAATGACACATGCAGCCAAGGCATACTCACAGATGGTACCATGTAGACCATTCATTCGTGGGTACAACTTCGTTAGGTCCACTACGGAGGACCACCACGGAGTATCCTCATGTCCAATCGAAGTCTTGCACTTCTTTCCAGTCCCATCGAATAAGTTGGATGTGCGCCCACCACATCTACGAATGCATATGATGATTTACCTCTTGGGTTTTCATCCCCACGGACTGGACCAAACACATATCGTTTTATTAATTAGACTCTTTGTATAATGGATCATAGAAAACCCAGTTGCAAGGCCATTATAGAATATCTTTAAGCTTATCAAACTTAGTTTCCAAACTCATGTTTATTTATAATAAGCTTTATTTCTTTCTTTTCACTTTCCAAATAATAACCTATTTTTATATTCTCTTTTATACATTATTTCCACTGTGCTTATTATACTCAAGTTATAAATTTACACTAAACCTTTATCTTTTTATAACCTCTTTCAGTTACATTACCTTTTCTTCTTCTATCCTTACAATTTATTCTTTTTTGGAAGTTAGGTCTTTTCCCAATTGATTGGTTACCAAAACTGTATAAAATCTAGTTCCATAGTTTAAGGTAATGATTGTCATAGAAACCCATAATTGCAAGACATCTGTTCCAATTATTTATAAGTTATTGAATAGTGTGCAATACGGCTAAATTACTATTTTGCACTAATCCACGCCTTTACTTATTTTCAAACTTGCAATTATGTTTTCTACATATTTTTTTCAAACCAAACTATGAAAATATATTCCCTTTTTCCCCAACAAATCAATCTAGACTATTTTTAACTTTCTATTTTAATTAGTATACATTAATTCCAGTTTTCAACTTATTTCCCCTTTTTACATAATTACAGTAAATTTGGATATAATTGGGTTATGTCCCTTTTTAATTCCAGAAAATTCTATATTTTGAAAGGTAATCTTTTCAATTAGCATAGATATTCTCAGGTTTACCATTTAACTGCAAATTTATGGTTCAAAATAATAATTGTGTCACACCCAAAATTACCAAATCCTCTTTTGTTCATGATTCCAATTATATTATTATTTTCCAATGCACTCAAATAAAAAGGATTATAATCCATCGTATAAATTTTGGCGCAGAATTCAATTATATATTTCAACGCTTCAGGTTTATGTATATCTTGCGCATAACCAAAATTCAACATAAACTGTATATATTTTCTAACGCTGAAAAGGGGGAAAGCGGAAGAAGAGAACATATTATAAATTTTCACAGGAATCAAACGATATAATATACTATCATATGAAAACATAATTATATCCACTCACCTTGAAAAGAGAGCACTCCAAGCTCAAACAACTTTATTTGAACATCTCTATTTTAGATCTATAATTTTTTTGTCTCCAATTTGTAATTCAAAAAGCCTAAATCTAAAATTTCTAATTTCAGAAGAACTAGATGAGAAAGAAGAGTGACATAGCTTTTGCGCTTATTCAGAAACATATGAGTTTGAAGGCTAGCCCTATCCCTTTATTTATAGAGAGACAAAACATTGTCGTCCGTCCGTTTAAAACAATGCAAATCAGGTTATCAATTTAAAATGTATACATGATTTGTTTTGTTTATGTTTATTTATTATAAAGGTTAATGTTTAAACATTTCCTTCTAAATAAAATTCTCTCATTTATTACTAAATTAATTACATCATACATAATATATATCCAATGTTAATTGATTCTTATATGTTATAATTTCTTACCTATTTGAACATGCCAATTAATACCTATTTGGTTAAATGCATATAAAAGTTATACCTTTTTATTTTATAATTATAAACATAACTACCCCATTTGATTTTTGTATGCATTTCAGTTATTTTCTTTCTTTTTTACTTAGGAACATATAATTCTGTAAATGGCATTTTTTGTATTAATTGACACCATTTTCAAAACTTTCACTAGTCGCCAATTAGTCAGTTGACCACATGTTTTTCTACTTTAATTGTTATCCAAGTTAATTTCCATGTGAACCTAAATCACACATTTACATATTACGTATTTAAATTGCCAATTGGTTACCCAAACAATTGACATATATATTTCTCTCTTTCATTAATTGACGCTTACTTAATTAATTTCTCAATCGATTGATTGCATCAATTGTAAATTAATATATATATATATATATATATATATATATGTTAATATTTAATGTATTCCCTACATACTTTCGTTTTGTGTGCATACACCGCTATATTAACTTTTAAAATGTATGAAAGTATTTATCAAGTGTTATATATATATATATATATAACTTTTTCACTTGTAGTATGTTTTAATTCTAGCAACAACTCTCGTAAGGCAATTAATGTCCCTTTTCTTTCTTATTAATGTTAATTATAGAATTGTAGATATTTTCTGTTAGTTTTTCATACCATATTACGCATATCTTTTAGTGTGAATTAACAACACCAATTAATTACCATTAATAGAGTATAATAAAGAATAACATTTTTAAATGTACATATACATGTATTTGAATTCTATCTTAATTGCATGCATTAAAATAAATTTCCCTTTTTAACAACAAGTGTTATTCCTATTAATTGGTTATATATGAATTATTTCTCTATGATTTATTTATTTTTCATGAATGTCATTTTATTTAATTCCTTTCCATTGTATATGTAGGTTCTACATTTGAATTTCAAATTATATTTGTAACTCCTTCATATTAGCTCCAATTTATACAAACTTTATATTAAAAAACTTAGAAAATTGCCATGGACGCAATAGTGCATCTCCCGTAGCTTAATTCTTATAATTGCCAAAATGTCTATTTTTCACTATTTTCAAATTTTCAATTATTTAATTGTATAAAGATGCAGGGTGTTATATTCTCCCAACCTTTAGGAAATTTGGTCCGAGAAATTTAGTAAGGGGAAAATTATGTAATTCCTCGCATAATTTACAACCATAATGTGTACATCCAAATTTGCAACCATTTGTGTACTTGTGCAAAGTGTATCACAACATAAAAAATATATGAATACAATGAATGTCTAAGCGCTACCAACTATATAAATGCAAATTTTCTTGATAACCTTTTTAAAACATGATGCACACATCCTAAATATACTGGTAGTTTCTATATGAATGCAAGATTTTAAAAGTCAAAAATACTTTTTCCATCCAATTTTTCCTACACTTTTACAAAGTAAGAATGTAGTTCATCCAATTTTTGCATCTAGACCCGACCAACCTTAGATTTGCGAATGTCAGAAAAATCGAATTTTTTGAATTCGATTTCTTATGTTCAAAAAAGGAAGAAAGTGGAAAACTTCATATTTTCCATCCCACTTTTATGCACTTTTTTCCCTATTCTTGGAAATCTTAATCACTAATTGTACTAAAATTCATATTTTATATTCTAAGCACAGTTTACATAAGAAGAAATTCTTTTCAATTTCCAAACTTACTTTGAAAGAAATAATTTTCTTTTCTTATTCTCATTTATGGCAATTGTCATCTTCATTGCTTTCATAAATTTTGTTTATTTTTCTTTTAGTTGATCATTTTTAGCTTTCATTTTCAGTTTATTTATAATATCCTATGTTTTTTTCTTACCTAGTGATCATCACAAACATGTATAAATAAAATGTCAACCAAATTATTCTATTTTTATACAATAAAATTGAACACTATATAGGAGTGCAAATCTATACTAAAAGAAAATATGCTCTACTGCAATCACTATTAGGTAAAAGATACGACGCTTAAATGTGGCTATCTACAAGGACTAGGACGCCTAGGAGCATGTCTCTCTAACATAAAAGGGTCTCCATCCCTAAATCTAGACTACCCTAACACTCCTCCTTTCCATCTACCACTCTATACAAGCTCAAGTTGCATATCCCAAGTCCCTATTCCATCATAGATTGAGACAACATGTCAAACCTTCCTATTTACTCAAGAAGTTTAAGGTTTACTCACATCTCAAAATATTCCTCATACCATTAGAAATAGTTCATTCACACTACTAGGACTATTCTCACCAAATTATCTTTAATTAAATAAAATTTTATATTCTCAAAGCTTTTCTTTAAAGTTAAAACTAGGGAAGATAGGATTATCCACTTTAACTTAGTTGAATCCCTTATTTATTTAATATATAATTCTTTTTCGAGAGGAATTAATAAGATTAAGTTTCTATGAATCTTTTCTAAAGAAGGCTTTTGTGTAAAGTAACAAGGACACTTAAAAGTTGATTTTTTCAATTCTTTGTTGAAATAGGTAGCACAAAATATGGTGCTTCACCTATATTTTGTACACCTCTTTCACTACACATTTATTTGTCACTTTAACAAAACATGTTACTTACAAACTTATTGATTCATAAAAACTTATCTTATTGATTCATAAAAACTTATCTTATAATTATTCTTATTTCAACAAGTTAAAGTGTGTAACAATTTATCCTTTATGATAACTTTTATATTTTACTTCACTCATGGTCATCTGTGCACCACATTTCGCTGATTCATTTATATTCGCGCTTTGTCTTAACCATTTATATCACTTAACCCCACAACTTGCTTACGTACATAATTCTTTTTGGAAAAAGCTAGCAAAATTTTCTCAAAAATTATTTTAATGAAATCCTTAATATTAGAAACCAATAAATTTCTAAAATTATAAACTTTTAAACTTGAAACTTGAATTTTTTTTCTACATTTACATTTTTTTCATTTTTTTCAATTTTAAGTATGGGGCTAAATACAAAGTGGTTTCTAACTTCTGCATTCCCAAATCCTTTGCGCGAAATTACACTTCTTTGCTCAAAAATTCCATTTTTCACAAATTCCTCTAAAATTATGTCTAAACTGAAAAATAAGACTAGCGCCACTTTTGTGTCAAAGGTATATTTATTTATAAATTCCTAATCCATTTTTCTCTTTCTTACCCTTTTACAATTCACAAGGACCTACCGTCCAATCTATAAATCGTACCAAAATTTCTGATATTAGCACATGGAATCTTCTCTCTTTTTTAAAAACACATTGTACACTTTTTACTTTAGATATTCAAGGGCCTAGTGTTCTCAAATTTTCATAACCATTTCCTTATTACAAAACTGACTACTTAACTATCTCCATGCGTTGTTTCACTCAATTAGTGGGTCCTCTATGGATATAGGTATATATATAGACATATATATATATATATATATATATATATATATATGTTTTAAAAATACAAATATGTTCAATTATTATCTATATAGGAATCCTAAACTTGGGCTATGATACCAAATGTAATAACCCAATTTCAGCAGACACAAATTTTTAGGAAAATGCTAAAAGTTCAGTTTATTGAAACCCGAGTTGGTTGGTCTTGTATCATGCAGAACGGCAGAGACAAAATATATTAGAGCTCACAGTAAAATATCTCACAGCTGAACAAATAATATATAATAGTAAGTAAATACTTACCCTAATAATGACACTGTCTAACATGTGTCTCTAAGCTGTAATTTCTGCCACCTGTCTAACCAACGGGTTTGTTTTGAGGATGGGGTCACAACAAAAGTTTTGATGAATGGACAAATTATACTTTCTATAAATAACACTACTTATACTATTCTAACACGGATTTGTCTTTATTAAATTATTTTGGGTTTACTGTATGCACGCATAAATCGTACACATCTACTCTCAAGTAGGTTAACCTAATAAATATATATGTAGTTGTATGCCCAATATATCAAGGTATTCCCTATTGTACCCTCCTCGAGTGGTCTACATCATCGTACTGCGAAAATGTACAAGACCTCCATCTTCACGCTATGAAAGCATACTAGACCATGTTGCGAAGTCGTGCTATATCTCCATCACTACGCCACGAAAGTGTACTAAGCTACACTACGAAAGCTAATAAGCTCCTAACTCTGCACCATAAAGGCTCCCAAAACTTGAGTTCTTCCATGGAACTCATTTTGGGACATTCTATATCTATCAAGAATGGCTTTGTTAGGCCTGTAATATGAATATCAAATACTGGTCTATCTCTTTCAGTGGCTACGGCCCTACCTGGCCCCCTAAATAATGAAGAACCACTCAAAGAGCTAAGTGTCCACCCTAACAACCAATCTAAACATCCATGTGGTCCCTCATCCAATGACCCGATAGTGAAGATCATTGGCCTCTCGGTTTAGCTCCAGTCTTTTCCGTGCTACAACTGACAGTGACAAGTATCTGACGACCTACTATCATCTGTTGAATCCTAATCACGAAGCGTCCCTCTTTGAGGTAGCCATCGAACCATCCTAAAAATATCCCCAATCGTTCTTTAGGCCATCTCTAATGACAGATGTAGCCAAGGCATACTCACTGGTTGGTACCATGCAGACCATTCCTCTGTGGGTACATCTTCATTTTGGCGTACCATGATGAACCATGATGGAGTATCCTCCTTTCCCATTAAAGTCTTGCACATCCTTAGATTTTGGAATTACTTTTTGGTTCTTACGTCCCTTAGGTTCTTATAGGCTTCAAAACGATAAGGAAGCTACTAAATCACTACATAGATTCTAAGAATTTTCTAGAAATTAAGGTTAATCATTTCCTAGAAGGACCTACAAATAATATTTTATAAAGATGTGCATGCCTTAAATAAATATATATACATATATAGTAAAACTTTTGAAAATATTTTCTCAAAATAAGAAGTATGTCTCATACGTATATATTTCTCTGTAATCGGGTAACCTATGCTCTGATACCAATTGTAACAACCCACACGAAATAGGCCTAAATTGCGACCTATAAAAGTCCTATCGGAACTAGAACCATTCTAAATGGTTCGTTAGTTCCTATAAGGAAATATTAAAATAGATATGACAGACTATTCTAAACGAAATCAACATCTTACACAGCGGAAGGGATAAAGATAATAATGTAAAATAGATGTACATTTAAGTAAAACTATAATAAATGTTAGTCATGACAAGTATAAAGCAATCATAAGAGGTACATCAATAATAGTTATCCCAACAATATAGTAATTACTACCATAATTAACTAAAAGCCTGCATCGTTAGGCTCAATCACCAAAGCATCACTGATCATTATCGATCCCAAGTGTCCTCATCTACTAACCTGTTTATGTCATGAGGAGGCAGGTTAGAACATAGAGTTCCAGTGAACGAAAAACACATAAGTATAGAAATGACTATTTCTTATATGGCACGACCCAAAATCCTTGCCCGGCCAAGACCGAACAAGAACACGGATTGAGTGAGAATATGACGCATCAAATATACAAACCGACAGAACATTTCATTGCTATTACCACAATTTTCATCAGAGTAAAAAGAATATTAGAATATAAATAAACATTACACAGTGAAAAAAATACAATTATTAGAGAATGAAATACACAACAACGGAAATAAAGTGTATAAATACAATGCACAGCGGAAATACATCAACTAACATAATTGAAAACAGTATACAGATATAGAGCTTTCGAATATAGCTCCAGCCGTAATTCAGGATCCTGTGAAAAATAATGAATCTGCAAACCCTAAACTACTAGTTGCCCATCTGGAAAATATAGGCACCTAGAGTTTAGGTACAAACAATAAACTCCGAGTCAGTCATGGGACTGGTATGAGGGCTAACCCAATTATTAAAACTTTGCTTTAAAATAGGATAAATCACCAGACCACGCCGTATATCATGGAACGGGTTTACTCCATGTGAATACCAAAACTTGAAGTAAAACAATTTATAAACATCGCAATGTATTTTTGAGAAAATGAAGCTATTATAAGACTCGGGTCCCGTCATACAATGCAACGCAAGCCGGAGGATAGAGTTTTACCTTATAATAACCAAACATGCTTGGTATGCTTTAAAACAAATCATTTTGATGTTACTATAAGTGCATAGTGTCAAAACAACTTCGAATATGCATCAATCATAGATGACATAGGTACTATACATTATGTCGCCATATAGGTTTACAACAAAAACCTGAAAAAAGTCGCATGTTGGAAATTGGGTTTCCATCATGAGTCAAGACAAGGGATGGTCTCCTTAACGATTCAGATCACCTCTAGCAAGATGATCCAGGATCACGCCTATGGGCAACCCTTGGATCCTACAAGGCCGGTCCACACTAACTTTTGTGGATTGGTTATTTCTGAACATACGTTTCCCAGTCCTATCAGACCTCCGAAATGGTTAGTACGTCAACCATATAAACCTTTTAGTCGGCTCTATATCTGAGGCGCCTCACAATATACCATCCACATAAGTAAAAATGTCTGGGCTCCATACCATGACACAACTTCTAGCTAGAAATAAAAGTATGCACTCCTTGCGTCCCTTATCCCGTTTCTGACTCATAATGGGTGTGAAGCTCGTGAATTAACAATATTCAAAAAGTTATGCTTTGATCATCATTCCCCAGGCCCTTCTTTTCAACAAAAGCCTTGATCCTTTGCATCTTAGCATGCCACATTGTCAATCCATACTATACCATTGATTTCTGCGAACATACAACCTCTAAGCTTGTACGTCTCAGAGAATGGTGATAAGCAAAATAATAAATTCTATGCCACCAAATAGATACATATTTAGCTGAGATCAATAACATAAAATACAATGTCAGACGCAATCCATTCACAAGTCCGTTCTGGGTTTGAACAAAACCGGAGGCACCTTATTCCTCGTCCTATATGTCTAATACAGGAGAGAGGCCCTCCCATATCCAGCCGATTTTCAAGTATGTTTTAAACTACCACCACTTATTACCTTGCCTTGGGTGTACGACCCAATCAGACATCAGTAGCAGTTTAAAACGATGTGAAGATCCTCAGTCTTCCATCGTCTTCATCATTGACTTTAATCGTCATTATAATTATTTGGAATGGGTAAAGCTTGAACTTTCCAAATAACTTGCATATGTTTATACTCATGTATTAAATACGCAAAGACAATCCTCATTTCATTCCAATCCAGAATATCCTCTTAATTAAATATTTGCTCTCTTAGGAAACGATTTTCAAAAATTTTATTGGAAATAAATTTTTGAATCCCGAAAATCACCAACCCATGTTTAACCAAATATTGTAAATTAATCTTTTCTTTTCCGGTTTAAAGAACAATTGCTATTTAAAGCCATGTTCACTGTAAACCCCAAAATACTATTTTCCATTCATGATGGGCTCTCTTAACAATCAACTTTTAGTTTAATAAATTCTAGGAAATTTTCTAAGTTTTCCTTTATTTAATCTTCCTTTTTATGATTGGGTTCAAGAATAATATTTCTAATTATATTATTCACGACGAACCTCAAATTGACTTACTATGTTCATAATATAAATTTCACCATAATTGCTAAAATGGGTATTTTAGACAAAAATAGTATTTATCTTTCAAGTCATGGAATATTTTCCTTAAACTCCTTCCAAATCACTTATTATGATTTATCATGATTTATTTATATTTTTAATAATTTTATTAAGGCCCTTACTCTCGGTTTCCCATATCGGCCACTGAACTCCATCGATAACGACCTTTTCTAAAAATGATTTGGACATATTTTAAGATCTAACCATTAAATTTTAAACCACTTATATTTATTGGAAAGATATTCACGATACAAACCCAACGGTTCCGGTTTAAGGAGAATCCAACGATCGGATCTCCCGGTATGTCGATTCTAAGTTACAGGTTGACGTTCGAGAACTGTCGCTGCGCGACGTGTCCTATTCAAAACTTCTTAATTTGATAAACCAAAATTATTTCGACCTTTCATTTCCATATTCAAATATTTCTCCATTTGGTCCAATTTATATTATTCTAAGGAATAAAATAATATTATTCTTCGAAAGTTCTCCGTTCACTCCCAAAATTTCCTTATAGTCGTAATAAAAATAAACATGAAACTTCCAAAAGAAAATCACTTTTAAAACAATTAGTACGTATTCTAATCGAGCTTCACTTTGAAAAATGACTATTCATTAAAAATTCAAATACTTTACATAGCCAAAAGTACATTAAAAATACTTCATAATCGTTCTTCACTGTTATGACTATTCATCTATATTTCGATAAGAACGCGTCCATCCAAAATCAGACTTCGAAAATATTTTCTGTTTTGCCTCATATTTTTATATTATTAAAATATGCCTTTTTATCATGGATTGAAATGAAATTCAGCCAAATCATACAAAAATTCCTCATATCAATCCAACGCATTCAACCATGGTTAAGAACAACTATTCGACGTTCAAATGACATACAATGTGCATTTACTCTCATGTAAGCTTCAATATATATTTATTGAGGCTTATCTCGCTTGTTTAACCAAATGATTAACATGTGAACTATAAACCAGAGAGATGTGCAAATCAAAATTATCCCAGACCCGTGTGGGGTTTCCAACCATCAAACAATTATTTCATGAGTCATTTATTTTATCATGTTTATTTTATTTAAATAGGTAAACATAAACAAGCCTTTTGACTTGTACGTGTATTCATTATTACTTATTTCTCTTTTCATCCAATGCACACACAACAATCATAAATGAATAAATACTCAACATCCAATGCCATTTAAGGCGCCACAAGTGTCCATCCATGTAGTATGAACTGCGAGTGTCACAAACTCATACTATGCTTCTAATGCAAATGATCTGTGAAGAGTTCATGTGTTGAACTCCAAAGGGATACTACATGAAATCATTAATATAACTATATGAAAATTTTACACATCGTTCTAATGATAACACAATGCAATTTCTAACTTGCAACCTATCGATTTTCACCTTAAAACGATTAACTAATTAATTTTTCATAATTAATTAAACTACTTTACTACACTAATTAAAGCAAGAATCTCTCACCGCAGCCATCACGAAACAATACACTGCAATTTTGGAGTTTTCGGTGCTTGCTACCACCTAAAAATCTCGTCTTTTTGGATCCAAATGCCTTGAAACTTCGCGGCAACTTCGGTACACACTCTAGAAAGTGTATAAAGAAAAAAAAGGAAGGATCTTTAGTTGATAGAATGTAATAACCCGGAAATCCGAGCCAATTTAAATTTTTTATTTTGGCAATTTTAGTGAATTTAGAATATTTAAATGAAATATTTTAAATAATAACGACGAGAAATTTATTTTGAATAGAATTCGAACGTATATATTTATATAGATTGTCGTTAGAATATAAATATTTATTTATATATGTAAAAGGAATTGAAAATGGCGCGGTAGTTCGATAATTCGATTTCAAAATTCAAATGAATGTACTGGGTTCAAAATAAACCAGATTTAAAGAAACCAAAAATATTAGAATCCATTTGACAATATCTTTCCAACGAATCCGAAAAATTGAAATTTCATAGCGGGAATCAAAAGATAGGCCCAGTTGAAAATTCAGAATAGTCGCTATGGAAGTCTGGCCCTTAAAAATGGGAATTTTGCAAACGACCTCGGTTTTCGACGAAACCACTTTTGTTGGATCCGTGATGTCAAGTTATTGCTAGGTTTCAAATTTCGTAATTTTTCGAATCAATATGTGAGCGTGGATTGACCAGTTTCAGTTGATTTTAATCGACTGGAAAATGGCCATTTTTCAAACGGTCTCAGAATTCGACGAAACTAGTTTTGTTAGGACCGTATCATCAATACGTAGCTAGAAAATATTTTTCGGGGATTTTTCGAGTCAGTATGTAGCCCCGGTAAATTGAAATGCGCGTTCAAATTCAATATATAGAGTTATATTTTGATCTTGACGAAAACTGATCGAAACAGTCGTATCAGCTTACGATACATATCCCATTGTGTTCGGAATGGGGGTAATTAGCTATGGGCGACAGTCGGTGGGTCTCGTTTGGAGTTCGAATTTTAAAGTTGCTTTATGGGAATTAAAATTAATTAAATTATATATATTATGTAGTTAACCCCCTCTCCATTCAAGTCAACGCCAATTCAAAGGGAAAAAAAGAGACCAAAACCCGTCGTGCCCAGACCCCCCCCCCCCCCCGATTCGCTCGTCGCCGCTACTCCAAGGGGCGCCACCACCGGAAACCCCTCCCCCCTCCTTGCCGCGACACCGGAGACCTTCCCCCCTTCCACTTCGAGATGGCGACCAAACCCCTCCCCAAATCGCCCATTCCCTCCACCCAGCTCGTATCCCCGACCGTCGTTCAGCCAAGCCCCCCCACGACCACTTCGAGACCGCCTCCGGCCCACCACCAGACTCCGGCGAAGCCATTCCCCCTCCTCCGAAAATCATTAAGTTTTATTAATTTAATTTTATTATAAATCGATGTTTTAAAATCTGATTGTAAGTGGATGATATAGGATTAAGAATATATATATATATATACGGTTTTTATATAGATAGATTAGTGTTAAAAATACGATTTTTATAAGAATAAAAATATAATTTTTATATTATAGAAAGGATAAAAATATAATTTTTGTATTATAGAAAGAATAAAAATATAATTTTTATATTATAGAAAGAAAAAAATACAATTTTTATATTATAGAAAGAATAAAAATGTGATTTTTATATTATAGAAAGAATAAAAATGTGATTTTTATATAGTAGAAAGAATAAAAATGTGATTTTTATATGGTAGAAATAATAAAGATGTGATCTTTATAGAAGTAGCCATATAAAAATTCGATTTTTATATATTGAATAGTGAAGAAAAAATTCGATTTTTATATATTGAATAGCGAAGTAAAAATTCGATTTGTATATATTGAATAGCGAAGTAAAAATTCGATTTTTATACATGTAGTGAAAGCGGGCAACGAAAGTGACAAAAAGGCGAGAACGACAAAGATTTTCTACATATGAAGAGTCGTGGTATTGGATTAGCTAATCGGTGAGAACTCCTCACCTTTAATTTAATTTTTTTAGTTAAAATATATGCTAGGATGTAGATGGTGTTTAGTAGCACCCGACACCCATCGTCCACAGACCATGGACGGCTTGTATGCTTGTTTGTTTGATTTTGATGTGTAGTTGATTGTGTGATGTGATGTGAAATGAAATAAAATATTTATATAGTTAAAAATATTTTATAGTTGAAAATAGAATTTTTAACGTGTATTTAAAATGAAATAAATATAAACAAATCGAAGGATTTGTTTATATACACACATTTGACCGATATTGATTGGGATGATAAATTTTACACATCGCCCAACTGCACAAATAAAATCTATGTTTGATTGTTTGAAAAACCCCATACGGGTATTTGGATGATATATGACATACACTAGTCCCAATAATTAGCTGTATGTCGATCGATTGATTGACAGATTGTCATAAGCATTAAATATTTATATTTGATGCTTATACAGTGTAGAATGCACTCTGGATGATGGTTGATTATTTATCGTTATTATTTTATACATGTGTTGTAGAAAATCCATATAATTAACATTATATGGTAATTGATTGGGCCTCATTCCAGTTTTGAAACAGAAATATTTGAAATAGAAATATTTGAAGTAGAAATATTTGAAATAGAATATTTGAATAGAAATATTTGAAATAGAAATATTTGAAATAGAAATATTTGAAATAGAATATTTGAAAATAGAAATATATGAAGCCGTGTTGATTAGGTTTACGCCATTTTGACGTGAACGTTATTTATATCAATTTTATTCATTTTATAATGAGCATCGAAAGTGATTTCAAAATCTGATATTTTGAAAGAATTGAAATCTGATATTTTGAAAGAAGTGAAATTTGATATTTTGAAATGAATTGAAATAAAATAGAATTGAATTCGAATCGAAATAAAATAGAATTGAATTCGAATCGATATTAAATAGAATTGAATTCGAATCGAAATTAAATAGAATTGAATTTGAATCGAAATTACATAGAATTGAATTCGAATTGAAATTGAATAGAAAGGAATTCGAGTTGAAATTGAATTAATTTGAAATTCAAATGGAATTGAAAGCGAACTGAAATCGAATTAAAAATCGATTTGAATTGAAATCAATTTGTAATGAATTTAAAACGAGTTTGTAAGGGAAAATTCAATTTTGATTTGAATTTGAATTTGAAATAGAAGTTGAAATCGTTTTGAAAATGAATTTAAAACGATTTATAAAATACGTTTTTAAAGGAAATCGACGAAGTATATATTATATTTATTATATATATAATATAATGGCCTGAATAGAACGCGCCGCGCCGCGGTAGTTCGTGAATTTCGACCATTGACTTCGAATGGATATTGCGGGAGATCCGACCGTCGGATTCTTCTAGCACCGGAACCGTTGGGTTCGTATCGAAAAGGGGTTTCTAACGAATATTAGAAATTTGAAATCTAACGGTTGGATTCGGAATTATGTCCAAATCAAATTTGATAAAGGTCGCTGTAAGTGCAGTTCGATGGCCGTTGATGGAAATCGACTGTACGGGCCTTGATAAAATTATTAAAAATAGTAATACTTTGTGTAATATCATAATAAATGATTTGGGAAGAATTGGGATGAAAAACTCCATATTTGAAAAGATAAAAATAGATTTTTATCGAAATGAACTAGTTTGAACTAGAATTATAAGTCTATTTATTTTTAAATAAATAAATTGAATTTAAAAAGGGTTTTAAAGGTAACCAAAACTTCCAATAACTGAATTGGAATGGATTTGAATCGAAATTGTCGTTGGAATATTTCGATGTTGGATTTTGTGATTATACAGATGTTGTTACGGAAATTTGAAAGATATATATATATATCGTTATTTCCAATACGATATTTGTTGGTCGTAGAATTTGATATTGAATATAAGCCGATATATTTTCTATTTAGAGCCTTGTATTTAATATCAAATGTGATTTGGGTTTGTCGTGAATAGTGTCTTCATTAACACTGTTCTTACGCCCAGTCGAGAAAAGATTAAATCTTTTTATTTAGATTTAATGAAGTGTACCAATTAAATGGAATTTAATAGGAAATGAATTGGTATTGATTTTTGGGTTTATCGTGAACAGTGTTTTAAATAACACTTGTTCTTTAACCCGATAATTAATGGAATGTGATTTTGGGTTGTCGTGAACGGTATCTTCAGTAATACTGTTCTTAGACCCAAAGGAGTTAAGAAAATCAGAAACTAACTGGAAATTAGTTAAGTTGAATGGTTTCTGGGGTATTGATCTGATGTTGGTTTCGGCCTTTGGGGTTAATACTTAGGGAATTGCTCACTTGCTAATTTACGGTTAGGGACTGATTGAAATGTAATGTGATTTTGGGTTTATCGTGAACCGTGTTTTAAATGACATTGGTTCTTTAACCTAGTTAAAGATTAAAACCAAGTGGAGTTTTAATGAATCTTTAATTAGATTGAAAAGATTGAGAATGGAGTATCACCAGTTTTGCTCCAGGCGATAGTTAAATCTTTAATTAGATTTGAACGTGAAATGGTAATTGAATTTACCGATAACATCGTGGTGTTAGATATGAAGTATTACCAGTTTTACTTCATGGGATGAATAGGTTGGGATTGGGAAATAAAGTAAATGATTACTTCAGTGTGGTTCGCTAATCCCAATTAGTCGAATCGATATTCCAAAGAAGATTAAAGAATAAATTTAAAGAATTTATCTTTGATAAAATTAATGGGAACCTTTCCCTAAGAATGTGAAATTTAGAAACTAACTGTAGGTTAGCTAAGCAGAACGGTTCCCTGGGTATTGATCTGATGTTGGTTTCGGCCTTCGGGGTTAATATTTGGGGAATTATTCTCTTGTTAATTTACGGTTAGTGACAGATGAATTGGAATGAGGCGTATGTTGTGTTTGTGTAACACTTGTTTATTATATACGCGAGTTATTCAAAAAGACCGGGTTTATCCCATTCTAAATAACTGATTCGACGATGAGTCGACGATGAAGACGGTGGTTGAAGACCGGAGGTCTTCACGTCATTTGGATAATTACTGATGATCTTGATTGGGCCGTACACCCAAGAGGAGGGAATCAGTTAGTGGTCTTCTAGACGCACTTGGAGATCGATGGATATGCAGGGTACTAGGTGCCTCCGGTTTCGTTCATACCCAGAACAAACTTGTAAATGGACTGTGTGTCTGACATTGGAAAATCATTCTGTGTGATTGATGGATATTGGTCGCATGGAGTGGTTTGCCTGTGTGGCATGCTAAGATGCAAATGATCAAGGCTTCTGTTGAAAAGCAGAGTCTTGTGGTTGAAGGTCAAAGCACGGCCTATGTGGCATAGCTTTGTGTAGCGTTGATTCGCGAGCCTCACACCCCGGTTGTGAACCAGAAACGGGAGAGGACATCAGGGAGGGCATGCGTTTCCTTCTAGTTAGAAGTGGCGTCAGTGGTTTTACGCGCCCTGACGAGTTTGACTTATGTGGTTGTTGCAGTTGCGAGGCGCTTCGGATATATCGGTGACTATGTGAAGCCGATGGAGTCATTCGTTGACTCATTGACGCCCCAAAGGGTGGGGAAACGTAATGTTCAGGCATAATAATCCACATCGGTGGACCGGCCCTGACGATCCAAGGGGCAGTTGCGGCTGTTCCTGAGACACGGGCTAGAGCGTCTCGAATCGGTAGAGGACTATCTTTTGCCTCGGTTCACAGCTGGAAATCCAATTTCCAAATACGTGACTTTGCTGTTTTATTTGTAGAGCCTAGTATTGGCGACATGATATATGGTACCCATGCCGCCTATGATTGATACTTATGATTTGAAGTTGTTTTATACACTATGCACTTATAATAGTATCAAATGATTTGTTTAAAACGTACTAAGCATGTTTGGCTATTATACGGGAAAACCCTATCCCCCGGCTTGCGTTGCATTGTGTGATAGGACCTGGGTCTTATAATAGCTTCATTTTTCTCTATTTAGCATTGCGCTGTTTGTTTTATGCACTGGTTTTCTTGGGAGGAAACCCGTTTCGTGTTATACGGCATGGTCCCTTGATTTACCTAACTTTAAAATAAAGATTAATAACTGTTTTAGTTCTCACACCGGTCCCATGACTGACCTGGAGTTTATTGCTTTAACCTAAACTCTGGGTGCCCTTATTTTGACACGGGCAGCTAGTAGTTTTGGTTTTGCAGATTTATATTCGCAGGATCCTGGTTTACAGCTAGAATGATATCTGGAAAGCTTTGTATCCATATATCTCCTTCAGTTGTGTATTGTATTATTTTCCGCTTCTCTGTAATTTATTTAAATCTCTGATATTTATCGAATGTGTAATATTTATTCATACTCTGTATGTTCTTGCATTCTGATGGAATTGTTGTAACATACAATGAAATGTTCTTCTTTCTGTGTTCTTCTGTGGCTTGTTCTCGAACAATCCGCGCTTTCCTTACCGGGGAAGTTACGGGTTTTTACATTTGGTATCAGAGCTTTGGTTTACAAAGCTCAGAGAACAAGACACGTTAGAACCATACGAAAGAATTCATCAGATATTGGATTAGTAATATCCAATGGAATGACTCATTACAGATGGGATCAATAGCATCCTAGAACGAGTGTGAAGAGTGTTGCTTTTAGAAATAAAATTGAAAACAAAATTTGTTTTGGAAAAATTAAATTCATTTATTCGTATTTGAATATTATTTTTATATTGATTTGGACATTCAGGTATATAAAGATTTTGTATATACGTCTGATCCATGTGTATTCGAAGTTTTAATATACTGGATAGATATAGAATCACATTCTAGTCGCCCGGAGATGATTCTGATGATTGATGCATCGTCATCAGAGTTAATGTTCGAGTGCCGAAGGTGTGACTTCTATATATTTCCCATAGATTGGTGTGAGAACCAAAACTAGATAGATTTATTATTGTGATTTGGCATCAAAAACATGATTTTCTGTATGTATCAAAAATTATGAATTTGAAACGTTAATTCAATAATTGATTGATGTTTGTGTTGTTTGTTTATTCGTTTGATAATTTTGAACCGTTATGCCTAGTTGTATCAAATAGTAAATTGTATTGAAAATTAGTCGCATTTGCATGCATATACATGTACTTACATTGAACAGGTCATAGCAAGGAGGCTAGAGCAAAAGAGTAAAATTGTTTGCCCGACAAATAGGTACATGTTTACCATAATTTACTGTTTTGTTTGGGTGATGACGATTTTATGAGCCAATTGGCTAGCCGCTTGGCTTTTTCTTTTTCTTTTGGATTGAAGATGGCCATGGGAGGCTATATGAAATATCCCGAAGTCCCCGGTGCAGGGAGGTTATGGCGAAATTTTTCGAAAATTTAGGATGTTAGCCAAATTTTTGAAAAATTTGAAATGTTCTTAGAAACTGAAAAGTTGAAGAACTTAAGCCGTAGTGAATATACTGGAAGTTGAGTTGATTTGTGAAACAACTTTCGGCTTCGTTCCTTTTCGGGGACGAAAAGTTTTAAGTGGGGGATATTGTAATAACCCGGAAATCCGAGCCAATTTAAATTTTTTATTTTGGCAATTTTAGTGAATTTAGAATATTTAAAATGAAATATTTTAAATAATAACGACGAGAAATTTATTTTCAATAGAATTCGAACATATATATTTATATAGATCGTCGTTAGAATATAAATATTTATTTTTATATATAAAAGGAATTGAAAATGGCGCGGTAGTTCGATAATTCGATTTCAAAATTCAAATGAATGTACCGGGTTCAAAATAAACCGGATTTAAAGAAACCAAAAATATTAGAATCCATTTGACAATATCTTTCCAACGAATCCGAAAAATTGAAATTTCATAGCGGGAATCAAAAGATAGGCCCAGTCGAAAATTCAGAATAGTCGCTATGGAAGTCTGGCCCTTAAAAATGGGAATTTTGCAAACGACCTCGGTTTTCGACGAAACCACTTTTGTTGGATCCGTGATGTCAAGTTATTGCTAGGTTTCAAATTTCGTAATTTTTCGAATCAATATGTGAGCGTGGCAAAGGAAAACGCGTTTGACTAGTTTCAGTTGATTTTAATCGACTGGAAAATGGCCATTTTTCAAACGGTCTCAGAATTCGATGAAACAAGTTTTGTTAGGACCATATCGTCAATACGAAGCTAAAAAATATTTTTCGGGGATTTTTCGATTCAGTATGTGGCCCCGGTAAATTGAAATGCACGTTCAAATTCAATATATAGAGTTATATTTTGATCTTGATGAAAACTGATCGAAACAGTCGTATCAGCTTACGATACATATCCCATTGTGTTCGGAATGGAGGTAATTAGCTATGGGCGACAGTCGGTGGGTCTCGTTTGGAGTTCGAATTTTAAAGTTGCTTTATGGGAATTAAAATTAATTAAATTATATATATTATGTAGTTAACTCCCTCTCCATTCAAGTCAACGCCAATTCAAAGGAAAAAAAGAGACCGAAACCCGTCATGCCCAGACCCCCCTCTCCGATTCGCTCGTCGCCGCTGCTCCAGGGGAGCGCCACCACCGGAAACCCCTCCCCCCTCCTTGCCGCGACACCGGAGACCTCCCCCCCCTTTCCACTTCGAGACGGCGACCAAACCCCTCCCCAAATCGCCCATTCCCTCCACCCCGCTCGTAACCCCAACCGTCGTTCAGCCAAGCACCCCCACGACCACTTCGAGACTACCTCCGGCCCACCACCAGACTCCGGCGAAGCCATTCCCCCTCCTCTGAAAATCAGTAAGTTTTATTAATTTAATTTATTTATAAACCGATGTTTTAAATCTGATTGTAAGTAGATGATATAGGATTAAGAAAAAATATATATATATATATATACGGTTTTTATATATATAGATTAGTGTTAAAAATACGTTTTTTATAAGAATAAAAATATAATTTTTATATTATAGAAAGAATAAAAATATAATTTTTATATTATAGAAAGAATAAAAATGTGATTTTTATATTATAGAAAGAATAAAAATGTGATTTTTATGTAGTAGAAAGAATAAAAATGTGATTTTTATATGGTAGAAATAATAAAGATGTGATCTTTATAGAAGTTGCCATATAAAAATTCGTTTTTTATATATTGAATAGCGAAGAAAAAATTCAATTTTTATATATTGAATAGCGAAGTAAAAATTTGATTTGTATATATTGAATAGCGAAGTAAAAATTCGATTTTTATACATGTAGTGAAAGCGGGCAATGAAAGTGACAAAACGGCGAGAACGACAAAGATTTTCTACATATGAAGAGTCGTGGTATTGGATTAGCTAATCGGTGAGAACTCCTCACTTTTAATTTAATTTTCTAGTTAAAATATATGCTAGGATGTAGACGGTGTTTAGTAGCACCCGACACTCGTCGTCCACAGACCATGGACGGCTTGTATGCTTGTTTGTTTGATTTTGATGTGTAGTTGATTGTGTGATGTGATGTGAAATGAAATAAAATATTTATATAGTTAAAAATATTTTATAGTTGAAAATAGAATTTTTAACGTGTATTTAAAATGAAATAAATATAAACAAATTGAAGGATTTGTTTATATACACACATTTGACCGATATTGATTGGGACGATAAATTTTACACATCGCCCAACTGCACAAATAAAATCTATGTTTGATTGTTTGAAAAACCCCACACGGGTATTGGGATGATATATGACATACACTAGTCCCAATAATTAGCTGTATGTCGATCGATTGATTGACAGACTGTCATAAGCGTTAAATATTTATATTTGATGCTTATACAGTGTAGAATGCACTCTGGATGATGGTTGATTATTTATCATTGTTATTTTATACATGTGTTGTAGAAAATCCATATAATTAACATTATATGGTAATTGATTGGGCCTCATTCCAGTTTTGAAATAGAAATATTTGAAATAGAATATTTGAATAGAAATATTTGAAATATAAATATTTGAAATAGAATATTTGAAAATAGAAATATATGAAGCCGTGTTGATTAGGTTTACGCCATTTTGACGTGAACGATATGTATATCGATTTTATTCATTTTATAATGAGCATCGAAAGTGATTTCAAAATCTGATATTTTGAAAGAATTGAAATCTGATATTTTGAAAGAATTGAAATCTGATATTTTGAAACGAATTGAAATAAAATAGAATTGAATTCGAATCGAAATTAAACAGAATTGAATTCGAATCGAAATTAAATAGAATTGAATTCGAATCGAAATTCAATCGAATTGAATTCGAATTGAAATTGAATAGAAAGGAATTCAAGTTGAAATTGAATTAATTTGAAATTCAAATGGAATTGAAAGCGAACTGAAATCGAATTAAAAATCGATTTGAATTGAAATCAATTTGAAATGAATTTAAAATGAGTTTGTAAGGGAAAATTCAATTTTGATTTGAAATTGAAATAGAAGTTGAAATCGTTTTGAAAACGAATTTAAAACGATTTATAAAATACGTTTTTAAAGGAAATCGACGAAGTATATATTATATATACTATATATATATATAATATAATGGTCTGAATAGAATGCGCCGCGCCGCGGCAATTCGTGAATTTCGACCATTGACTTCGAATGGATATTGCGGGAGATTCGACCGTCGGATTCTCCTAGAACCAGAACCGTTGGGTTCGTATCGAAAAGAGCTTTCTAACGAATATTAGAAATTTGAAATCTAACAGTTGGATTTGGAATTATGTCCAAATCAAATTTGAAAAATGTCGTTGTAAGTGCAGTTCGATGGCCGTTGATGGAAATCGACTGTACGGGCCTTGATAAAAAATTTAAAAATAGTAATAATTTTTGTAAAATCATAAGAAATGATTTGGGAAGAATTGGAATGAAAAACTCCATATTTGAAAAGATAAAAATAGATTTTTATCGAAATGAACTAGTTTGAACTAGAATTATAGTTCTATTTATTTTTAAATAAATAAATTGAATTTAAAAAGGGTTTTAAAGGTAACCAGAACTTCCAATAATTGAATTGGAATGGATTTGAATCGAAATTGTCTTTGGAATATTTTGATGTTGGATTTCGGGATTATACAGATGTTGTTATGGAAATTTGAAAGATATATATATATATGTTGTTATTTCCAATACGATATTTGTTGGTCATAGAATTTGATATTGAATATAAGCCGATATATTTTCTATTCAGAGCCTTGTATTTAATATCAAATGTGATTTGGGTTTGTCGTGAATGGTGTATTCATTAACACTGTCCTTAAGCCCAGTCGAGAAAAAGAATAAATCTTTTTATTTAGATTTAATGAAGTGTACCAATTAAATGGAATTTAATTGGAAATGAATTGGTATTGATTTTTGGGTTTATCGTGAACAGTGTTTTAAATAACACTTGTTCTTTAACCCGATAATTAATGGAATGTGATTTTGGGTTGTCGTGAACGGTATCTTCAATAATACTGTTCTTAGACCCAAAGGAGTTAAGAAAATCAGAAACTAACTGGAAATTAGTTAAGTTGAATGGTTTCTGGGGTATTGATCTGATGTTGGTTTCGGCCTTCGGGGTTAATACTTAGGGAATTGCTCACTTGCTAATTTACGGTTAGGGACTGATTGAAATGTGATGTGATTTTGGGTTTATCGTGAACCGTGTTTTAAATGACATTGGTTCTTTAACCCAGTTAAAGATTAAAACCAAGTGGAGTTTTAATGAATCCTTAATTAGATTGATAAGATCGAGAATGGAGTATCACCAGTTTTGCTCCAGGCGATAGTTAAATCTTTAATTAGATTTGAACGTGAAATGGTAATTGAATTCACCGATAACACCGTAGTGTTAGATATGAAGTATTACCAGTTTTACTTCATGGGATGAATAGGTTGGGATTGGGAAATAAAGTAAATGATTACTTCGGTGTGGTTCGCTAATCCCGATTAGTCGAATCGATATTCCAAAGAAGATTAAAGAATAAATTTAAAGAATTTATCTTTGATAAAATTAATGGGAACCTTTCCCTAAGAATGTGAAATTTAGAAACTAACTGTAGGTTAGCTAAGCAGAACGGTTCCCTGGGTATTGATCTGATGTTGTTTTCGGCCTTCGGGGTTAATATTTGGGGAATTATTCTCTTGTTAATTTACGGTTAGCGATAGATGAATTGGAATGAGGCATATGGTGTGTATGTGTAACACTTGTTTATTATATACGCGAGTTATTCAGAAAGACCGGGTTTATCCCATTTTGAATAACTGATTCGACGATGAGTCGAAGATGAAGACGGTGGTTGAAGACCGAAGGTCTTCACGTCATTTGGATAATTACTGATGATCTTGATTGGGCCGTACACCCAAGAGGAGGGAATCAGTTAGTGGTCGTCCAGACGTACTTGGAGATCGATGGATATGCGGGGTACTAGGTGCCTCTGGTTTCGTTCAGACCCAGAACGAACTTGTAAATGGACTGTGTGTCTGACATTGGAAATGATTCTGTGTGATTGATGGATATTGGTCGCATGGAGTGGTTTGCCTGTGTGGCATGCTAAGATGCAAATGATCAAGGCTTCTGTTGAAAAGCAGAGTCTTGTGGTTGAAGATCAAAGAACGGCCTATGTGGCATAGCTTTGTGTAGCGTTGATTCCTGAGCCTCACACCCCGGTTGTGAACCAGAAACGGGAGAGGACATCAGGGAGGGCATGCGTTTCCTTCTAGTTAGAAGTGGCGTCAGTGGTTTTACGCGCCCTGACGAGTTTGACTTATGTGGTTGTTGCAGTTGCGAGGCGCTTCGGATATATCGGTGACTATGTGAAGCCGATGGAGTCATTCGTTGACTCGTTGACGCCCCAAAGGGCGGGGAAACGTAGTGTTCAGGCATAATAATCCACATCGGTGGACCGGCCCTGACGATCCAAGGGGCAGTTGCGGCTGTTCCTGAGACACGGGATAGAGCGTCTCGAATCGGTAGAGGACTATCTTTTGCCTCGGTTCACAGCTGGAAATCCAATTTCCAAATACGTGACTTTGCGGTTTTATTTGTAAAGCCTAGTATTGGTGATATGATATATGGTACCCATGCCGCCTATGATTGATACTTATGATTTGAAGTTGTTTTATACACTATGCACTTATAATAGTATCAAATGATTTGTTTAAAACGTACTAAGCATGTTTGGCTATTATAAGGGAAAACCCTATTCCCCGGCTTGCGTTGCATTGTGTGATAGGACCTGGGTCTTATAATAGCTTCATTTTTCTCTATTTAGCATTGCGATGTTTGTTTTATGCACTGGTATTCTTGGGAGGAAACCCGTTCCGTGTTATACGGCATGTTCCCTTGATTTACCTAACTTTAAAATAAAGATTAATAACTGTTTTAGTTCTCACACCAGTCCCATGACTGACCTGGAGTTTATTGTTTTAATCTAAACTCTAGGTGCCCTTATTTTGACACGGGCAGCTAGTAGTTTTGGTTTTGCAGATTTATATTCGTAGGATCCTGGTTTACAGCTAGAATGATATCCGGAAAGCTTTGTATCCGTATATCTCCTTCAGTTGTGTATTGTATTATTTTCCGCTGCTATGTAATTTATTTTAATCTCTGATATTTATCGAATGTGTAATATTTATTCATACTCTGTATATTCTTGTATTCTGATGGAATTGTTGTAATATACAATGAAATGTTCTTCTGTCTGTGTTCTTCTATGGCTTGTTCTCGAACAATCCGCGCTTTCCTTACCGGGGAAGTTACGGGTTTTTACATAGAAGGTCCCTGGAGTTCAAACTGCCGCTGTTCGAACAAGGAAAGGAGCCTAGAATTCTCCACCACAAGTTGTCTGGGAGCATGTAGAGCTCGCAAAGGAGGAGATAAGGGTAGATAGAGGAAGCTTGGACCTCAAAAGAGGCTCCTTTTCATATCATGAAGAAATTAGAGGGAGAGAAGAGGAAAGGAAGGGGCTGCTTGCGTGCGTGTAGGGGGTGCCGCGAAGGGGTAAGGGGGTGTGTTGGGGTAAGTAGGGGCTAGGGTTTAGGTAGGGAGGCCATTCATGAGGAAATGTAATGGAGGAAGACAATGAGAGAAATGAAGGAGGAAAGTGGAGCGGAAGGTTTTAAGTAAATTTTTTATCTCTCTTTCCCTCCAATTACCCGATTGCAAACGATCTCCATTGGCTACAAGATTTCGGCTAAAGAAAATACACGGAATTCTGAATCCAACGAATCAAGTTTCGTCGAATCCGAGTTAGTTTGACCTTCCGATTAAATTCTCAATTATGCTCAAATAAGCCCCAAAAATGCGATTTTAACGCACCTTTTTATCTCTCATGCCTGAAAGACATTTCCATATATAGTGAGACTTAGGATTCTTCCATTATTTGTTGATACGAATCCCAAAAAAAAGTGAAATTGAATTCTGAGATCGTCTCCACAACTTTCCTTTGTAAATTGATTGTCCATTTTAAACCAAACGGGTTTATCGAGCACAACCACAGACTAACTCCGTTCATCATGAAATTTAAAACCCAACAATGATTTACTACCACAAATCCAACAAAATTGGTCTCGTCGAATTCTGAGCCTGCTAGCAAAATCTCACTTTTAAGGGCTATGCGTTGATATAAAAATCACATTTTTGAATTTCGGATTTTTAAACTGTTTTAACAATTTTACTAGATTTTAAGTCAAATAAAACATAAAAACAAAATTTAAAATTATTCACAAATTTATTTAGCAAAAATAGTCAGTTTATCTCAATTTTTTTAATAACAGCTTAGATAAAAAATTTAAATTGAATCTGAAATTCCGGGTTGTCACAACCTCCCCCACTTAAAGCTTTTTCGTCCCGAAAATGAAAGGAGCTGAAAGTTGTTTAACTATCCAACTCAACTTTCATTCTAGCTTTCGTTCTTCAACTTTTCAGTTTCTAAGAACTTCCTAATTTCTCTAAAATTTGGCTAACACCGTAAATTTTTGAAAAAATTCGCCATAACCTCCTTTGTACGGGGAGGGTCTAAAAAATTTATTGGGCCATACTAGGCACCCAATAAATTAATAAATCGCATACAAAACGAATATGCATACCAAAAATAATTTATAAGTCCTACTCCCCCTTCATACTAGAGGTGAGAAAACCCCGGTTCGGTTCGATTTTAGGGTAAAACCGAAACTGAAACCGAAAGACCTCGGTTTTAAAAGTTGATAATCAAAACCGTAACCGAAGCATCGGTTTCGATTTCGGTTTCAAAACCTCGGTTTTGGTTTTTATCGGTTCGGTTTCGGTTTTAAAACCGATTTAAACAAAAAGGCAAAATGCATTCTAATTTTGCAACGTGAACTTGATCTGAACTATATCAATGCAAGTAAACAGAAGTGCAACTGCAACTTAAAATAAAAAAAAAACAGAAGTGCAACTGCAGCTACAAAAGGCTTCCAGTTCATGTTCAACGAGCATACTTCAATCCAAGGGAAAAAATTACAGTGATTGAAAGCAATGTATATTACATATCCCCATTGACAACGTAGTCACAAATTGAATAATATGTGGAGCAGACAAGGACATTTGTTTGTGTTCATTAATACATGAGTATCTCAATGCGTTCATTAATACCTAACCATGTTGATAATGCAGACATGGATATTTATTTGTGTTGGTCCAGACCTTACTTAATCATTAGTTCCTTGTGTGCTGCCTGGTGGCCAAAGCACATTCATGTTATCATTTTCTCCATTTCCTGGTACATCACTCTTTATTTAGAATTGTTCTAGTTGTAATATTGACATTGAATATGTTTTCTTTAAATTAATCCATGTCACAACATGAAACAAAGATATACAGCTAGCAAAAATTTCTAAAACCAAAGATATATAGCTAGCAGAAAGTTCTTTCTAATTATTTTAATAATTCGGTTTAGTTTCGGTTTTTTCTGGTTCGGTTTGGACCTAAAACCGAAATCGAAATATTAGTACGGTTCGGTTTTTGATTTTCCGTTTCGGTTTGGTTTTTTTTCGGTTTTGGTTTTTTTCGGTTCAGTTTTTATCGGTTTCGGTTTTATTTTGGTTTTTTGCTCACCCTTACCTTAAACCCACATCTGATAATTAAAACGAAAGAGACAAGTGTATTTATTCATCTCCCAACTTGTGTAGGGTTTATTATTTAATCCTATCATTTTTCTTCTTTATATGTTGTTAAGTCCATAATCAATCTTCGGTTCAACCTGTAAATCAGTCCTCACCATACAAGCATCTTACTCATATGGTAATTCAAACCTCGTCATATAAGCGCCAAATGCTTGTATGGAATATGATATGCTATGCTGTCTTCGGTGGTATGCTATGTGATGTAGTTCAAAATTTATTTGTTTGTTGCTATCCTATGGTGTACGTTGTATTTCACATAGACCAACTATCATAGCGCATCCAAATCATTCACAATATTCATAATATATAATAAAATTGCGCAACCAACTCATCAAGGTGCACCTGTTTGTCGGGCACACAATTTATTTCTCTACTCAACGCTAAGCCAATAACCTGCTCAATAAATATATGTATATGCAGTATGCACATACTAAAAATAAGGTGTCCATGTTTTTAATTTAGTCCATAGGGCTCTTCTGGCCTTCTTCACACAGGCACTATGTAGTAATGGGCTCACATGGACAATACATAGCTTATAATATATGTCGTGCGACATAGTCATAAGTCACATATATCCAAACATGTACAATAGTGCTATCAAGTCATAATATAATGTTAACAACCATCATCGCATCATATATATATAATATCATAGTGAAACATCACCAAAAAGATCAACTATATCATAGACACAACATATACCCTAGCGTGATGTGTCGCTTAAGGTATAAATCATGTATATGTCTCTATTTGCCCATATATAATGCTCACCTGGGTACTTCTATGTACTTGAAGTGGCTAACAAAATATAACATGTCCAAAATGTACATAACCAAAATATACCTATATAAATATACATATCATGCCTCCATCGCATCAAAAAGGGACTAGCACACCGATATCCCCTACCTATATACATAAGACTACTAACTACCATCATTGCTCCATGTTAGATCTATGCATAGAGGGCCCTGATAAAGGAAACTCCTTGGGAAAATCATCCTTGAAGCCTGGTGGAAGAAGAGGCCAGTCATCGTCATCATCCTCGTCTTCATCCATTTCTTCCTCCATCCCTTCCTCCATCTCTATCTCATCCTAATCCACTACTGGAACCTCCTCAATCCTCTCATCGTCCTCTAAAGGAATCGGAGAAACTAGTGGCTCCTCATCTGCTAATGGTTCCTGGACAAGATCCGGAGCGGGCAAAGCTACAGGTCCTAAGGACTGAGCAGGATCAACAACCATCATACCTATCATCTCCTCGTAGTCAGGGAGGGCATCTAAAGCTAGGATGGGTGGGTCTAACAACATCGCATCCTCCTCAAGAAGGGGCACAGGGATGGGGTCTCCCATGACTATGAGGCCATAACCATCTAAAATAAATCCCCCATCATCATCCAACATGCATGCATCATAATCAGCCGAGTCCTCAGGCTCTAGAGTGTCTGATGCCATAGAACCATCTTCTGAGTTTGAGCTCGAATCTGAATGTGGGAGAACTAAGGGTACAAAAATAGAAGCGACATCTGATATATATGCATCATTCCTACCATGGTCTGAAGCTACTGAGGTACTGTGATGATATTAAAAACTGAAGGGCTACTGCCTGAGCGCTGGGTAGAGCTGTCAGAGCTATCAGATGAACTAGTACTATTAGGTCCATAGATACTATCTCTGATATGTAAAGAAATCGGGGGACTATCGCCAACACTGAAGACAAGCTTCCATCGGAGGAGAAGGAAGGAAGAATGAATGGGAATCCGGGCTGCCCAAGCGGAAGAACCTTACCTCTCTACGAATTCGAAACAAAGAAATTTAAATTAGATGACAGTTTTAGATCAAATCATTTTAAAAATAAACAACTAATGATTTTTTATATTCACTGTCCAAAATCGTGAATACTCTTCTTTTTATTTAAATCTTAAAAACTTTTAGAATTCATCGACTGTCCAAAATCTCCGAAAAATCCTAATTCAAATATTTTTAATAACAAACTAAAAATCAAAAGACAAGTTAGGATTATTAAATTCCATAAATGTTTACTAAGCATGTTTCTCAATACTCATAAAATAAATAATAGAAAGTTAAACTATGTGCATGTTGTGCTCATGCTTACATCTTCTCATGGAGACATAACTCTTAACTCATCCTAGGATATTTCTAATCCCATCTCTAATGAGTTTTCTCATTCTAGGATACTATTGATCCTATCTCCAATGAGTATTCTTAAATAGAATGCTACTAATTCTATCTCCGATGAATTCTTTTGTTTGGTTCTGATGCGTCTTATTCCATAGCTCTGTAAACCAAAGCTCTGATACCATGCCTGACACAACCCGAAATATCCGCCCGACGAAGATCGAATGAGAATGCGGATTGAGTGAGAACAGGATGCATCAAAAATGAAAACCAACAGAACATTTCATTGCTATTACCACAATTTTCTTCAAAGTAGAAGAATATTAGAGTACTAATAAATATTACAAAGCGGAAAAATACAATTATCAGAGAATAAAATACATAGCAGCGGAAATAAATTGTATAAATACAATGCATAACGGAAATACATCAACTAATACGACCGAAAAAATACACAAATACAAAGCTTTCCGAATATAGCTCCAGTAGTAATCCAGGATCCTGTGAAAAATAAAGAATATGAAAAATCCAAACTACTAGCTGCCCGTGTGGAAAATATGGGCACCAAGAGTTTAGGTACAAACAATAAACTCTGAGTCAGTCATGGGACTGGTATGAGGGCTAAAACAGTTATTAAAACTTTGCTTTAAAATAGGATAAATCACCGGATCATGCCATATACGAAAACCCGAAAAAAGTCGCGTATTGGAAATTGGGTTTCCATCATGAGTCAAGGCAAGGGATGTTCTCCTTACCAATTCAGATCACCTCTAGCAAGATGATCCAGGATCACACCTATGGGCAACCCTTGGATCCTGCAAGGTCGGTCAACACTTACTTTTGTGGATTGGTTATTCCTAAACATACGTTTCCCGGTCCTATCAGACTTCCAAAATAGTCAGTACGTCGACCATATAAGTCTTTTAGTCGGCTCTATATCTGAGGCGCCTCACAGTCTATCATCCACATAAGTAAAAATGTTTGGGCTCTATATCATGACACAACTTCTAGCTAGAAAGAAACATATGCACTCCTTGCATCCCTTATCCTGTTTCTGACTCATACCGGAGTGTGAGGCTCGCGAATTAGCGCAATACATAAAGCTATGCTACTTAAAGTCGTGCTTTGATCATCATCCACGAGGTCCTTCTTTTCAACAAAAGCCTTGATCCTTTGAATCTTAACATGCCACATTGTCAATCCATACCATACCATTGACGTTTGCCAATATACAACCTCTAAGCTCGTACGTCTCAGAGAAGGGTGTTTAGCAAGAAAATAAATTCTCCACCATCAAACAGATATATATTTAGCAGAGATCAAAGAATACAATATACAATACAATGTCATACACAATCCATTCACAAGACCGTTCTAGGTCTGAACGAAACCGGAGGCACCTTATTCCTCGTCCTATATGACTAATACAAGAGAGAGGCCCTCGCTTTTCAAGTATGTTTTAAACTACCACCACTTATTACCTTGCCTTGGGTGTACGACCCAATCAAGACATCAGTAGCAGTTCAAAACAATGTGAAGATCCCCAGTCTTCCATCGTCTTCATCATTAACATTAATCGTCATTATAATTGGTTGGAATGGATAAAGCCTGGACTTTCCAAATAACTTGCATATCTTTATAACCATGTATTAAATACACAAAGAAAAACCTCATTTCATTCCAATCCAGAATATCCTCTTAAATAAAAAAATTCTCTCTTAGAAAACGGTTTTCAATAATTTTGTCGGAAATAAATTCTTGAATCCCAAAAATCACCCTTCCATGTTTAACCAAATATTTGAAATTAATCTTTTCTTTCCGGGTTAAAGCCTTATTCACTGTAAACCCCAAAATACTATTTTCCATTCATAATGGGCTCTCTTAACAATCAACTTTTAATTTAATAAATTTTGGGAAATTTTTGAATTTTTCCTTTGTAAAATCGTTCCTTTTTATGATTGAGTTCAAGAACAATATATCTAAAGATATCATTCACGATGGACCTCAAATTAACTTACTATGTTCATAATATAAATTTCACCGTAATTACGAAAATGGGAATTTTAGACAAAAATAGTATTTATCTTTCAAGTCATGGAATATTTTCCCCATACTCCTTCCAAATCACTTATTAAGATTTATCATAATTTATTTATATTTTTAATAATTTTATTAAGGCCCTTACGTCGGTTTCCCATATCGGCCACCGAACTGCATCAATAGCGACCTTTTCCAAAACTGATTTGGACATATTTTAAGATCTAACCATTAAATTTTAAACCACTTATATTCGTTCGAAAGATATTCTCGATACGTACCCGACGGGTCCAATTTAAGGAGAATCGGACAATCAGATCTCTTGCTACGTCAATTCTAAATTATGGGTTAACATTTACAAACTGTCGCTGTGTGACGTGTCCTATTCAAGCCCGAATCGATCTAATAATTTAAAAATAAATCAAAAAAATTTCTAAACTACTTTATTTGATAAACCAAAATTATTCGACCTTTCATTTCCAAATTCAAATATTTCGCCATTTGGTCCAATTTATATTATTCTATAGAATAAAATAATATTATTCATCGAAAGTTCTCCGTTCACTACCAAAATTTCCTTACAGTCATAATAAAAATAAACATGAAACTTTTGAAAGAAAATCCCTTCTAAAATATTAACTACATATTCTAACCGAACTTCACTTTGAAAAGTAACTACTCGTTTAAAATTCAAATACTTTACATAGCCAAAAGTACATTAAAAATACTTCAAAATCATTCTTCACAGTTACGACTATTCATCTGTATTTCGATAAGAACGCATCCATCAAAAATCGGACATCGAAAATATTTTCAGTTTTTATATTATTAAAATATGCCTTTTTATCCTGGATTGAAATGAAACTCAACAAAATCATACAAAAATTCCTCATATCAATCTAATGCATTCAACCATGGTTGCAAACAACTATTCGACACTCAAATGACAACCAATGTGCATTTATTCTCATGTAAGCCTCAATATATTTTATTGAGGCTTATCTCGCCTGTTTAACCAAATGATTAACATTCGAACTATAAACCAGAGAGATGTGCAAATCAAAATCATCCCAGACTCGTATGGGGTTTTCAACCATCAAACAATTATTCCATGAGTCGTTTTTTTATCACATTGATTTTATTTAAATAGGTGAACATAAACAAGTTGTTCGACTTTTATATGTATTTATTACTATTTATTTCTCCTTTCATCCAATGCACACACAACAATCATAAATAAATAAATACTCATCATCTAATGCCATTTAAGGCACCATAAGTGTCTATCCGCGTAGTATGAAATGCGAGTGTCACAAACTCATACTACGCTTCTAATGCAAATGATCTGTGAAGAGTTCATGTGTTGAACTCCAAAGGGATACTACATGAAATGATTAATCTAACTATATGAAAATTTTACACGTCTTTCTAATGATAACACAATGCAGTTTCAAACTTGTAACCTATCAATTTTCACCTTATTACTTAACCACTTAAAATGTCTAACCGATTAATTTTTCATAATTAATTAAAATATTTTACTACACTAATTAAAGCAAGAATCTCTCACCCTAGCCATAACAAAATAATACACTACAATTTTGGAGTTTCCGGTGCTTGCTACCACCAAAAAATATCACCTTTTTGGCGCTAAATGTCTTGAAACTTCGTGCGACTTCGGTACACACTCAACAAAATGTATAAAGCAAGAAAGAAAGGATCTTTACTTGATTGGAGGTTCTCGGAGTTTAAACTCCTTCTTCCCAGACAAGGAAAGGAGACTAGAATGCTCCACAAGTTGTCTCGGAGCACGTAGAGCTCGCAAAGGAGAAGCTAACGGTAGATAGAGAAAGCTTAGACCTCAAAAGAGGCTCCTTTTCATATCGTGAATAAAATAAAGGGAAAGAAGAGGAGAGAAAGGGGGCTTCTTGCATGCATGTAGGGGGGTGCCGCATGGGGTAGGGGGTGCATGGGGGTAGGTAGGGGCTTGGGTTTGGGGAGGAAGGCCATTAATGATGAAATGTAAAGGAGGAAGAGAATGAGAGGAGTGAAGGACGAAAGTGGAGAGGAAGGTTTTAAGTAAAAAAATTATCTATCCTTTCCTCTAATTGCCCAATTGCAAACGATCTCCATTGGCTGTAAGATTTCAGCATAAGAAAATACATGGAATTCCGAATCCAACGAACCAAGTTTCGTCGAATTCCAAATTCGTTTGACCTTCCGATTAAATTCTCAATTATGCTCAAATAAGCCCCAAAATGCGATTTCAACGTACCTTTTTGTCTCTCACGCCTGAACGACATTTCCACAAATAGTGGGACTTAGGATTCTTCCATTATTTGTTGATACGAATCCGAAAAAAAAAGTGAAATTGAATTCCGAGATCGTCTCAACAACTTTCCTTTGTAAGTTGATCGTCTGTTTTAACCCAAACGGGTTTATCGAGCACGACCACATATTAACTCCGTTTGTCATGAAATTTGAAACCCAACAATAATTTGCTATAACGAATCCAACAAAATTAGTGTCGTCAAATTATGAGATCGCTAGCAAAATCTCACTTTTTAAGGGCTATGTATTAATTTAAAATTCAAATTTTAAAATTTCAGATTTTTAAACTATTTTAACAATTTTACTAGGTTTATTTTAAGTAAAATAAAACATAAAAATATATTTTGAAATTATTCATAAATTTTATTTAGCAAAAATAGTCAATTTATCTTAAATTTTTATCAAAATAGCTTAAATAAAAAATTTAAATTGGTTCTGAAATTTCGGGTTGTTACACTATATATTTGGTAGTGTAAATCCTTTATGTTATGTCTATACAACAAACATACACACAATTAAACATAAGAGGTGGATATCCTAATACTCACTTAATGCCTATACATGAATCTAAGGGTGGACATTCTTAGTCACTTAATACCCCCACGAAGTGATCTAAGGGTGGACATTCTTACAGTAACTTAATACCCCATAAGGAGGGCTATTCCTAGTCACTTAAGGCCATTTGCTAATTTATTAATGGTGAACTTCCCTTTAGTCACTTAATAACTTATGGCGGACCTGCAACCACTGAAGACATTGTCTCTACCATCAACTTTATAAATAATAACTCTCCTTATATGTCGAGAAATCGTTACAACCACTTAATACTAGGTTTAGGTTAGGAACACAACTTCATTTAAGAAAACTCGCCTGGTGGGCCCTCTTGTAACTACCTAGCTATACCTATGGGTGAACTCCTAGTCACTTAATACTTCCCTTAGACGTTCGTTCCTTTACGCTATATATATATATATACATATATATATATATATATATTCTATCCCTAAGGCAGCCCTCACTAGCCACTAGATAAGAAGCAGACATTAATTGGAGAACTACCGTACTCATGTTATCACCTATTAGGACCATTTAATACCTTGTAGGAGAAAGGAGGATCCAAAAGACCAATTAAAACCTTAGAGGGTGGGTCCTATGACTTTGTACTAGAACCAAGGAATGAACCATAGGAACGAATCCTTGTCCTAACCTCTTAATACCCAACCAAAGGTAGGTCAGCCACTTAATACCGTTTCCCCATGGAAGGCCTACTTCACACACAACATATATATACACATTAGACATCTCACATTAGACCGACCACTTGTAGATGCTGGATTTGCCGGGCAGTTCAGGGAAGGCCCTTAGTACAAGTTGGGCCTAATCTAGTATCATAGTCTAATAATTATAATGGTCCATAACACCTAGACCTCCTACATTAACAAGTCTTTCTTGTAGATGTTGGAAATGTCAGTCAATTCTGGTCGGTCTTCAAAGTAATGGTTAACCTCATGTCTATGTGTCATTGATTATAATTCAAAGGTATTAACTCACACACAAACAAATTTCTATAGGACCATTCAAATTCCAATTCCTAATTTAAACGTATTTATTACGCATTTACATTTAATTACGCTATAATTATATATAAATAGATATGAATTTTGTTAACGAGAATAACGTCCCAACCATGTTTGAAATGTCAATCCTGTCAATCCCAATTGAGGTGTACAAGTCAATTTCTCTTATTAACTAACATGTCCAACATATATATTCACATCTTATGACAAAAAGGGAAATAACAACATATATAAAAAACTTGCAACCTAGGCTTGAATAGTTACATAAGAAAATCCCTTGTTTTTAGTATTTTCCACTTTTATATTTTATGTTGTGCACTAAACTAAAGATAATATATTGTAAATAATATGTTCAAGTCATTTTATTCAGAATAAATGCTAAAACCTATTAACTTGACAATATGGAAATCTCATGTTTAAACACATAGACATATATGAGCATAAAAGTAAGAATTAAGTGAATCAGAACCAAAAAATTAATAAATCCATAACTTCCCAAGCTTACATCTCCATTATCCAAACAACTCAACCCAAAAATAAAAACCTATGATTGACTATTTCAGCGACAAAGATAAATAATGGAAGATTTGGTGGATTTTGATATTGTTTTCTTTTCATATAGACCCAAATCTTCCTAAGCATAAAAATCTTAATTTATATTATCAAATCATAGTGAATAGCAAACTTAAATGAATTCCACTCACAATGCTTTGAGGATGAACAACAACATATTTGAGTAGAATAAGATCTGGATATAACCTTCACAAACGAGCTCTAATCCTTCTATTAATATATATATATACAAGAATAAAATGAACCAGAATCATATATATATATATACCAGTACATATGCACGCCCGATGGGCGTGTGCATAGATGTTTTTGACCAAAGCTGGTATTGAAGTAAAGACTGAGCAGTATTAAGAGGAATGAGTATGCAGAAATTCTGTACAGTCCATCAAGTGAAAAAAAGCACAAAACAGTTCGTGCTGATGAAAATTGTATTCAGATAACAAAGGAATGCAGGAAACCTGCGGCATTACATCAGAACAGAAAATGACAATATTACACACAGACAGACCGCAGTGTTATTTCTGCTGAAGCCAGGAAAAAAAATAGATGACAGCATAATTAATAGTTACGAAGACATCAGAAAATCAGAACAAAATGATGAACGGGAACGCATGTAGATTTTGGAAGCTGCAGGTCTATTTGTTTAATTGTCTGGCCATGTACTCTCTCTCAATCCTCTCAACATCTGCAAGCTGGATAAAAAAGCAGAAGTAATAAGTAGTTAACATATAAATGTGATGATAGTTAGGGAAGTAGTAGAAGTTGTTAACAAACCAATTCAGGGGAGCAGTAATGTTCATCTTCGATAATTTCTGGAATGTCATCTGCAAAAGTGGTAGTAGTAACACTGGGAATCCCAACCAAATTGTCAGTGGGTGGAGAAATGTCTGGTTGAGTTGGTGAAATAGATTGCTGGTGGACGTGAGACACAGAAGTGGTGCTTTTAGAGGCCGAAGGTTGATGCTGCCTTGTAAGCCGTTTGCTCTTGCCTTGTATCTTTTCAGCTGGAGGTGGTGGCGTGGTGTCGTTATTTCATGCTGAAATTCTGGTCCGCAACATTAAATACCGTAGTTAGCATATGAGGAGTTAAGTAAAATAGTTGATGGAGAAGAAGAAAGTAAAAAAAGAGTATGAGTTGTGTGTGTATAGAAGATGTACCTTTGGCATTTTGAAGAATAGAATGGTAGATGATAACAGAATTAAGGAAACGAATGAGGAAAAAATGAAGTGTAGCAATGCATATATATAGCAGTTAAAACAGATGAGTAGTTGGGAGATACGACTGATAAGCTTAGTAAAAGTAGTTGAAGCAGTAGTAGTGGAGAGAAAGAAGGAGGAAAAAAAGGCCTAAATGAGGACTCAGTTGTGCAGGAGGAAAAAAAGCAGCTAAACTGGGTCAAGTAAAATTTCGTGGAGCATGTGCAGAAAGTTGTGAAATAATTGAAAATTTGGTGAAAACACGTACTTGTTCGAAATTGTATAGGTCATAGTTTATGTAGGAGGTGATATTTTCAAATGTCACCCAACTTCAGTACAAATAATGGAGCCTGTTCATAAATGAAAAAAAAATGAGAAATTACACGTTGCAGTTTGCAATAAAATGTTAGAGTTAAAATAGGACATGTGGAAGTTAAATGGAATATATTTGTTCATCAGACTAAGGTAATAAGAATTGTAGATCGTAAGGTGAGCATAAGGTTATGTCATGTAGCTTAATAAGAATGCATGTAGGGAAATGGTAGTCAAACCCAGTTCATTTTCAAGCACATTCAAGCATCTGTACACAAACGATGCAATGTTGTCAGAGAATTCGTTAATCAGAAAAGTGAAATAAAATATTTGAACCATATAGATATAAATGATAAAGTTATAGTTCTCAAATTATACTGGTACTTGATAACTGAACAATGAATGGATGATAGTATCTTAAATCATCAAGAGTTTAAATGAGGTTCGAGAGGCTAGATGGCAGTGGGTTTAAATATATTGGTGTCATAATTGAACAATATGGGCAACCAAATAGAATGAAATCTACTGAAACAAAACAAACTGATAAGAACTGTGGAGGGGGGCAGGCTACTCGCAACGTGAAGGTAGAAGACGTACCTTTCTTGTTACTTGCCAGCAACAACTGTGTACTTCTGTGTAAGTTGTTCGCACTCCGCAATTATTGGTCCATCACTGAAATTGAATATCGACGGCAAAAACTTTCTTCAAAATAAGCGTCGGTAGTAAATTTTGCTGGGAAATCGCCTGGAAATGGAACGGAAATTAAAACTGGGGAGAAGGGATAGACTGTAAGTCATATTTTCAGTATATAGGTAAAAATTGAATGGGCGAATGTGAAGAAGTGCTTGCCGTTTAGACGTACCTGCATGGTAGAAAGAAACAGTTAGTTTTTTGTATAGCCTAATGCAGTTTGACAGAGTGAAGTTGACCACGGGAAAACATTGCAAAATAGTAACAAAAAAGGAGCCGTAGACATGCATGTGGTTTTTGTTGAAAAAGGAAACTCATTATTAGTATGTAAAATAATTTAGGACAAAATAGCATATAATTAGGCACAGAAGTTCAAATAAATTAAATACGCATATTTTCAATCACTCTATGATGTAGATAGTGTTCGGTCAGCATTTCATTTACGAACAGCAAGAGAACCGACTTCATTATCAAGCTGACATGTTAGATTACTATGTTGGCTCATGTACCTTATATTTAACAGTGAAGATAGTAGAACCCCTGAGATACAACGTTTTTGAACAAATAATTTGGCATGATAGTATGATACTTGTAATGTATGTTTTATGGGAATGTCAACGGTAGGTGAATGGTAGACACGAATCACATTCCTTTCCTTTTGTGTTCATCGCACATCAATCCTCAATGTCTATTAAAAAACAAAAACAAAAATCAAATTAAATCTTAACAATTAGAAAAGTGAACAAATAGGACGATGACGGCATATAGTTTATCGATTTCGGAGAATTCAACGTCAGAAAAATAAGGAGAACGAAACGGACAAATTATATAGAGGTAAAGAAGAGAGTAAATGATTCAGAACTAACTGATAAATTAGAGAATGGAGAGCATATAGGAAGCAGAGAGTAACTTAAAGCATACCTTTTTCCGTATTGTGTTGAGTAGACATGCAGTAATTAATTAGAAGGTTGGTTATGTCGTTCGTCCAATCGACGATTTGAGCTCCGGATGAATATGAACTCATGTACGGTCGGTACTGCAGGGAAAAAAAGCAGTTCAGTTTTTGAACCAAACGACAGTGTTAAATGAGTAAAAAATTATAGAGTAGAGAGCATAATGTTTGATGTAAGCATACACGTAATTCTATTGTGTTGATTAGAATGGCAGTGAGTTGTCAAAGCCTTTGTCATCTTATTCCACCTGGTCTGAAAGATTGATTGATGTCCAATGCAAAATGTTGGGATGAATAACCTGAGATAGTAAAAACGACAACTTTGTAAAAGCAAAACGAAGTGCAAATAGAGTAAAAAAAAGTCTGATAAATATACATTTACTCTCCTCCTTTTCTGGGCTTGAGACCGACATCAAAAGAATTAACATTTGATGGCGGAATTGAAAATGGTGTTTTTTTTTGGTGTTATTGGGACATGTTTATAGACGTTAATGCTTGTGAATGGGGGGGAATAAGGTGGGGGAAATGTTACTGCTGTTAAGTGCAGGAAATAAAGTGTGAACATTGGATGTAGCAGAGATATAAATGCAAAAGTGCAAATAGATAGATGTCGTTAACAATGATTACTTTGTGTGAAGTAAACATAGTACGATAACAAAATGCCTAACTCATGTTTGAAGTACATGTTAGTAAAACATCCTTGTAAACCACATTTCTCGTATGTGTACCATTTTTTCATCGAATGTTTCCATTTTGCACTAAATTTTTTATTGTTTGTCATGCAATACCTCTGGATAAGGCGACATATAATTGACCGTGGGTGAAAACATGTTGCTGTAGGTAGATACCTACAGTCGGGATGGTTTGTCCTTGCGATTGGTTGATCGTAAGAGCAAACGCCAGTTTAATAGAAATTGTTTTCTAATAAGTGTGAAAGGCATGCTAACATTTTCCGAAGGCTTTAATGGTATTCGGGGAATAAATACTCTTGTACCACGGAAATGACCAACTGCAATTTCTGCATCAATAAAATTTCTGTGGAAAACACGGCATATTAACCTTGTTCCATTACATAACCCTATCTTAGGGTCAATATTGCGAAGAAGAATAATAGGACAACCAACTTTAAGAGAAAGTTTATGTGGCGGTAATCCACTTGGGGCAAGAGAACTTAAGAATTCATGTTGGTACAAATTATGTGTGTCCTCTTCAACGGAGTCAAATGAGTAGTACGTAAATTCCGTACCGGGAAACATGTCAACAACAGTATTATTAATAGCATCAACAGTATCATTTGTGGGGGTCAAAATGGCTTTATTCAAAATAGAAGTAGCGTCATATACTGTATCACTAATTGCTGGGAAAACATGATCAATTAACGAACAAATAGGATTTGCATTGTCCGACGATATAATAATATCGTTAGGGAGTTTTATCATGTCATCATGCACATATGGTTCATCTCCGTTTCCAATACGTAAAACAAAGGAAGCATTCGAAGGATCATGTATAGCACGCATATTTTGTGTCAAGTGGAAAACCTTTACGTGTGACCATATGTATGATTGTGTAATGCATGCATCAACAGTTTCAGCTCTAGTACCATTTTGGACAACGGGCAAAACTTGCCGAAAGTCACCACCTAAAATAATGATTTTTCCACTGAATGGTTTGTCTATATTACATATATCTCGAACTGTTTTGTCTACAGCCTCAAAAGCATGTCGATAAGCCATTGTAGCTTCATCCCATAGAATGATTGTGGTTTCATGAATAAGTTTTGCAAGATCAGATTGTTTAGGAATGTAACAGGTGGAAGAAGAGTCAAGCAGTATTGGTATTTTAAATCTTGAATGGGAAGTTCGACCACCGGGCAATGCTAAAGCAGCAATTCCCGATGTGGCAACTGCAAGTGCAATTAGACCTCTACTTCGTGAGGGAGCTAAAATAGACTTATACAAAAATGTTTTCCCTGTACACCCCGGCCCGTCAATGAAAAATTCAGAATTTATGTTATCAAGAATAGAGTTCATGATAACATCAAATGAATGCCTTTGCTCTGAATTTAAGGAACTAATAGAGTCAATGTCTTCTTGTGGTACATGGACAGATTTTTCATTGAAGACAGCAGTACAAATAATATTGGCAGGCTCGAAATTAACAGAAGAAATTGGAAAATCATAGTCAAAAACTGATTTGTTGTACTGCTGTAGCAACCTGTTAAGGTCTGCTAGACAAACATGAGTGAAATATGTAGAAGATGTATGTCGATAATCTTCAATCGTGTATTCGAACAAAAAATCCCACATTTTACGCACATGATTTGATTCGCAGTAAACTAAAATTGTAACAAATAATCTTCTAAGTGCAGTTGGCATATGTGTGTTAGAAGCATCTCGTAAACAGTCATAAATATCATCATCATTTTCTAATAAGCCTCTACGTTCAGCGGCTTCTTTGAATGTGCGGTATTCTGTTCCTTGCACAGTACGTAAATCAGTAAAAGATAAGGCGCCTCTAATGTGTGTAAGGAGTAATCTCAAGAAATATCGATCGCCTTCAGTGGGTGAAACGGTATAAATTCTACCTATAACCCTACGATTATTTTGTCTACGAATCCATAACTAATGTTTATTGTCCCACCAATATCTTTGTGGGAACTCGTTGTAAAAGTACTGTCTTGCGTCTTCGTCGCTAACGTTTGTACTAAAATATTCAGTAAGCATAGTTTTTGTTCTGCTTTCATCATTTAGTATATCGTTCAATTGTTCGAATGCAGAAAAATGCAGTTGCTGTCTATTTGGCAAATGGATTTGCAGACCAATAACAGAAGGTATAATGCTGTTAAGCTGGAACTTAAAGATTCTCCATAACGACTCAGGTGGACAAACCCAGCGAGCGTTAGCAAATTTAGATATTTCATCGTTGTTATCGACTGTTGAGGCAGAAACACCCACCGAGACATGGTCAGATCCTTTGTACACATACTTGTAAAGATACTTTACAGATTTAATACGTGAACATATTTCAACATTTAAATGGCAGTCATATTTTAATAGTAAATACGGGTTATATGGCACTACCCAACGATTGTCAATTGTGTTATTCGTTGAATTGTTTTGTGTCATGTTATCACGTCTCCTATATATTGGGTATGAGTCGTTTCCTTGTACGGTAACAGGAGCAAATGGTTTTGGGAATCCTTTTTTGCACTCACCATTTTTCATGCATGTGGCATTAGTGTTAAAATGTCCGCACGGATGATGAATCATGTGTTTTAGAACAGCCGCATGTAAATCAGGTTCTAATTCTTTACACGGAATTTCAGCTCTAACAACGGAGTCATACTCATCGGGATTAGTAATCTTATCGTTGTCAGCTACAATTATTAAAACATGTGCGTGTGGCAATCCCCTTTTTTGAAATTCAACAACGTGTACATGTGCAATAACCCTGCCTAAAACGCCTATGTCAAATAAATCATGTTTTAATTGTTCTAATTTAGCATGGAAAATTCTAGTTTTTATGTCGGGTCTATCTTGCGGTAGTTGCCCGGGAAGCAGTTCGTTAAGTATTTCAGGCCATTTAGCATTACATGTCATCATAACAAAAAAATCAGGTTTTCCATACCTTTGCACTATGGCCATTGCATCTTGATAGCGTTGATGCATATCTCGTGGACTACCAATATGAGATGACGGAAGAATTTTTTTTATTCCTACATTAGCTGCCAATGACATTGCAGAAGTAGATGTAAGATAAGTATGTATGAAGCAGGCGTAAAATAAGTACGTAGGGAAGCGTTAGAAAATGTAAACTACCGCTCGACGTTTCGCCTGCGATCACTGCATCCTGCAGGCCTTGATACAAATCAGCCCTTATTTTATCTTGATGAGTACGAACATATATCAGTCTCATCGTTTCAATTTTAACATACATATCTACCACATATTGTTGAAAAAGCCGGCCGGCAAGCATCAGAAGCGATGTGTCTCCAGGTCTGTGACGGCCTGGAATTTCGCTCGATCTGAATCAGTCGTTAAACCGATCTAGACCGTTCGAAACCCCTGAACGTTGAGAACAGGACAAATCAGAACACAAACAGAAGAACATTTCATTGTATATTACAACAATGCATCAGATTACAAGAATGTACAGAGTATAAATGAATAAATATTACACAGAAATATCAGAGATTTAAATTACATTTAAATACATAGCAGCGGAAAATAATACAAAGCACAACTGAAGGTGATATACGGATACAGAGCTTTCCGGATATCATTCCAGCTGTAAACCAGGATCCTGTGAATATAAATCTGCAAAACCAAAACTACTAGCTGCCCGTGCGGAAAATAGGGGCACCCAGAGTTTAGGTTAAAACAATAAACTCCAGGTCAGTCATGTGACTGGTGTGAGAACTAAAACAGTTATTTAAAACTTTACTTTAAAAGAGAGTAATTCAAGGGACCACGCCGTATAACACGGAACGGGTTTCCTCCCAAGAATACCAGTGCATAAAATAAACAACGCAATGCTTTTTCGAAAAATGAAGCTATTATAAGACCCAGGTCCCATCACACAATGCAACGCAAGCCGGAGGATAGGGTTTTACCTTATAACAGCCAAACATGTTTGGTACGTTTAAAACAAATCATTTGATACTATAATAAGTGTATAGTGTCAAAACATTTCAATCATAAATATAAATCATAGACGGCATAGTATCCCATGCTACTATGTCGCCATACTAGGCTCTACAAATAAAGCCGAAATATACGTATTGGAAATTGGATTTCCATCATGAGTCGAGGCAAGGGGCAAGCTCCTCACCGCGTTCGAGACACTCTAGCAAATGCCTCAGGATTACGCACACTGGGTAACCCCTGGATGCTTCAGGGCCGGTCCTCACTTACGTTAGAGGATTAGTATTCCTGAACACACGTTTCCCGGTCCTTACAGACCTATAATCGAGGCGCCTCATCCAACAACCACAAAGGTGAAAAATATATATATGTCAGGGCTGGTAAGTCACTGACACCACCAAAGCTAGAAAGAAACGTGCGCTCTCCCTGCAGTCCGTATCCCGTTTTTAACTCATACCGAGGTGTGAGGCTCGCGAATACACGTTATACACAAAGCTGCCACGTAGGCGTGCTTTGATCATCAACCACAAGACTTTGCTTTTCAACAGAAGCCTTGATCATTGCATCTTAGTATGCCACACAGGCAATTCATGCCATGCGACTGATGTCCATCGATATACAACCTCTGAGCTCGTACGTCTCAGAGAAGGGTGTTAAGCAAGAGAATAAATTCTCCGCCGCCAAACAGATGTATATTTAATAGAAATCAATCAACACAGAATAAAATCCAATGTCAGACACACAATCCATTTACAAGTCCGTTCTGGGTCTGAACGAAACCAGAGGCACTTTCCTCGCATATCCATCCATCTCCAGGTACGTCTGGACGACCACCAACTATTTCCATCCTCTTGGGTGTACAGCCCAATCAGGATCGTCAGTAATAATCCAAACGATGTGAAGACTTCCGGTCTTCGACCACCGTCTTCATCTTCGACTTATCGTCGAATCGGTTATTCAGAATGGGTATAAACCCGGACTTTCCGAACAACCCACGTATATTGAAAACAAATGTTACACAAACACAACATACGCCTCATTCCAATTCATTAGTCACTAACCGCAAATTAGCCAGAGAACAATTTCCCAAACATTAACCCCGAAGGCCGAAACCAACATCAGATCAATACCCAGGAAGCCATTCTTCTTAGCCAACCTACAGCTAGTTTCTAAATTCCACATTCTTAGGGAAAGGTTCCCATTAATTTTATCCAAGATAAATTCTTTAAAATTTATCCTATAATCTTCCTTTGGATGTCATTTAAAACCAAATTATGGTTTTTCCCAACTAGTCGAGATTAGCGAACCGTAACGAAGTAATTATTTATTTTATTTCCCAATCCCAACCTATTCATCCCATGAAGCAAAACTGGTAATACTCCATATCTAACACCGTGGTGTTATCGGTAAAATTAATTACCATTTCACGTTCAAATCTAATTAAAGATTTAACTATCGCTTTGGAGTAAAACTGGTAATACTCCATTCTCGCTCATTTTCTAAATTTGATAATTTAGATTATGGATTCACATTTCAATCTAATTGCAGATTCATTAGAACTCCTTTTACTGGGTTAAAGAACTAGGTGTTATTTAAAACACAGTTCACGACAAACCCAAATCACATTCTATTCGTTATCGGGTTAAAGAACTAGTGTTATTTAAAACACTGTTCACGATAAACCCATTTCAAATTCAATCAAATATATTAGAAATCCCGATTATTTAAAACCCCTTTTAAATCTAATTTGTTTATTTAAAAATAATTAGGTTTTAAATTTAGTTCAAAACTAGTTCATTTCGATAAAAATCTATTTTTATCTTTTCAAATATGGAGTTTTTCATCCTAATTCTTCCCAAATCATTTCTTATGATTTTACATAAATTATTACTATTTTTAATAATTTTATCAAGGCCCGTACAGTCGATTTCCAACAACGGCCATCGAACTGCACCTATAGCGACCTTTTTCGAATTTGATTTGGACGTATCTCCAAATCCAACCATTAGATTTCAAATTTCTAATATTCATTAGAAAGCTCTTTTCGATACGAACCCAACGGTTCCGGTTTTAGGAGAATCCGACAGTCGGATCTCCCGTAATGTCCGTTTGAAATAAATGGTCGAAATTTACGAACTGCCGCGGCGCGGCGCGTTTTATTCAGGCCATTATATTATATATATAATATATATAATATATATTTCGTCGATTTCTATTTAAAACGAATTATATAAATAGTTTTAAATTCGTTTCAAGAACCATTTCAACTTCTATTTCAATCCAAAGCAAAATTGAATTCTTCTTTAAAAATTCGTTTTAAAAATTCATTTCTATTCAATTCAAATTTCAATTAAATTTGAATTTATTTCAATTCAATTTGAATTCGTTTTCAATTCAATTTAATTCAAATTGGTTTTATATTCGATTCAAATTCATTTTCTATTCAAATCAAATTCGTTTCGTTTTCTATTTGAATCAAGTTCATTATATATTCAATTTGAAATCAAATTGGTTTTCTATTCCATTCAAATCGAAATCGTTATATATTCAATTCATTTCGAAATCGTTATATATTCAATTCATTTCGAAATCGTTATATATTCAATTCATTTCGAAATCGTTATATATTCAATTCATTTCGAAATCGTTTTATTCGATATAAATATCGTTCGCGTCAAAATGGCGCATCACTATTTAACACGGCTTTATATATTCTATTTCAAATATTTCTTTTTGTCAACACACGACTAATCTCAACGAATGAGTACCGTCCATGTGTGACTATTTTTGTTAAATTATTTCGTTCAACACATGACTAATCTCAACGAATGAGTACCGTCAACACATGAACCTTTATTTTATATTGATAAAGATGTAAATTTTATTATAAAAACAATTCGTTCAACACATGACTAATCCCAACGGATGAGTATAGTCAACACATGAACCTTTATTTTATATTGATAAAGATGTAAATTTTATTATAAAAATAATTCGTTCAACACATGACTAATCCCAACGGATGAGTATAGTCAACACATGAACCTTTATTTTATAATATTAAAGATGTAAATTTTATTATAAAAATAATTCGTTCAACACATGACTAATCCCAACGGATGAGTATAGTCAACACATGAACCTTTATTTTATAATATTCTTTATATTTCAAATTGGAATGAGGCCCAATCAATTACCATATAAAGTTAATTATATGGATTTTCATACATCACATGTATATAATAGCATTGAAAAATAATCAACCATCAACCAAAGTGCACTACACTGTATAAGCATCAAATAAAGATATCTAACGCTTATAACAGCCTGTCAATCAATCGATCGACATATTTAATCAATCAGGATGAGTGAACTTCATATTTCATCCCAACACCCGTGTGGGGTTTCAAACAATCAAACACAGATTTTATTTGTGCAGTTGGGCGATGTGTAAAATTTATCGTCCCAATCAATGTCAGTCAAATAGGTGTACATAAACAAACCGTCCGGTTTGTAAATGAATATTTATTTTATTCACTTTCACTATATTCATATTCACGTTAAAAATTATATTTTTAACGATAAAATATTTTATTTCGACATATGAATATCTATTCAGTTCATTCCTTAAATAAAATGATATTTTTATTTTTCTAACATATTTTAGAAAATTTCGGCGGCATAACGGCAAGATACTAGAAACGGGACGAGGCCTAGCCTTATCCCCGGTCTAGTGAAGGCCCACGCCATTCACATATCAATTTTAATCAATTTCCAATTCAACCAATCAATCAAATCCAAATCAAATAACCTAACCAACTACACAACCAAACAAACAAGTCCATGGTATGTGGACGGGTGTCGGGTGCTACTAAGCACCGTCTGCATCCTAGTATATATATATATATATATATATATATATATAACTAGCAAAAGAGAAATTTTGAGTGAGAAGTTCTCACATATAGCTATCCAAACATCTTGACTCTTCTTTGATAGAAATCTTCATTGTTTTCGCATCTCCGCCAGCTTCGTCGTCCGTAGCTACTACATATATAAAAATCGAATTTTTACTTCGCTATTCAATATATAAAAATCCATTTTTCTATCGAAGTTCAATATATAAAAATTCTATTTTTCTATTGAAGTTCAATATATACAAATTCTATTTTTCTATCGAAGTTCAATATATACAAATTCTATTTTTCTATCGAAGTTCAATATATAAAAATTCCATTTTTTTCTATTTAAAAATATGATCTTTATTTTTTTTCTCTAAAGTTCTAATCTTTTCCTATTCTAAAGTTTAAATCTTTTCTATTTAAAATCTAAATCTTTTCCCTTTAAAAGATCTTTACTTTTCCTATTTACAAATCCAAAAATAAAAATCAGTTTTAATTTTGTTTTAAAAAAATCAGTTTTTAAATTTAAGATAAAAATCAGTTTTAATCATTTTATAAAAACAGTTTTTAAATCTTTACAGTATTTTATCCTTTTTTTTCAGTTTATATATAAAACAAAATAAAATAAATAAATAAATAAATAAATAAAAGAAAAGACTTACTGGGGGGGGTCGACGATGCTTGGAGGAGGGGAGGGAGAAGGGCGCGCCAGCCCCTGGCAGCCTGCGGTGGTGGCGGGCGGGGCAACGGGGTCTGGACGTACTCGAAAAAGGGGGAGGTGGGTTGGTCTCAGTCTCGAGATCGGTGGAGGAGGTGCGGAGGGAAGGCGATGGAGGAGGGGGGTCGCCTGGTGGTCGGCGGCGGCTGGCCAGCACGGCGGCGGCGAGCGATTTAGGGCGTAGGTTATTTTTTTTTCTCTGATTCGTTTTGAAATGAAACGAAAGGGGGGGGGGTTTAAATGAAAAAAAGTTATTAATATTTAATTTTATTTTAATTTATTTTCTCTTTAGAGTTGACTTTTTATTCGACTTCGAAACGAGGCCCACCGACTGTCGTCCATAGCGTTTCACCCCCATTCCGAACACAATGGGATATGCCTCGTAAGCTGATTCGGCTGTTACAATCAGTTTTCGTTAAATTTACATTTAAATCACTATATTGAATCTTAAACGTACATTTCAAATTACCGGGGTCACATACTAACTTTAAAAATTCTAGAAAAATATTTCCTAGCTTCGTATTGACGATACGGTCCTAACAAAACTAGTTTCGCCGAATTCTGAGACCGTTAGAAGAATGGCCAATTTCCAGTCGATTAAAATCAACTGAAACTGGTCAAACGCGTTTTCCTTTGCCACGCTCACATATTGATTCGAAAAATTATGAAATTTGGAATCTAGCAATAACTTTACATCCCGGACCCAACAAAACTGGTTTCGTCGAAATCCGAGGTCGTTTGCAAAATGTCCATTTTTAAGGGCTATATATTATATAAAATATATATAAATTCCACAGCGACTATTTCTAATTTTCAACTGGACATATCTCATCATTTATAAAGTGAAATCTCAGTTTCTCAACTTCGTTGGAAAGATATTCACTATTAGATTCCATTATTTTTGGTTTCACTAAAATCCGGATTGTTTTGCACCCGGTACATTCAATTGAAGTTTGAAATCGAATTATCGAACTACCGCGCCATTTTCAATTCTATTTATTATTATATATAAATATTTATATTCTAACGACGACGCGTATAATATATACGTCGATTCTATATTCAAAATAAATTTTACGTCGATATTATTTAAAATAATCTATTTTAAATATTCAGAATCCGCTAAACTTGCCAAAATAAAAATTTTAAACTGGCTCAGAATTTCCGGGTTATTACAATCTCCCCCACTTAAAAATTTTCGTCCCCGAAAAGGAACAAAGTCGAAAGTGGTTTGATTATTCAACTCTACGTTCGATCTGGCTTGCATTCTCCAACTTTTCAGTTTCTGAGAATTTTCAAATTTCAAAAATTTGGCTAACACCCTAAATTTTCGAAAAATTTCGCCATAACCTCCCCTGCAATGGGAGCATCGGGGAATTTCAAATAGCTTCCCCGGTCCTTCAGATCTCAAAAAGAAAAAGAAAAAGCCAAGCGGCTAGCCAATAGGCTCATAAAATCATCATCACCCAAACAAAACAGTAAATTATGTAATAAACATGTACCTATTTGTCGGGCAAACAAATTTTATTCTCTGCTCTAGCCTCCTTGCTATGACCTGTTCAATGTAAGTATATGTATATGGAAGCAAATGCGACCAATTTTCAATATAGTTCAATATTTGGTTATATTAGACATAATGGTTCAAAATTAGCAAACAAATAGGCAAACAACACAAACATCAATCAATTAGTGGATTAGAGTTTCAAATTCATAATTTTGATATATATAAAGAAAATCATGTTTTTGATGCCAATTCACAACAATGTGTTCTAACTATATATAAGTTTTGGTTCTCACACCAGTCGAATGGAAATATATAGAAAATCACGCCTTCGTTACTCGAACATGAATACTAATGACAACTAGTCAATCATCAGAATCGTCCTCGGGCCACTAGAGTATGATTCTATATCTATCCAGTATATTAAAACTTCGAATATACGTTCATGACGCGTATATGCAAAATCTTTATATACTCGATTGTCCATATTCAAAATAAATAAATAGTCAAATACGTTTAAAATGGTTTAAATTTTCAAAACAAAATTGTTTTTAATTGAAAAATATACTCTTCACACTCGTTCTAGGATACTACTGATCCTATCTCTAACGAGTCATTCTAATTGGATATTACTAATCCAATATCTGATGAATTCTTTCGTATGGTTCTAATGTGCCTTGTTCTCGAGCTCTGTAAACCAAAGCTCTGATACCAAATGTGACGGCCTTGATTTCGCTCGATCTGAATCAGTCGTTAAACCGATCTAGACCGTTCGAAACCCCTGAACGTTGAGAACAGGACAAATCAGAACACAAACAGAAGAACATTTCATTGTATATTACAACAATGCATCAGATTACAAGAATATACAAAGTATAAATGAATAAATATTACACAGAAATATCAGAGATTTAAATTACATTTAAATACATAGCAGCGGAAAATAATACAAAGCACAACTGAAGGTGATATACGGATACAGAGCTTTCCGGATATCATTCCAGCTGTAAACCAGGATCCTGTGAATATAAATCTGCAAAACCAAAACTACTAGCTGCCCGTGCGGAAAATAGGGGCACCCAGAGTTTAGGTTAAAACAATAAACTCCAGGTCAGTCATGTGACTGGTGTGAGAACTAAAACAGTTATTTAAAACTTTACTTTAAAAGAGAGTAATTCAAGGGACCACGCCGTATAACACGGAACGGGTTTCCTCCCAAGAATACCAGTGCATAAAATAAACAACGCAATGCTTTTTCGAAAAATGAAGCTATTATAAGACCCAGGTCCCATCACACAATGCAACGCAAGCCGGAGGATAGGGTTTTACCTTATAACAGCCAAACATGCTTGGTACGTTTAAAACAAATCATTTGATACTATAATAAGTGTATAGTGTCAAAACATTTCAATCATAAATATAAATCATAGACGACATAGTATCCCATGCTACTATGTCGCCATACTAGGCTCTACAAATAAAGCCGAAATATACGTATTGGAAATTGGATTTCCGTCATGAGTCGAGGCAAGGGGCAAGCTCCTCACCGCGTTCGAGACACTCTAGCAAATGCCTCAGGATTACGCACACTGGGTAACCCCTGGATGCTTCAGGGCCGGTCCTCACTTACGTTAGAGGATTAGTATTCCTGAACACACGTTTCCCGGTCCTTACAGACCTATAATCGAGGCGCCTCATCCAACAACCACAAAGGTGAAAAATATATATATATGTCAGGGCTGGTAAGTCACTGACACCACCAAAGCTAGAAAGAAACGTGCGCTCTCCCTGCAGTCCGTATCCCGTTTTTAACTCATACCGAGGTGTGAGGCTCGCGAATACACGTTATACACAAATCTGCCACGTAGGCGTGCTTTGATCATCAACCACAAGACTTTGCTTTTCAACAGAAGCCTTGATCATTGCATCTTAGTATGCCACACAGGCAATTCATGCCATGCGACTGATGTCCATCGATATACAACCTCTGAGCTCGTACGTCTCAGAGAAGGGCGTTAAGCAAGAGAATAAATTCTCCGCCGCCAAACAGATGTATATTTAATAGAAATCAATCAACACAGAATAAAATCCAATGTCAGACACACAATCCATTTACAAGTCCGTTTTGGGTCTGAACGAAACCGGAGGCACTTTCCTCGCATATCCATCCATCTCCAGGTACGTCTGGACGACCACCAACTATTTCCATCCTCTTGGGTGTACAGCCCAATCAGGATCGTCAGTAATAATCCAAACGATGTGAAGACTTCCGGTATTCGACCACCGTCTTCATCTTCGACTTATCGTCGAATCGGTTATTCAGAATGGGTATAAACCCGGACTTTCCGAACAACCCACGTATATTGAAAACAAATGTTACACAAACACAACATACGCCTCATTCCAATTCATTAGTCACTAACCGCAAATTAGCCAGAGAACAATTTCCCAAACATTAACCCCGAAGGCCGAAACCAACATCAGATCAATACCCAGGAAGCCATTCTTCTTAGCCAACCTACAGCTAGTTTCTAAATTCCACATTCTTAGGGAAAGGTTCCCATTAATTTTATCCAAGATAAATTCTTTAAAATTTATCCTATAATCTTCCTTTGGATGTCATTTAAAACCAAATTATGGTTTTTCCCAACTAGTCGAGATTAGCGAACCGTAACGAAGTAATTATTTATTTTATTTCCCAATCCCAACCTATTCATCCCATGAAGCAAAACTGGTAATACTCCATATCTAACACCGTGGTGTTATCAGTAAAATTAATTACCATTTCACGTTCAAATCTAATTAAAGATTTAACTATCGCTTTGGAGTAAAACTGGTAATACTCCATTCTCGCTCATTTTCTAAATTTGATAATTTAGATTATGGATTCACATTTCAATCTAATTGCAGATTCATTAGAACTCCTTTTACTGGGTTAAAGAACTAGGTGTTATTTAAAACACAGTTCACGACAAACCCAAATCACATTCTATTCGTTATCGGGTTAAAGAACTAGTGTTATTTAAAACACTGTTCACGATAAACCCATTTCAAATTCAATCAAATATATTAGAAATCCCGATTATTTAAAACCCCTTTTAAATCTAATTTGTTTATTTAAAAATAATTAGGTTTTAAATTTAGTTCAAAACTAGTTCATTTCGATAAAAATCTATTTTTATCTTTTCAAATATGGAGTTTTTCATCCTAATTCTTCCCAAATCATTTCTTATGATTTTACATAAATTATTACTATTTTTAATAATTTTATCAAGGCCCGTACAGTCGATTTCCAACAACGGCCATCGAACTGCACCTATAGCGACCTTTTTCGAATTTGATTTGGACGTATCTCCAAATCCAACCGTTAGATTTCAAATTTCTAATATTCGTTAGAAAGCTCTTTTCGATACGAACCCAACGGTTCCGGTTTTAGGAGAATCCGACGGTCGGATCTCCCGTAATGTCCGTTTGAAATAAATGGTCGAAATTTACGAACTGCCGCGGCGCGGCGCGTTTTATTCAGGCCATTATATTATATATATAATATATATAATATATATTTCATCGATTTCTATTTAAAACGAATTATATAAATAGTTTTAAATTCGTTTCAAGAACCATTTCAACTTCTATTTCAATCCAAAGAAAAATTGAATTCTTCTTTAAAAATTCGTTTTAAAAATTCATTTCTATTCAATTCAAATTTCAATTAAATTTGAATTTATTTCAATTCAATTTGAATTCGTTTTCAATTCAATTTAATTCAAATTGGTTTTATATTCGATTCAAATTCATTTTCTATTCAAATCAAATTCGTTTCGTTTTCTATTTGAATCAAGTTCATTATATATTCAATTTGAAATCAAATTGGTTTTCTATTCCATTCAAATCGAAATCGTTATATATTCAATTCATTTCGAAATCGTTATATATTCAATTCATTTCGAAATCGTTATATATTCAATTCATTTCGAAATCGTTATATATTCAATTCATTTCGAAATCGTTTTATTCGATATAAATATCGTTCGCGTCAAAATGGCGCATCACTATTTAACACGGCTTTATATATTCTATTTCAAATATTTCTTTTTGTCAACACACGACTAATCTCAACGAATGAGTACCGTCCATGTGTGACTATTTTTGTTAAATTATTTCGTTCAACACATGACTAATCTCAACGAATGAGTACCGTCAACACATGAACCTTTATTTTATATTGATAAAGATGTAAATTTTATTATAAAAACAATTCGTTCAACACATGACTAATCCCAACGGATGAGTATAGTCAACACATGAACCTTTATTTTATATTGATAAAGATGTAAATTTTATTATAAAAATAATTCGTTCAACACATGACTAATCCCAACGGATGAGTATAGTCAACACATGAACCTTTATTTTATAAAATTAAAGATGTAAATTTTATTATAAAAATAATTCGTTCAACACATGACTAATCCCAACGGATGAGTATAGTCAACACATGAACCTTTATTTTATAATATTCTTTATATTTCAAATTGGAATGAGGCCCAATCAATTACCATATAAAGTTAATTATATGGATTTTCATACATCACATGTATATAATAGCATTGAAAAATAATCAACCATCAACCAAAGTGCACTACACTGTATAAGCATCAAATAAAGATATCTAACGCTTATAACAGCCTGTCAATCAATCGATCGACATATTTAATCAATCAGGATGAGTGAACTTCATATTTCATCCCAACACCCGTGTGGGGTTTCAAACAATCAAACACAGATTTTATTTGTGCAGTTGGGCGATGTGTAAAATTTATCGTCCCAATCAATGTCAGTCAAATAGGTGTACATAAACAAACCGTCCGGTTTGTAAATGAATATTTATTTTATTCACTTTCACTATATTCATATTCACGTTAAAAATTATATTTTTAACGATAAAATATTTTATTTCGACATATGAATATCTATTCAGTTCATTCCTTAAATAAAATGATATTTTTATTTTTCTAACATATTTTAGAAAATTTCGGCGGCATAATGGCAAGATACTAGAAACGGGACGAGGCCTAGCCTTATCCCCGGTCTAGTGAAGGCCCACGCCATTCACATATCAATTTTAATCAATTTCCAATTCAACCAATCAATCAAATCCAAATCAAATAACCTAACCAACTACACAACCAAACAAACAAGTCCATGGTATGTGGACGGGTGTCGGGTGCTACTAAGCACCGTCTGCATCCTAGTATATATATATATATAACTAGCAAAAGAGAAATTTTGAGTGAGAAGTTCTCACATATAGCTATCCAAACATCTTGACTCTTCTTTGATAGAAATCTTCATTGTTTTCGCATCTCCGCCAGCTTCGTCGTCCGTAGCTACTACATATATAAAAATCGAATTTTTACTTCGCTATTCAATATATAAAAATCCATTTTTCTATCGAAGTTCAATATATAAAAATTCTATTTTTCTATTGAAGTTCAATATATACAAATTCTATTTTTCTATCGAAGTTCAATATATACAAATTCTATTTTTCTATCGAAGTTCAATATATAAAAATTCCATTTTTTTCTATTTAAAAATATGATCTTTATTTTTTTTCTCTAAAGTTCTAATCTTTTCCTATTCTAAAGTTTAAATCTTTTCTATTTAAAATCTAAATCTTTTCCCTTTAAAAGATCTTTACTTTTCTAATTTACAAATCCAAAAATAAAAATCAGTTTTAATTTTGTTTTAAAAAAATCAGTTTTTAAATTTAAAATAAAAATCAGTTTTAATCATTTTATAAAAACAGTTTTTAAATCTTTACAGTATTTTATCCTTTTTTTTCAGTTTATATATAAAACAAAATAAAATAAATAAATAAATAAATAAAAGAAAAGACTTACTGGGGGGGTCGACGATGCTTGGAGGAGGGGAGGGAGAAGGGCGCGCCAGCCCCTGGCAGCCTGCGGTGGTGGCGGGCGGGGCAACGGGGTCTGGACGCACTCGAAAAAGGGGGAGGTGGGTTGGTCTCAGTCTCGAGATCGGTGGAGGAGGTGCGGAGGGAAGGCGATGGAGGAGGGGGGGTCGCCTGGTGGTCGGCGGCGGCTGGCCAGCACGGCGGCGGCGAGCGATTTAGGGCGTAGGTTATTTTTTTTTTCTCTGATTCGTTTTGAAATGAAACGAAAGGGGGGGTTTAAATGAAAAAAAGTTATTAATATTTAATTTTATTTTAATTTATTTTCTCTTTAGAGTTGACTTTTTATTCGACTTCGAAACGAGGCCCACCGACTGTCGTCCATAGCGTTTCACCCCCATTCCGAACACAATGGGATATGCCTCGTAAGCTGATTCGGCTGTTACAATCAGTTTTCGTTAAATTTACATTTAAATCACTATATTGAATCTTAAACGTACATTTCAAATTACCGGGGTCACATACTAACTTTAAAAATTCTAGAAAAATATTTCCTAGCTTCGTATTGACGATACGGTCCTAACAAAACTAGTTTCGCCGAATTCTGAGACCGTTAGAAGAATGGCCAATTTCCAGTCGATTAAAATCAACTGAAACTGGTCAAACGCGTTTTCCTTTGCCACGCTCACATATTGATTCGAAAAATTATGAAATTTGGAATCTAGCAATAACTTTACATCCCGGACCCAACAAAACTGGTTTCGTCGAAATCCGAGGTCGTTTGCAAAATGTCCATTTTTAAGGGCTATATATTATATAAAATATATATAAATTCCACAGCGACTATTTCTAATTTTCAACTGGACATATCTCATCATTTGTAAAGTGAAATCTCAGTTTCTCAACTTCGTTGGAAAGATATTCACTATTAGATTCCATTATTTTTGGTTTCACTAAAATCCGGATTGTTTTGCACCCGGTACATTCAATTGAAGTTTGAAATCGAATTATCGAACTACCGCGCCATTTTCAATTCTATTTATTATTATATATAAATATTTATATTCTAACGACGACGCGTATAATATATACGTCGATTCTATATTCAAAATAAATTTTACGTCGATATTATTTAAAATAATCTATTTTAAATATTCAGAATCCGCTAAACTTGCCAAAATAAAAATTTTAAACTGGCTCAGAATTTCCGGGTTATTACAAGGTCGTATCTGCGAGAAAGCGAATGTATTACGGAATGTAAAGGTCAGGTACAAAAAAATAAAAATAATGTGGACAGTGAGTTAATCAAACAAAATTAAAGCATTACGTAAAAGAGGGTATGAAATGGGAAGTAATGTGAATCCATAAGATTAAAATGAAATAGCAGTAATAATAAGATGCAAATGAAATTATAAGTATGTACGGTGAAACAATTGTGAACAAACGTAGCATGGTATAAGTGGGGCACAACATAGTGTCGGCATAAGGTAAAATAAGTGTGTAATGTTGAAACATAACCATGTAGATCGACGGATGTAAACATAGACTTCAGTTCATCAGGTGTTGACATATGATTTTGAATTACCATAAACATACCTGTATAAGGTGTGAGTAATAAGATGCGCAACTAATTTCATTGTCTCCACTATCGTTTAAGCTCAAATCCCAACCATGGTGACCATAGGGTAGCAATAGTGGATACTGAAGTGGATCATAATATCCAACTGTATCTGGAACCCGTTGTAGATTTCCAGACAGTGTTCTGACAATTATGTCCCTACCTTGTAAATCATCGGTTTCGTCGCCTACAATTATGGATACAACTTGTGATGCAGTAGGCATCTCATGAACATGTCGATCAATTGTGATCTCTTTAATTTTAATTCTGCAAAGGTGCATATCAGGACGTTGTCCCAACTGACATAGAACGGAAACAAATGGATTAACTGAATTCAAAACATCTGTTAGAATTTGAAGTAGCTCAGGTCTTAAAACTACATTATCCAGCTGTCGATTTTCAGTTTCATGTTCTGTGTCGTAAATGTATAGATGTAAATTTCGTGGTTTGGTTCCATCAGCAGGTAGCACACTACCAATACGGTGGTAGATGGAACCATGAGCATGATATGAGTAAACTCCATCCATTCCGTTAGCCAAAGTTTGGTCAATTTCAGCACCTATTGATGTGAAAGCAAACGCATTGTTGTAAGATCTTATATTAGTTCGGAAGTGCGTGCCAACTTCAGTTTGATCAGTAAACAGGGCAGTCAGCTGGGGAGGTGGAAAAGGTAGAGACATACGAAACATACCATTTGAACAGCAGGAACCTGAAGTTTCAAAAGCAAATTTTTTTGCTGTGCAGAAGGTACGGATTGTTGGTTGTGGGAGGACATGTTTGCGAAAGGCACGGCTGGCTACAAAATTTCGTGTGCAGTTAAGGGATGTTCTCAATGTTTCAACCAGAACAACATTATTATCAACTGGTTGAATAAGAGTGAAAAATAAGTTAAAATGACATATAAATGCACGATACGGGATGAATGCAATAGAATTTATGAATATCATATGAAATACTACCATTGCTAGGTCCAGCTTGTTGTGCGGTAGACTGAAGTCGTTGTCTACGGTTAGCCAGATGTTGTTCATGCTCATCGTCAGACATCCTAGCACGTCTAGCTCGCTGAGCAAGGCATCTATGTTCTCGCTGTTCACTATCCATGGGGGTAATAAACAAAGTTGAAAGAGTAGAAGCGTGTGAGCAGAAGAGTGCAGGTAAAAATATGGCAGCAGATATTGTAGAAATAGTTTGATGGAAAGAAGGTAAAGATAGGAAGAGGAAAACAGAAGTTGGTGTAGTCGTATAAATATTTTTTCAGGTGGTAAAAAAACTGCATAAAATAAGGAGGAAAAAATGGAAATTTTAAAAATAATGGAAAAATTGAAGGAGGACCGAGCAAATTTAAAAATAACCGTTGGTTTTTTAATATCTTAGAAGTAAATATAGGATAATAATGCAGCATTACAAATGGTAGAAATGTGAATAAGTATAATACATTATAAATTGAAATCCAAATGATTGTGTACTCGTAATATTTGAAAAAATGAAATATGAATAACTAATACTTTTTGACATATATATTTGCTAGAAATATGTGCATAAATTCCGCTGAAATCACATTCATCCATCTTAAATCATATAAATATAGGTCATTGTAGCAAACACAAAAGAGAAGCTTTCATATGCTGGGTTGTACAAAAGTAAGTATAAGAATCGAATAGCAAAGATGTAAAGGCTGAGTGCAGGTTCAGGAAATACGTACGGACGCAATGTAATGTCAAATTTGAGTTTTTTACACAAACATGTAACATAAGTTGAATGTGAATGCAACGTGAGGACATTACTACTTTACAAATGGTATGCAATAAGTGTCGATCTTATTACGATGAAAGTAAATGCAGGCATTTGATGCATACCTTTTGGTGGTTGTATCGGTGGTGCCGCAAATACGGCAAGTAAAGAAGAGAGAGGAAATATGCTTCCGGAATTGAGCTGGTTGAATAATCTTAGCATGCAAACGTAAGTGCATATCGCTTGTGGTCCGCATGTTGATCCACCTTTCACATATCAAACTGGATGCAACAGTTTGTAGAACAGCCGATGGGAAGCCCAAATTTCACCGGTAATCTCTTCATGTGAGCGGTGCCATCATAGTTGAGAAACTGTGCCCCGCCATGTACAATGGCTGCAATAGTTTCTTCAACATCTGACTGGCAGAAGAAAATCACCCGTAATCTATTCAGGCCACACTTGTCCTCATAGGTGACAAACTGTGCCTCGCCATTAACAATGGCTGCATCAGTTTGTTCAACATCGGACGGGCAGCAGAAAAACATGCGTAATCTGTTAAAGTGAGTACGTAAGTATAATAGCAGTTGGTTAAATAATTATGATAACAGTCATGATTATATTTTTTTAAATAAATTGCAGTACAGTTTACCTTCCCCCGTCTAGTCGTCTACTTCTGTCTTTGAAGCAAATTAGTAAAGCAAGCCATACTTATTGCCGCTTCATGGCCAGTTAGGTCAACTTCTTTGTATTTCATACAAATTTGTGCATATTCATACTCCGTCCGACTGCATGTTCTTCTGACTACCTTTCACTTGGTCGCACATCTTCTGCCCTCCATTTTACCTTGCATACAAATATCCGTAATCCACAAAATTATAGTGACTGTCGAATAAAACAGAAAGCAAGATAAATAATAGGATAGTACAATCAGTTGTCTAAATAAATATGATAACATGCATGATTAAAAGTTATGAGTAAATTAACCGCAGCTTGATGTGGACGACATCATCTGTCACTCCTTTCTACATCCATTGTCGATGAATGAGAAAGGAGGAAGAGAAGAGTTAATGATAGTTGATAGAAAATTGTTAAAATTCTTGTTTATCCAAACAATATTCAAGTGTTGGTAGAACTGTGTGATGGTTAACGATGCAGAGGAAAAAAAACAGCACGACTATATTCTCAAAATATGATCAAGTAAAAGGAATGATCAAAAAAAATATTTAACAAAAATTTTAACGTACATAACACAGTTATATTAAAAAGTGTAATGTGATTAAATTACTGTTGAAGAGTACATAACTGTAATAGCAGTTGTGTAAATAATAGTGCAGGTCTACCAAATGTAACAGCGTTTGCAAAACGACTATACACAACCCAAAAGATTTCACAATTTAAATGGACAATGCTGTCCGTTTAAACGATGAAATATCATGAATTGTGTAAAGACATTTTGCAAACAAATGGTTATTATTTATGCACTACTATTTAATTACTAAGATTACGCTTTTATGTAGTATAATAATCGACCGATACATGGACGTAGGACATATTTAAATTATAATTTTTGTCAGAAAAGAATAGCATGTTAACAGTTAACCTCTTGGCACTTAAATGTATTTTTCGAACAAAGCAGTTACAAAATGTTTGGCATATCATATTACTATTACCATACATGGAAATAACGCAAGTTAAAAATAAAAATTTTCGCTAAAAGTAATATCATTTGAACACATAACATGTTTCCAGTTATATTTTCCAAACAAGGAAGCTGAAAGTCATTGCCAGTATTTGTCGGTGGAAAGTCATTGGCAATACAAATGATGGGGTAAGAGTGATTAAGGTAATAAGTAACAATTTAAAATAAAAATTAAGCAAGATAAAAGTATGGTAACAACTCAGAGAAAACAGAACAGCAGAACGAAAGATAAAGAGACATACATATAATGTAGCGGAAAATGAGTAAAAAAACTGTTCTTGCCTTTTGTTCATTGATCCATTGTTTTGTCAATTTATACAACGCATGCTATAAAACATCCTGCATTATCATTGAAATCTGTCAAACTGGGTAGCTCCTCCATGCCGTCATAATGATACAGCCTGTGGGACGAAAATAGCGCAAATGTATTAATAGAATTTATCTGCTAAGGTTAACAAATTGTTCGTAAAATAAAGACAAATATCGATGAATATTTTGTACAATTAAACAGTACAGGTGGATAATTCAGTCCGACCGTATCGACTGTTAAAACATATGAACAAAAGTTGTTTGTAGTCAGAATATTAGTTAACCATGTCAGAGTTTCAAAGTTAACAACGTAATAATTAGTAGTAATATAGGTCATACAAAGTTGGTATGTACCTCGATGATACATCGGACGAATGGATGTCCAGGTGGACAAACATGGGTAACTGGTGTTTGGAGAGAATACCATTATGGAAGAGAAGTAGGGTGAAGTGATTGTACATGCTGTCAAAAAAGAAAAGCATGTGTTAGATAGCAGTATGTGAGATAATCACAAATAGCAGTGTGTGAGAAAGAGTAGTATGGGACATAATGACAGGTATTATTTGCTTACTAACTACTGACATGTTTGATATAAGTACAAAAAATTAAATCAGGCAATATAATTAAACATGAGTTTGTGTAATCCATTTTTCGTATGTTCTAAGTATTTGTTTAATGAAATAATTATCAGTTTATAAATAATCGGTAATAAATTTGCGTAAATACAGAAACTGAAGGTCTACAAAGACATCAAGCTAGCAAAGTTTATGGTGATATAATATGCGTAAGCATATCAGACAACAGATTGAGGTATCAAAACTTTTTGGTGATATCACTGTTAAAAAAATAAGCAGAAATCGTAATAATATAGATCGTATAAAGTTTGTATGAACCTCGGTGGTACAGGACAGAAATCAATTTTCAGCTGCACAAACGCGGGTACCTGCAGGTTTGGTGAAATTAACGTTAGGGAAGAGCAATAAGGTGAACTTAGTCTGCTACAGTCGAAGTTTACCTGGACTGAGCACGTCAGGGACGGAAAAAAGGTTGTGGAGGGTGTACAGAAGCAGATCTGCACAGCAGTAGGGTGTAAACATCCAGATCTGGGCAGACGGAGGTGGGGTTAACGGGAAACCACAAATAACTGGTGGTGAAGACGGAAAAAAGCAGACGGAGGTTGGTGGTAGGAGGAGATGTGAAAAGAACGAAAAATAACTGGGTAGTCCAGTAGGTTTGACGGGAAGACGCCATTAATTTTTACAGAAGAAGAAGGAAGAAGACGGGAATAACAGAGAGGAAAAGTGGAGAAAAGAAAAACTACCAACATAGTTTGACCAAGGGTAAGCGTCGTGGGTGTGGGAAATGTGTTTTTGCAATGACAAATTGGCCCCTGCCGATAAACATTGCACTTAAGTTCAATTGCGGTGAGAGAAAAGGACTATTTTGACCATTCAAAAAAGCTTCACCGTGGAGAGGTATTTGTATATATAGTATATATATATATAAACCAAGCTCCATAATTCTCAAACCTATATAAATCTTAGAATAGAGTGGATATAATTATAGTTAAAGAAGGAGAAGTAAAATCTAACCTTATATTCTGGATTTAGCAATGGCAAAAAGATAATGGAGGTGCAAGAATAAAATGAAGAATAAGGTTTGGGAGAGGCTAGGAGGGTTGTATATAAAGTTGCAAGTGTTAATAAAGACCGTAGAATCTATTAGATTAAATCCAGTCAGTCTATGTATGCCAATTTAAATAAAAACCCTCACTAAAACAAGCCTTCACCACCCTGATTTACCAAGAACGATCGATCTCTTTGCTAGGAGTGCTCGACCCCTTTAGGTCGCGATTTGTCCCAGAATTTAATTCTCTTGGTTAGTGACCTAATTTATTAAACGTTTATTTATGACATTGATTTCTTTCCTTTGTTTGCTAATCTTTGTCCCACATTGAATATAAATATACAACATACAAATTCAAATTTGCATGGAAAATTCTTTTCATGTTAATCCTCAATTAATATATTACAGATTTATATATTTATTTATTTGAAATTCAAACCTTGTGTGTTAATATTTACACACAATTTTTTTTTATTAATAACTTTTGCATATAGACTCCATTTTCAGTTAATTAAATATGAAAATGGATGATAATCTCTCTATGAATGCAACTACAGTACTTTCATAGGCCAATTCTCAATTATTCAAAATTCCATTTTTGACCCATTAACTTATTATTAATTATTATTATTATTTATTTTAAATTAAATTACCCTATGTCTATTCTAGGTTTATTTTTATGAGGTGTTATACTCGAGCAACCACATTATAAATTAAATGGGAATTCAATGATAGTCGATTCTTTAACTATCAATTTATAGTGTACAGTTAAGTAAATTAGCAGCACAAACCCTCTATTAAATCCCTCATTAAAACATTTCATTGTTTCCTAAAAATTAATTTCATATACTTATTTCAATGGGATAAGTGTATTCACAAATCCCTTATTTCATTACTTCGGGAACTATATCTACACACTTATTTCTTGAAATAAGTTTATTCACTAATCCTATTACTTTCGCTATTTAGAAAATAATGCTATATAGTTAACCAATGGTGTAAGTATAGTCATAAATTATACATGGCCAAACAACGCCAACTGATACATTGTTTACTACAAAACCCAAATAATTTTATTTAACTTTTAAACTTTGCAAATTAAAGTTTATAACATCACTTATGGAAATAGTAATTTAATTTCTGACATCTCATTTTGTTTTCAAACCAGTATCATATCTTAGATGAAAAATGAAGTCATTTAAGTTGGGGTATTTTATTTACCTCTCAGACCTTGACTCGAAAATATTCTTATCATCAAGATAAATAGAGGTTTCTTAACGGAAAACCTAATATTCAGTAAATATTACAAAAAGTTCCATTTATTATTAAATTCAAATAAGGTTTAAAAGCCATTCTTGCAATTGAAAATATTTTCCCAAATATAACCATTTTTACTTAATTCATTTAAAACCATCGTAATAGCTTTAAATCTCTATTGTAAACCTTATTTACGAAACTTAAATTTATAGATAAAAATACCTCCCTAACTATCCTGTATAAAATTCATTTAAAACCTTATTACAGAAATTGATTTTCTTTTCTTTGTAAACTTCAAATCTTATCAACTCTTGTTTGAGTTTAATTCAAGTCACTTAAAACTTAAATTGAAATCAAATTAAATTTTACGTTACATCCTATGTGATGGAGATGCTTATATTTTTATTGTTGTGATGGAAATGCTTACGCGGATGTTAAACCAAAAAACTGACAGTGGAACGTTTACGCTACATCCTATGTGTGATGATCCGAGAGTCTCATCGCTTATGTTCGCGGACGATCTTGTCATCTTCTGCGAACCGACGGCTCTAACCATAAACACGCTCTTTGAAACACTTCATGAGTTTTACCAGATGACCGACCTTAGGATAAATCTGCTGAAGTCAGAGATGAAAGTGGCCGGTATTTCAGAACTTCAATCACGTAGCATTCATGAAATGACTAGAATATCTAGCAACCTTCAAACAACGACATACCTTGGCCTCCCTCTATCAAGTGCGAAGATCACGGTCGCTCAATGCCTTCCTCTATACAGCAAGATCACGGCTAGACTGAATTCTTGGACTTTTAGGTTGTTAAGACAAGCCGGTAGACTTACTCTTATCAAGTCGTTGATATTCTCAATGCAAGTATACTGGTCTAGAATGTACATTCTTCCTACGAAACTAATCATTATGATACGTACAGCCTTCATGCGATATTTATGGAAAGGAAAATGCGATGGAAGATACTTATCTCCAATTGCTTTCAAAAAAGCTGTATGCCCCAAGAACAAAGGTGGCCTAGGTATTGTCAGCATAAAGCATTGGAACAGGGTCGCCTTTATGAAGCATATTGATGATTTTCTCAATAACTCGAACAGCTTGTGGGTGAAATGGTCGAAGATTCATGTGGTGAAAGATAAAAACTTTTGGAACATGTGGCAGCCTCAGAGAATCAGCTCTACCTAGAGGAACATTTTCAAGTTAAGATCAGTAATTTTACCCTATTTCAAATATGTGATTACTGAAAATTCTAAAGTACAGTTTTGGGACGATCTTTGGTTGCAAAGTGGTCTGATTCTATCGATTTTTTTCTCGCATCTTGAAATCATATCCTCTGGTATTAGTCATAATGCGAATGTTTATGATTTTGTTCAAGAATCTAAAATATGTTTGTTGAACTCTTCTGTCAACCGAATCAACCTTCTGAGTATTAAAGCCAGAACACTGAAGCTTGGAGTAACTGGAACGTATGTCACTGCTTGGTGCGAGTGATATCAAAAATATCATATACAAGTGATGTATCAGGAGCTAGCTGGAATCAACGCTATGCCGGTTTATCCTTGGAGTAAAAAAATTTGGTGTAGAGACAATTGTGCACGTGATAACTTATTGCTGTGGAAGGTTTTAAATAGGGCTATTGTAATAACCCGGAAAATCTGAGCCAGTTTAAAATTTTTGTTTTGGCAATTTTAGTGAATTTTGAACATTTAAAATGAATTATCTTAAATAATATCAACGAGAAATTTATTTAGAATATAATTAGAACGAATATATTTATATACGTCTTCGTTAGAATATAAATAATTATATATAACTATAAATAGAATCGAAAATGGCGCGGTAGTTCGATAATTCGATTTCAAACTTCAATTGAATGTACCGGGTGCAAAATAAACCGGATTTTAGCGAAACCTAAAATATTAGAATCTAGTTGAGGATATCTTTCCAACGAATCTGAAAAATCAAAATTTCATAGCGGGAATCAAAAGTTATGCCCAGTTGAAAATTCGGAATAGTCGCTATGTAAATTATACATGGCCCAAAAATTCATATTTTGCATACGGATGAATTTGGACTCGAAACCACTTCCATTGAGTTCAAAATGCCGTTTAGAACTCCGAAAAGTATAAGCTTCGATATATTCCGATATCTGGAATAGTGGCTATGGGCTGAAGTTGTTCGGTTAACAATACATAGTCCTTAAAAAGTGAAATTTTGCATACGAGCTCAGAATTCGACGAGATAAATTTTTATGGATTCACAATGACAAATCATTGTTGAGTTCCAAATGGCGCGTCGAACGGAGTTAATATGTGGCCGTGCGAGCTGAAACAGTTCCGGGTAAAGCGAGCAGTCATTTTACAAAGGAACATTATTGATACGACCTCAGAATTCAATTTCGTTTTTTTTATAGATTCGTATCGTCTAATAATGGTTAAATCCAAAAGGGCATGATTTTTGAAGTTAGCATGTGAGCGTGCGAGGAGAAAAGGTGCGCCAAAATCGCATTTTTAGAGCTTATCTGAGCATTTTTGTGATTTTTAACGGACGGTCAAACGAACTCGGAATTCGACGAAACTTGTTTCGTTGGACTCGTCTTCACGTCTACTATCTTGTGTCCGAAATCCGCGGCAATTGAAGATAGTCGGCGTTCGGACGATAGACGGGAAACTAGCATATAATCACTTTTCCTTCCTTTTCTACCTCACTTTCTCTCTTCCTCTCTTTTACATTTTTCCTCAAAAATGGCCTCCTCCTCCTTCCCCTTCACTGCCGCACCCCTCCCCCTTCCCTCCGCTGGCCGTCGGCCTCCACCACCACCACCTCCTCTTCCCCTCCTCCACCTCTCTCTCCTCCTCTTTCCCTCTCCAAAATCAAAACCATACACCCAAATCGGCCACCGCGGGCCCCACCTCCACCGCCGCCGCCCCCTAGCCGCCTCCCCACGCCACCTCAGGCCCCACGCCCCCCTTTCCCTCCCCCAATTCCGACCGTGGGCCCCACATGGCCAATATCCCCATTTTTACCAAAAATCCCGTTTTTGCATAAAAGTCCCTGACCGTTTTTCGTCAATAACTCCCAAACCGTGTACTTTTGGCCAAAGTCCCTCAAGACCAAAGTGGTAGGGCACGAAATTCTCTTCGATTTGGCATATGATAAGTCCTATTTTGCATTGCGGAGTTGTCGGGAAAACGCGTCCGAAGTCTGCTGATCAAACACTGTCAAAATGCTCTCTTTTCGTGATTTCCGGCGAAATGGCAGATTTTCGGCAAGAAGACCACTAGGCAAAAGTTATTCAGAATGGCGTGCTTGTGCTTGAAAAAAAGATGGTGTGAAGATTGAAGCTCATTTGCAAATTCTGGAGCTCGAACAACAATTCAGCAGTTCAGAAAAGGCGTTAGAAAAAAGTGAGTTTTCTCCGCTTTAAAGTTTCTATGATTTTTGACATATGAAGTTAATAAAAATATGATTTTTATGTTATAGAGATGATAAAAATATGATTTTTACATTATAGAAGTATTAAAGATTTGATCTTTATTATGTAAAAGGAGCAAATATGTGATTTTTATACAAGTGGCGATATAAAAATATAATCTTTATTATATGAACACCGTTGTAAAAATAGAATTTTTATCTATATAGTAGTAGTATAAAAATGTGATTTTTATATACATAGCAACATTATAAAAATGTGATTTTTATATACATGGCAACAATATGAAAATGTGATTTTTATATATGTAGTGACTACGGGCGGTGAAAGTGACAAAAGGCGAGAACGACAAGATTTTCTACATAAGAAGAGTCGAGATGATTGGATTAGCTAGTTGGTGAGAACTTCTCACTCAAAAATCTCTTTTTCTAGTTATATATATATACTAGGATGCAGACGGTGTTTAGTAGCACCCGACACAATCGTCGACAGACCATGGACTTGTTTGATTGGTTGTGTAGTTGGTTACATTATTTGGTTTGAATTGAATTGTTTGGTGAAATGGAATGGATTTGATTGATGTGTGAATGGCGTGGGCCTTCACTAGACCGGGGATAAGGCTAGGCCTCGTCCCGTTTCTAGTATCGTGCCGTTATGCCGCCGAAATTTTCTAAAATAAAAAGTGTTAGTTAAAATAGTAAACTGTTGAAATAAATATTTTTGATGTTAAAAATATAAATTTTAACGTGAATGTGAATAAATAAATATTCATTTACAAATCAGACGATTTGTTTATATACACTGATTTGACTGATATTGATTGGGATGATAAATTTTACACATCACCCAACTGCACAAATAATATTCAGTGTTTGTTGATTTGAAACCCCACACGGGTGTTGGGATGATATTTGGCGTACACTAATCCCAATTATTTAATTATTGTCGATCGATTGGTCGACAGACTGTGTAAGCGTCGATTATTTATATTTGATGCTTATGCAGTTGTGTGGTGCACTTTGGATGATGGTTGATTGTTTATCATGGCTTTGATATACATGTGTTGTATGGAATCCATATAATTAACGTTATATGGTGATTGATTGGGCCTCATTCCAATCGGGACAATAATAAATATTATAAAAGAAAATTCATGTGTTGAATATAAAAATAGTCATGTGTTGACGATGTTCATGTGTTGAGTGAAATATTTTATACAGTGAAATTTACATCTTTATCATATTTAAAATTAGAACTACTTTACGGTTGAAGTCTAATTGAAAATCAAACAATAGATACCATAATTTTATAAAATATTTTACATAACAAGAATAGTGATGTGTTGACAGTACTCATGTGTTGAGATTAGTCAGGTGCTGGAAGAAATATAGACTCATGTGTTGAATGGAATAAATATTCATTTGTTGAATAGAATAACGGATTTATTGAAATATATAAAGCCGTGTTGATTAGAGTTGCGCTATTTTGACGTGAACGATATTTATATCGATTATATTCGTTTTTATAATGAATATAGAAAATAAGTGATTTCAAAATATAACATTTTGAAAATATTATCATTTATATAGTAATGATATGAAATATTCAATTTTGATTAGAAATTGAATATAGAGTTGAAATGGTTTTGAAAACGAATTTAAAACGATTTATAAAATACGTTTTAAAAGGAAATCGACGAAATATATATAATATATATATATATATTATATATATAATGGCCTGAATAGAACGCGCCGCGCCGCGGCAGTTCATGAATTTCGACCATTGACTTCGAATTGACGTTGCGGGAGATCCGACCGTCGGATTCTCCTAAAACCGGAACCGTTGGGTTCGTGTCGAAAAGAGCTTTCCAATGAATATTAGAAATTTGAAATCTAACGGTTGGATTTGGAATTATGTCCAAATCAAATTCGAAAAAGGTCGATGTAAGTGCAGTCCGATGGCCGTTGTTGGAAATCGACTGTACGGGCCTTGATAAAATTATTAAAAATATTAATAATTTGTGTAAAATCATAATATGTGAATTGGAAAGAACTGGGGTGAAAAACTCCACATTTGAAAAGATAAAAATAGATTTTTATCGAAATGAACTAGTTTTGAACTAGAATTAAAATCAATTTATTTTTGAAATAAATAAATTGAATTTGAAAGTGATTTTAAAAATAACCAATATTCCCAATATGTGAATTGGACTGGAGTTGGATTGAAATTATCTTCGGAATATTTCGATGTTGGATTTCGTGACTATACAGATATTGTTATGGGAATTTGAAAGATATATTTTATATCGTTATTTCCAATACGATATTTGTTGGTTTCAGAATTTGGTATTGAATATAAGCCGATATATTTTCTATTCAGAGCCTTGTATTTAATATCAAATGTGATTTGGGTTTATCGTGAATCGTGTTTTAGATGACATTGGTTCTTTAACCCAGTTAAAGACAGGATATTGATTTTTGAAAAGATTAAAGCTAAGTGGAGTTTTAATGAATCTTTAATTAGATTGAAAAGTGAATTGATAATTTAAATTATCAAATCTGAAAGGTGATCGAGAATGGAGTACCACCAGTTTTGCTCCAAAGCGATAGTTAAATCTTTAATTAAATTTGAACGTGAAATGGTAATTAATTTTACCGATAACACCGTGGTGTTAGGTGTGGAGTATTACCAGTTTTCTCCATGGGATATATAGGTTGGGATTGGGAAATAAAATAAATAATTACTTCGGTGTGGTTCGCTAATCCCGACTAGTTTGAAATGATATCCAAAGGAAGATTAAAGAATAAATTTAGAAGAATTTATCTTGGATAAAATTAATGTGAACCTTTCCCTAAGAATGTGATTTTGTGAATAAAAGAATATTCTGAATTGGAATGAGGCGTTTGTGTGTTTGTGTAACATTTGTTTATCATATACGTGGGTTATTCAGAAAGGCCGGGTTATACCCATTCTGGATAACCGATTCGACGAGATGTCGAAGATGAAGATGGTGATTGAAGACCGGAAGTCTTCACATCGTTTGGGTGATTACTGATGATCTTGATTGGGTTGTACACCCAGGATGAGGGAATCAGTTGGTGATCGTCCAGACGTACTTAGAGATGGATGGATATGCGAGGAAAGTGCCTTCGGTTTCGTTCAGACCCAGAACGAACTTGTAAATGGATTGTGTGTCTGACATTGGATTTTATTCTGTGTTGATTGATCTTTATTAAATATACATCTGTTTGGCGGCAGAGAATTTATTCTCTTGCTTAACGCCCTTCTCTGAGACGTACGAGCTCAGAGGTTGTATATTGATGGACATCAGTCGCATGGAGTGAATTGCCAATGTGGCACGCGTAAGTGGCAATTGATCAGGGCTTCTGTTGAAAAGCAAAGTCTTGTGGTTGATGATCAAAGCACGGCCTGTGTGGCGTAGCTTTGTATATAACGTGAATTCGCGAGCCTCACACCTCGGTATGAGTCAAAAACGGGATAGTGACTGCAGGGAGAGCACGACGTTTCTTTCTAGCTAAGGTGGTGTCAGTGACCTACCAGCCCTGACATTTATATACTTTTCACCTATGTGGTTGTTGGATACGAGGCGCCTCAGATATAGGTCTGTAAGGACCGGGAAACGTGTGTTCAGGAATTGCCAATCCTCAAAAGTAAGAGAGGACCGGCCCTGAAGATCCAAGGATCATAGTGGGGTCCTGAGACATTTGCTAGAGTGTCTCGAATCGGAGAGGAGCTTGCCCCTTGCCTCGGCTCATGACGGAATCCAATTTCCAATACGTGTGTTTCGGTTTTATTTGTAGAGCCTAGTATGACGACATAGTAGATGGTAGCTATGCCGCCTATGATTGATACTTATGATTGAAATTGTTTTGACACTATACACCTATAATAGTATCAAATAATGTGTTTTAAACGTATCAAGCATGCTTTGGCTGTTATAAGGTAAAAACCCTATCCTCCGGCTTGCGTTGCATTGTGTGATGGGACCTGGGTCTTATAACAGCTTCATTTTTCTTTATTTAGCATTGCGCTGTTTATTCTATGCACCAGTATTCTTGGGAGGAAACCCGTTCGGTGTTATACGGCGTGGTCCCTTGAATTACTCTCTTTTAAAGTAAAACTTTAAATAACTGTTTTAGTTCTCACACCAGTCACATGACTGACCTGGAGTTTATTGTTTTAACCTAAACTCTGGGTGCCCCTATTTTCCGCACGGGCAGCTAGTAGTTTTGGTTTTGCAGATTTATATTCATAGGGTCCTGATTAACAGCTGGAACGATGCTCGGAAAGCTCTGTATCCGTGTATCACTTCTAGTTGTGTTTTGTATATTTTTCCGCTGCTATGTAATTTATTGTAATCTCTGATATTTGTTGAATGTAATTTATTCATTTATACTCTGTATATTCTTGTATCCGATGGAATTGTTGTAATAACAATGAAATGTTCTTCTGTATGCGTTCTATTTTGCCTTGTCCTCAATTCTATCCGTGCTTTCCTTCACGGGGAAGTTCGGGTCGTCTCAGCTATCTTCACTAAAGACAAGTTAACCCAGAGAGGCTGGATAACCAAAGAAAGTTGCGTGTTCTGTAATAATGGTATAGAAACCACTATGCATCTTTTCTTTGAATGTCAGATAATCTTCTCAATTTGGAAGGATATTATGACAAACTTAGGAAGACAAGATGCCAACCAAAACGCAAGCACCCAAAGGTCTACCTTACTCAATCAAACTGGTACAAAAAGACAGAGAGGAAGAATCTTAAATAACGTACTTAAAATGTTCTTGAGCTCTATATGGAGAGAAAGAAATGCAAGGGTGTTTAATGGGAGCAGCGCGAAGACCAATGATCAATTAAGGAGAAGTGTGAGGATGGAAATAAGAGAAGGAATTAGGCAACTTGGTTTCACCTTTGATCCGGGAATATTGCTGCGCCTAATGTAACTTGTTCTTGGTTTTGTGCTTTGTAGTGTTTGTCTTCTTGTGATGGAGAACCATGTTTCTATGTTTTCTGCGTGTGTTGTATTTTCCTTTTTCTATGGTTCTTTAATAAAGTGGTAGGGGCCCACTCAACCCCGGAAGCCTTGCAAAAAAAAAATCATTTATAAGTTCTTTTTGTAAATATTCAACTTCCATAAATTTCTATTATAAAAACAAAGATTATTTCTACATTGTTTTACAAGTTAAATAAAGCATTTATTGAAATTGTTCAAAAATATTTGAAATCATTATAAACTCATTTTATTTCAAAACCCAGTTTTATGACTTCATAAAACTTAACTGTAACACTTAATAAAGTTTTACCACTTGATGTCTCTAATTATAAAACTTATTTATAAAACAGGCATTTTGCTTCATAAATCCTTTTATAAATTATTAATAAAATCCAATTATAAATACTGATTATTTATATAACTTCTATTTTTTATAACTTATACAATATTTGCATCAAAATCTTACTTTTGTTAAATAAATTTTATAACTTCAACTAGTCAATTCACCTTACAGTAAATCAACGCCTTTAAAATATTATAGGTCATCTACCAACCTCTTAACCAATATTGTTTATTGATTAATAACACATCAATGTTGAATTTTAATTCAATAATCATCATCCAAATCAGATTTTTCATGTTAATTACGTTAGATAGTTCTTATGTGAACAAAATGAAAGCGAGTAACATCCAAAATATTAAGAAATCCTATTGGATCTCCCCTACCTATCCCCTTGCATCACAGCTCATATATCGGTTTATATATGCATATATAACAGATAATATATTCTAGTTCATGTAATATGAATCTTCCGCTTAAAAGCAGGTAGTGTCAAAGGTCATATGTTCTCAGATGGTTTATATATTGACAACCACCAACAAAGCAATAAATCATCCAATCATCCAAACACAAAATTTGATATAAAAATCAACAATGAATATTATTATACAATATAACAATATTCAATAGTATTCCAAAAAAGTGCGAGAGTTAACTCACCATCCATTCAAACTAGACGATTTACGCGTTGATTTATCTAACCTCAGACATGCGTTCAAAATTAGATAAAATTCCAAGCCACTCAGAAATTGTCCAATCCACATCGTATGTGTAGTGTTCGTCAACACGAACTCGACCCAATTTTTTGGGTCTAAATATTATCATGTATGAAAAAGTTACATAGGTTACAAGTTTTAAATCAAACTAAAATGACTTCAAACTACTAATGACCGTCCTTAGCCAATTAATTACCTAAATAATATTAAGCTAATTTCATTCCACGGCCAGGTCACTACTGTATATCACCACACACGTTCAACTTGATCTCCTTGCCACCTTGCTTGACAGGACCCTACCTAACCATCACGGTTCGATGCTCCTCCGGCCTGGCCTCTGTCTCTGACTGATCCCACTCCCTCTGATGCCCCAGAGCCATTGAGATTTAAGTAAACCCAAAAAAACCTTTTTCGTTCATCTCGCTCCACACGCCACTTATAGCCACCCTAGATCATCAGACCACCTACAAACGACACATCTTTCTGCTCTCCCCCTTCAACCATCAAGTGCATCCGTCAAAAATCATCCATAATCGAGTATTTCTACAAAAATCACAACCCCAAACTTCATGTTCAACTCGACATTCAACCAATCACATAGCTCCGCTCTATTAACTACCACTATTGATGAACTCCACAAGGCAGCGATCATCTCTTTGCTGTTGATGGATATGCGTGATATGGCCTGCATCGATCGATGAAATCATGGTCATCGATTTAGGGTTAGATAAAGAAAACAACAAAAAAAGATGTCAGCTTGACTAATTTTTTTAGGGTTTAAGGACAATGGATTTTAAGTCTTTATATAGCCATATGAAATTGTAACAACCAATAATTTTTGGTACTCGAGGAGTACAAATTTGTTGTGTTTGGTGATTCTTAAGACAATATGTTGGTGATACGAGTTTGTGAGACCAACTCGTATAGTATTTTAATGGGAAAATGAAGATTTGTAAATTTTTGAATTTTGAGTATTTTGGAATAAATATATAACTTTATTATAATAAGAAAGTTATTCCAGTTTCCAATCCCAAGACCAAATGACTATGTGAATATTGAAAATATGACATTGATTAGCAATCAATATTTAAAAGTAAAGTGTAATTTCAATATTAAAGATAAATTGTTGGTTGAAATAATCATTAAATTACTAAGTTGGGCTTTTAAATACAAGAACAATAATTTTAAGGAATTGCGTTTTAAACTATATTGGTGAATTTACATAACGTTGGATTTTGTAGATTATTGTAAAAGCGAACATTTGGCTTTTAAATAAATAATCAATATATATATATATATATATATAGGCAATAATTAAGCTGGATAAATATTAGATTGGTTATTCAATTTAATTGTTTGGGTAAATTAGCATTTTTTGGTTTGGTGGTGGAATTTAATCGCAGTTAAGTGATTAAACTGAGGCTTGAGCAATTAACTATGGAATTGAGCTAAAAGGGTCTAATATAGAATTCTGTGAGAAATTAGACATTTATAGCATTTAAAATATTAACAAGTGTTGATATATATATATATATATATATATATATATATTGTAGTATTGAAATAAAAAAATTAAATATTTTCTCATGAAATAATTAATGTTTGAAACCATTTTAATGATTGTTTGATGACAATAAGTGTAATTATTTGGTTTAGAAAACAAAATGCTCGATTTTATGTTCACACTGAAATTTTGGGTAAAAGTATGTAACATTGTGTAAACTATAAAAGCTAAAATTATTATAATTTATCATAAATACAAAAATATGTGTTTTGACATGTTTAGTAGTTTATTAAGTTAATATGAGCCATTTGTAATATTATTTTGTTTGTGTTATAAAGATTATACAAATTTAATTAAAAATGATTATTTTTGTCAAACACATTTATATTGGCATATTATGTTGGAATTAATATTTAAATATGGTTTAAGTATATTTCATGTATTTAATTTGCGTTTTGGGTTATGAAATTTAACACAACTTGATTAGTATTCTATGTGTGTATGTCATGTGGTTTTGGGATGTGTTTATAGTGTTTAATTAAGTTGTTACATGTGTTTAGTACTTGAAATAGTGAATTTGAGTTTATCTAGCCTTATTAGCTAATTTTGGGCTTTGTTTGGGTAATTATCCCATCTCCCATCTTTGAATTACTTCTAGAGATGGCTAGAGAAAGAGGTATGTAATTTTTCTCCCTTCTTCTTTGTTTTTTCTTCTTGGTAAACACAGTAAATAGAAATGGCCTCCCTTCCTCCCTCAATAATCCATGCATGCTCCAATTTCTAGTGTTAATGAATCTATCTTGCTCTCTGTTCATTGTTTCGCCTAATTCAAGCTAGTTAATCATGTACTTTGTTGCAAATCAGAGAAGTTACTATAAATGCCATTATGGTTGCATGTTGGTTTTCTTTAGTTTTCAAGCTCTAGAATCTCAATTCTACCTTTTGCATGCTGGAAATCTTGCCTAATATAATTCAAAGTGATTCGATAGACTCACCTTCTCTAGTTTATTATATTTTTGCATTATCAGTATAAGTTTGCTCTCTGTCGAAAGAAAAATATGTAAGATGTTGTGTTCAGTGGTCAAATTTGTTGTTGTGCTGAAATCACAACCAAACCCTATCTTAGGATATTATAACTCTTTGATTGTTTGGGGGTAAATCCTTTTTCATGTTGAAGTGTAATGTTTGGTGAGTATAACGACAAAATTCCATTCATTTCCGATCATCGGAAGTAGATGAAGTGGGTTGTAGAATTTGTGAGTTCATCAACATTTCATCCTGAAGCAAAGTCCGTAAAGTGGGTCGACCCATTATTCCTTTGTGTCTACCCAGGGGTCGATACGCTATAAATAATGGGTCGAACCACAATAATAATTTTGCGCTGGAAACCTTTTACTGATCATGTGTGTTCCTGTAGCTTGCAAGTGACCCTTTTGTGACTAAGTACTTGATTTTCAGGTGTTTTTCTGATGTTTTATGACTTGGTTTACCACTCTATTAACTTAATAAACCAAGATTATATCTTAGTTAATATGAATTCTGGATTTTAAGAAATTTATGGTGATTTGTTTTTTGAGATCCTTGATGAGATTTTGATGACGTTGAGCACACATCACATGGTTGTAAACTAGTTTTCGATATATAAGTAAATATCGATATCTTTATGGTTTTGCCATTAAAATGAGTTTCATGTTTTGGTTTTGAAAATGAAATGGCCTCAAAATGATAAAATAAAATTTATTTTATATATGTAATGATTTAATAAAGAAAATACCCAGTTTCCGTAAATCGTTTTATAAACTTGTTTTAGTAAAATCAAGTATTTTCCTATATATAAGCTACATTATTCTCCACCATTCGAGTTGGCTTGTTATAAGTTAATTGATAGTGTAAACCCCGTGGTATGGGATACGGTGGAATATGGAATCGGTTAATTCCAATATAGTCTAATTGAAGCCGATGATGATTTGGTGATTTCTAAGTCTTCTAGTGCGAAGTCGACGGGTAGCTAGTAAACCAAATAGTGAGAATGTGCGCCATAGGATGCACAATTACGACTTCTTAGGTTACTGATTAAGGGTCAATGATGCATTCTTTGTTGTGGGGTTCCAGTACTTGATTCGGGAAGATAATACTCGGGGAGTCACGTTTAAGTATTCACTTGACCCGAGGAGTCAAGACACATTCGTCCGGGGGTCACAGTTTTGAGCTCTCGTTTTGAATACATATAAGTACTTGGGTGTTACTCTAGGAACAACTTTATTGCTCAGGGAGCTATATTATTTTTCAGGGCACATACTTATTTCTTGGGATGGATACATATTGTGAATTGGCGATTAATGATTTCAACTTGGCCGAGATGATCATACATTCGCGAAGCATTTGGATTTCTAATCCGTACATATTTGGGATTTTCGGTGTTTTGGAGTATGATGCTCCTTTTATTAAGGATTTAACTCTCTTAAGTTATATATATATATATATATATATATGATGATTTTGAGGATTTTATTATTGGGATAACCTTGTTGTTTGAGACTGAAGTTATACTTAGCCTTATGCTAGAACAAGGGTCCATTACATATCCTTGAGTTATGATGTGTAAACTTAACCTATTTAACCCCTTATGTTATCGTATTCTCAACTCTTATAGTAAAGAGTTGCATATCGCAAGATTATTTATTCTTATACTGATTGTAAGATAGACTGACCCATGTGTGTATTCCTCGAGTCAGGCCGAGTTGTTTTAGGTGCACTTGTTGTGCTTGGGTTTAACGGTATCATTGCTGCACTATTTTTCTATAGTTGCTTCTAGTGGAGTTCTGAACAATCGAGTCTTCTATTTATTTTCTTATATTATATTGTATAAGTTATGGTTATGTAACCATTTACATTATTCATTGTACTTTATTGATGTAATATTATGTAATTAATTGTGTATTTAAATGTACCGTATTCTGAGCTGATAATATAGTCACCATGGAATTGTATTACATAAGTATTAATTATGTCGAGCCACTTGAAAATAAAAATAGAGAACACTTTATCGACGTACTTTAGACTTACTAATGCAAATGTACGAGTGCTCGCTTCTATCAAGCCTTATTCTCTACTTTAATAGACGACATTACTTGTTAATGCTCTTCATTAGCGTGGGAATCGGGGTGGGGCATTACGAAATGGTATCAAAGCAGAGGTTCAGAAAAATGTACATTAGGCACAGAACCGAACCAGAATAGAATATATGCTACAACATGAAATGATAACAAACATTTCTACATTATCTGTAACAACCCGGAAATGTGAGCCAGTTTAAAATTTTTATTTTGGCAATTTTAGCGGATTTTGAATATTTAAAATGAATTATTTTAAATAAAATCGACGAGAAATTTATTTTGAATGGAATTCGACGTATATATTTATATACGTCGTCGTTTGAATATAAATAATTATATATAATTATAAAAGGAATTGAAAATGGCGCGGTAATTCGATAATTCGATTTCAAACTTCAATTGAACATACCGGGTGCAGAATAAACCGGATTTTGGCGAAACCAAAAATAATAGGATCTATTTGTGAATATCTTTCCAACGAATCCGAAAAATCAAAATTTCATAGCGGGAATCAAAAGATATGTCCAAATGAATTTTCAGAATAGTTGTTATGGAATTCTGGCCCTTAAAAATAGCCATTTTGCAAACGACCTCGGATTTCGACGAAACCACTTTTGTTGGATCCGTGATGTCAAGTTATTGCTAGATTCCAATTTTCGAATCAATATGTTAGCATGGCAAAGGAAAACACATTTGACCAGTTTCAGTTGATTTTAATCGACTGGAAAATGGCCATTTTTCCAACGGTCTCAGAATTTGACGAATTTAGTTTTGTTAGGACCGTATCGTCAATACGAAGCTAGAAAATATTTTTTGGGATTTTTTAGAAGCCGTATTTGGCCCCGGTAAATTGGAATGCGCGTTCAAATTCAATATATAGAGTTATATGTTGATTTTGACGAAAACTGATCGAAACAGTCGAATTGGCCTACGATACATATTCCATTATGTTCAGAATGGGGGTAATTAGTTATGGACGACAGGCGGTGGGCCTCGTTTAGAGGTCGTAAGAAAAAGTCAACTTTTTGAAATTAAAAATAATATAATATATTTATATTTATTCTCTAACCCCCCTGTCGTTCAAATCACAGATATAAAAATAAAATAAAAAAGGGCTCGTGCCCTAATCCCCTATGTCATTGCGCCGCCTACTCCACCCTCCTCCATCGCCGACGAGCCGCCACCCACCATCAGTGCCCCGCCGCCCTCTCCTCTTTTCCCTCCCTCTCCTCTGTAAACCGCCGCCGTCTCCCTCGTTCGATAAGCACCCAACCCCAAATCAGCGCCGCCACCGCCTCCTAGCCCCGCCGCCTCCCCTCTGGCCGCTTCCCCTTGCTTGTCCTCTCTCCTTCTACCTAAAAACAGCCGCCAATGCACGTAGAAACCCCCCTTCTACAATGTGAAAGGTAATTTTAAGTATAATGTATATATTATGTTAGTAAAAATAGGATCTTTTCTATATACAAAGCTATGATTTTTATTTTATACAAAGTTGGGATTTTTATATATGTTATAGCTTAGGAAAATTTCGATTTTTATATATGCGATATCGTCGTAAAAATGTGATCTTTGATATGCATGAAAGAAGTGACTTTCAATTGGTTAAAGACGAGATTTTCATTTGTAAAAAGGTTCGATCTTCCTATATGAAAGGATTGGATTTTCATATATGAAGTAGTGATATTAAAATATGATTTTTATTCATGTAGAGTAATAAAAATATAATTTTTATTATATTGCTAGCAAGATAAAAATATAATCTTTATTATATGAACATCATTATGAAAATAGAATTTTTAACTATATAGTAGCGATGTAAAAATAGAATTTTTATCTATATAGTAGCGATGTAAAAATAGAATTTTTATCTATATAGTAGCGATGTAAAAATAGAATTTTTATCTATATAGTAGCAATGTAAAAATAGAATTTTTATCTATATAGTAGCGATGTAAAAATATAATTTTTATCTACATAGCAACAATATAAAAATGTGATTTTTATATATGTAGTGAACACGGACGGCGAAAGTGACAAAAGGCGAGAACGGCGAAGGCTTCTACATAAGAAGAGTCGTGGCGTTTGGATTAGCTATTGGTGAGAACTTCTCACTTTTAATTTAATTTTCTAGTTAAAATATATACTAGGATGCAGACGGTGTTTAGTAGCACATGACACTCGTCATCCACAGACCATGGATGGCTTGTATGTTTGTTTGTTGTGATGAAAATTGATTGTGTGATGTGAAATAAAATATTTATATAGTTAAAAATATTTGATTGTTAAAAATATTATTTTTAACGTGTGTGTGTGAATAAAAATGTGTGTTTGTTGATGTAAAACCCCACACGGGTGTTGGGATGATATTTGAAGTCCCCTCATCCCAATAATTAGTTTTATGTCGATCGATTGATTGACAGGCTGTTATAAGCGTTAGGTATCTATATTTAATGCTTATGCAGTTGTGTGGTGCACTTTGGATGATGGTCGATTATTTACCGTTGTGATTATATACATGTGTTGTATGGAATCCATATAATTAACATTATATGGTAATTGATTGGGCCTCATTCCAATCGGGAAAATAGAAAAATAATCATGTATTGAAAATTATCAGGTGTTGAAAGAAATGTTTTAAATAATAAAATTTACATCTTTATCATATTTAAAATCATTCTCTTACTACTTTACAGTTGGAGTATGATTTGAAAATCAAACGATGGATACCATAATTTTATAAAATATATTAAATAACAAAAATAGTGATGTGTTGACAGTGCTCATGTGTTGAGAATATTCATGTGTTGAAAGAAATATATATTCATGTATTGAATGGAATAAATATTCATTTGTTGAATAGAATAACGAATTTATTGAAATACATAAAGCCGTGTTGATTAGAGATGCGCCATTTTGACGTGAACGATATTTATATCGATTTTATTCATTTTTCTTATGAATATCGAAAACTGATTTCAAATCGAATATATTGAAATGAATTCGAATTTAAATTGAATCGAAATGAATTTGAATTTGAATTGAAATTGATTTGAAAATGAAATTGAATTGAGGTCGAATTGAAATGAAATTGAATTAAAATTTAAATGAAATCGATTTGAATTGAAATCAATTTGAAATGAATTTAAAACGAATTTATAAAGGAAAATTCAATTTTGATTTGAAATTGAAAGGGAAGTTGAATTTGTTTTGAAAACGAATTTAAAACGATTTATAAAATTCGTTTTAAAAGGAAATCGACGATATATATATATATATATATATATATATATATATATATATATATATTATATAATATATATAATGGTCTAAACAGAACGCGCCGCGCCGCGGCAGTTCGTGAATTTCGACCATTGACTTCGAATTGACGTTGCGGGAGATCCGACCGTCGGATTCTCCTGAAACCGGAACCGTTAGGTTCATATCGAAAAGAGCTTTTCAATGAATATTTGAAATTAGAAATCTAACAGTTGGATTTGGAATTATGTCCAAATCAAATTTGGAAAAGGTCGTTGTAAGTGTAGTTTGATGGCCGTTGATGGAAATCGACTGTACGGGCCTTGATAAAATTATTAAAAATATCAATAATTTGGGTAGAATCATAAGAAATGATTTGGGAAAAATTGGGATGAAAAACTCCACATTTGAAAAGATAAAAATAGATTTTTATCGACATGAACTAGTTTTGAACTAAAATTAAAATCAATTTATTTTTGAAATAAATAAATTGAATTTGAAAGTGGTTTTAAAAATAATTAGAACTCCCAATACGTGAAGTGGAAATAGATTTGAATCGAAATTATCTTCGGAATATTTCAACGTTGGATTTCGTGACTATACAGGTATTGTTATGGGAATTTGAAAGATATATTTTATATCGTTATTTCCAATACGATATTTGTTGGTTTCAGAATTTGATATTGAATATAAGCCGATATATTTTCTATTCAGAGCCTTGTATTTAATATCAAATGTGATTTGGGTTTGTCGTGAATGGTGTCTTCATTAACACTGTTCTTAATCCCAGTTAAAGTGATTTTGGGTTTATCGTGAATCGTGTTTTGAATGACATTGGTTCTTTAACCCAGTTAAAGACAGGATATTGATATTCGAAAAGATTAAAACTAAGAGGAGATTTAATGAATCTTTAATTAGATTGAAATGTGAATTGATAATTTAAATCATCAAATTTGGGAAGTGATCGAGAAGGGAGTATCACCTGTTTTGCTCCAAAGCGATAGTTAAATCTTTAATTAGATTTGAACGTGAAATGGTAATTAATTTTACCGATTACACCGTGGTGTTAGATATGGAGTATTACCAGTTTTGCTCCATTGGATATATAGGTTGGGATTGGGAAATAAAATAAATAATTACATCAGTGTGGTTCGCTAATCCCGACTAGATTGGAAAACCATAAAATGGTTTGAAATGATATCCAATGGAAGATTAAAGAATAAATTTAGAAGAATTTATCTTTGATAAAATTAATGGGAACCTTTCCCTAAGAATGTGATTTTGTGAATAAAAGGATATTCTGAATTGGAATGAGGCGTTTGTTGTGTTTGTGTAACATTCGTTTATTATATACGTGGGTTATTCAGAAAGGTCGGGTTTATACCCATTCTGAATAACCGATTCGGCGATATGTCGAAGATGAAGACGGTGGTTGAAGACCGGAAGTCTTCACATCGTTTGAGTGAGTACTGATGATCTTGATTGGGCTGTACACCCAAGAGGAGAGAAACATTTGGTGATCGTCCAGACGTACCTGGAGATCGATGGATATGCGAGGAAAGTGCCTCCGGTTTCGTTCAGACCCAGAATGAACTTGTAAATGGATGGTGTGTCTGACATTGGATTTTATTCTGTGTTGATTGATCTCTATTAAATATACATCTATTTGGCGGCGGAGAATTTATTCTCTTGCTTAGCGCCCTTCTCTGAGACGTACGAGCTCAGAGGTTGTATATCGATGGACATCAATCGCATGGAGTGAATTGCCTGTGTGGCACGCGTAAGTGGAAAATGATCAAGGCTTCTGTTGAAAAGCAAAGTCTTGTGGTTGATGATCAAAGCACGGCATGTGTGGCGTAGCTTTGCGTATAGCGTGAATTCGCTAGCCTCACACCTCGGTATGAGTCAAAAAAGGGATAAGGACCCAAGGAGTGCACGACGTTTCTTTCTAGCTATGGGTGGTGTCAGTGCTTAAACTGGCTGACATTTATATACTTTTCACCTGTGTGGTTGTTGGATGAGGCGCCTCGATATTAGGTCTGTTAGGACTGGGAAACGTGTGTTCAGGAATAACTAATCCTCAAAAGTAAGAGAGGACCGACCATGGAGGTTCCAAAGGATCAGAGTGGGGTCCTGAGACATTTGCTAGAGTGTCTCGAATCGGAGAGGAGCTTGCCCCTTGCCTCGACTCATAACGGAAATCCAATTTCCAATACGTGTATTGCAGTTTTATTTGTAGAGCCTAGTATGGCGACATAGTGGGATGGGGCACTTATGCCTTCTATGATTGATATTTATGATTGAAATTGTTTTGACACTATACACTTATAGTAATATCAAATAATGTGTTTTTGACGTATCAAGCATGCTTTGGCTATTATAAGGTAAAAACCCTATCCTCCGGCTTGCGTTGCATTGTGTGATGGGACCTGGGTCTTATAATAGCTTCATTTTTCTTTATTTAGCATTGCGCTATTTGTTTTATGCATTGGTATTCTTGGGAGGAAACCCGTTCCGTGTTATATGGCGTGGTCCCTTGATTTACCGAACTTTAAAATAAAGATTAATAACTGTTTTAGTTCGCACACCAGTCACATGACTGACCTGGAGTTTATTGTTTTAACCTAAACTCTGGGTGCCCTTATTTTCCACACGGGCAGCCAGTAGTTTTGGTTTTGCAGATTTATATTCACAGGATCCTGATTTACAGCTGGAACGATGCTCGGAAAGCTCTGTATCCGTGTATTACTTTCAGTTGTGTTTTGTATTATTTTCCGCTGCTAGGTAATTTATTGTAATGTGATATTTGTCGAATGTGTAATTTATTTATTCATACTCTGTATATTCTTGTATTCTGATGGAATTATTGTAATAAACAATGAAATGTTCTTCTGTCTGCGTTCCAATGTGTGTTGTTCTCATCTCAATCCGGGCTTTCCTTACCGGGGGAGTTTGGGTCGTTATAGAGTGGTATCAGAGCTTTGGTTTACAGAGCTCAAGAACAAGACACATTAGAACCATACGAAAGAATTCATCAGATATTGGGTTAGTAATATCCAATTAGAATGGCTCGTTAGAGATAGGATCAGTAGTATCCTAGAACGAGTGTGAAGAGTATATTTTTCAAATAAAAACAATATTGTTTTGAAAATTTAAACCGTTTTATACGAATTTGAATATTTATTTATTTTGAATTTGGACAATCGAGTATATAAAGATTTAGCATATACGCGTCATGAACGTATATTCGAAGTTTTAATATACTGGATAGATATAGAATCACACTCTAGTTGCCTGGGGATGATTCTGATAATGCTGCAGCGTTATCCGTATTTATTTTCGTGTTTCGAAGGTGTGATATCTATATATTTCCATTAGACTGGTGTGAGAACCGAAACTATATAGATTTATTTGTTGTGATTTGGCATCAAAAACATGATTTTCTGTATATGTATCAATTTATGAATTTGAAACGTTAATCCACTAATTGATTGATAGTTGTGTTGTTTGTTTATTTGTTTGATAATGTTGAACCATTACGCCTAATTGAACCAAATATTGAACTGTATTGGAAATTAGTCGCATATGCTTGCATATACATGTACTTACGTTGAACAGGTCATAACAAGGAGGCTAGAGCAGAAGAATAAAATTTGTTTGCCCGACAAATAGGTACATGTTTACCATAGTTTACTGTTTTGTTTGGGTGATGAAGATTTTACGAGCCGATTGGCTAGCCGCTTGGCTTTTTCTTTTTCTTTTGGGTTGAAGAAGGCCATGGGAGGCTATATGAAATATCCCGAACTCTCCGGTGCAGGGGAGGTTATGGCGAAATTTTTCGAAAATTTAGGGTGTTAGCCAAATTTTGAAAAATTTGAAAAGTTCTTAGAAACTGAAAAGTTGAAGAACTTAAGCCGTAACGAAAACAAAGGAAGTTGAGTTGATTTGTAAAACAACTTTTGGCTTCGTTCCTTTTCGGGGACGAAAAGTTTTAAGTGGGGGAGATTGTAACAACCCGGAAATGCGAGCCAGTTAAAAATTTTTATTTTGGCAATTTTAGCGGATTTTGAATATTTAAAATGAATTATTTTAAATAAAATCGACGAGAAATTTATTTTGAATGGATTTCGACGTATATATTTATATACGTCGTCGTTTGATTATAAATAATTATATATAATTATAAAAGGAATTGAAAATGGCGCGGTAGTTCGATAATTCGATTTCAAACTTCAATTGAACATACCGGGTGCAGAATAAACCGGATTTTGGCGGAACCAAAAATAATAGGATCTATTTGTGAATATCTTTCCAACGAATCCGAAAAATCAAAATTTCATAGCGGGAATTAAAAGATATGTCCAAATGAATTTTCAGAATAGTCGCAATGGAATTCTGGCCCTTAAAAATAGCCATTTTGCAAACGACCTCGGATTTCGACGAAACCACTTTTGTTGGATCTGTGATGTCAAGTTATTGCTAGATTCCAATTTTCATAATTTTTTGAATCAATATGTGAGTGTGGCAAAGGAAAACGCGTTTGACCAGTTTCAGTTGATTTTAATCGACTGGAAAATGGCCATTTTTCCAATGGTCTCAGAATTTGACGAAATTAGTTTTATTAGGACCGTATCGTCAATACGAAGCTAGAAAATATTTTTCAGGAATTTTTAGAAGCCGTATGTGACCCCAGTAAATTGGAATGCGCGTTCAAATTCAATATATAGAGTTATATGTTGATTTTGACGAAAACTGATCGAAAAAGTCGAATTGGCCTACGATACATATCCCATTATGTTCGGAATGGGGGTAATTAGCTATGGACGACAGGCGGTGGGCCTCGTTTAGAGGTCGTATGAAAAAGTCAACTTTTTGAAATTAAAAATAAAAAAAATATATTTATATTTATTCTCTAACCCCCCCTGTCGTTCAAGTCACAGATATAAAAATAAAATAAAAAAGGGCTCGTGCCCTAATCCCCTATGCCATCGCGCCGCCTACTCCACCCTCCTCCATCGCCGACGAGCCGCCACCCTCCATCAGTGCCCCGCAGCCCTCTTTTCCCTCCCTCTCCTTTGTAAACCGCCTCCCTCTCCCTCGTTCGAGACCCACCCAACCCCGAAACCCCCAAATCAGCGCCGCCACCGCCTCCTAGCCTCGCCTCCTCCCCTCTGGCCGCTTCCCCTTGCTCGTCCTCTCTCCTTCTACCTAAAAACAGCCGCCAATGCACGTAGAAACCCCCCTTCTACAATGTGAAAGGTAATTTTTAAGTATAATGTATATATTATGTTAGTAAAAATAGGATATTTTCTATATACAAAGCTATGATTTTTATTTTATACAAAGTTGGGATTTTTATATATGTTATAGCTTAGGAAAATTTCGATTTTTTATATATGCGATATCGTCGTAAAAATGTGATCTTTGATATGCATGAAAGAAGAGATTTTCAATTGGTTAAAGACGAGATTATCATTTGTAAGAAGGTTAGACCACCCTATATGAAAGGATTGGATTTTCATATATGAAGTAGTGATATTGAAATATGATTTTTATTCATGTATAGTAATAAAAATATAATTTTTATTATATTGCTAGCAAGATAAAAATATAATCTTTATTATATGAACATCGTTATGAAAATAGAATTTTTATCTATATAGTAGCGATGTAAAAATAGAATTTTTATTTATATAGTAGCGATGTAAAAATAGAATTTTTATCTATATAGTAGCGATGTAAAAATAGAATTTTTATCTATATAGTAGTGATGTAAAAGTAGAATTTTTATCTATATAGTAGCGATGTAAAAATAGAATTTTTATCTATATAGTAGTGATGTAAAATTAGAATTTTTATCTATATAGTAGCGATGAAAAATAGAATTTTTATCTATATAGTAGCGATGTAAAAATAGAATTTTTATTTATATAGTAGCGATGAAAAAATAGAATTTTTATCTATATAGTAGCGATGTAAAAATATAATTTTTATCTACATAGCAACAATATGAAAATGTGATTTTTATATATGTAGTGAACACGGACGACGAAAGTGACAAAAGGCGAGAACGATAAAGACTTCTACATAAGAAGAGGCGTGGCGTTTGGATTAGCTATTGGTGAGAACTTCTCACTTTTAATTTAATTTTCTAGTTAAAATATATACTAGGATGCAGACGGTGTTTAGTAGCACATGACACCCGTCATCCACAGACCATGGATGGCTTGTATGTTTGTTTGTTTGTTGTGATGAAAATTGATTGTGTGATGTGAAATAAAATATTTATATAGTTAAAAATATTTGATCGTTAAAAATATTATTTTTAACGTGTGTGTGTGTGAATAAAAATGTGTGTTTGTTTATGTGAAACCCCACACGGGTGTTTGGATGATATTTGAAGTCCACTCATCCCAATAATTAGTTGTATGTCGATCGATTGATTGACAGGCTGTTATAAGCGTTAGATATCTATATTTAATACTTATGCAGTTATGTGGTGCACTTTGGATGATGATTGATTATTTACCGTTGTGATTATATACATGTGTTGTATGGAATCCATATAATTAACATTATATGGTAATTGATTGGGCCTCATTCCAATCGGGAAAATAGAAAAATAATCATGTGTTGAAAATTATCAGGTGCTGAAAGAAATATTTTAAATAATAAAATTTACATCTTTATCATATTTAAAATAATTCTCTTACTACTTTACAGTTGGAGTCTGATTTGAAAATCAAACTGTAATAACCCGGAAATTCTGAACCAGTTTAAAATTTTTATTTTGGCAATTTTAGCGAATTTTGAATATTTAAAATAGATTATTTTAAATAATATCGACGAGAAATTTATTTTGAATAGAATTCGAACGTATATATTTATATAGTTCATCGTTAGAATATAAATAATTATATATAATTATAAAAGGAATTGAAAATGGCGTGGTAGTTCGATAATTCGATTTCAAACTTCAATTGAATGTACCGGGTGCAAAATAAACCGGATTTTAGTGAAACCAAAAATATTTGAATCTAATAGAGAATATCTTTCCAATGAATCCGAAATATCAAAATTTCATAGCGGGGATAAAAAGATATGTCCAGTTGAAAATTCTGAATAGTCGCTATGGAATTCAGGCCCTTAAAAATAGGAATTTTGCAAACGGCCTCGGATTTCGACGAAACCACTTTTGTTGGAACCGTAATGTCAAGTTATTGCTAGGTTTCAAATTTCATAATTTTTTGGATCAATATGTGAGCATGGCAAAGGAAAACGCGTTTGACCAGTTTCAGTTGATTTTAATCGACTGGAAAATGGCCATTTTTCAAACGATCTCAGAATCCGACGAAACTAGTTTTGTTAGGACCGTATCGTCAATACGAAGCTAGAAAATATTTTTTGAGAATTTTTCTAGTTAGTATGTGACCCCGGTAAATTGAAATGCGCGTTTAAAATTAAATATAATGATTTAAATGTAAATTCAATGGAAACTGATCAAGACGATCGAATCAGCTTATGATACATATCCCATTGTGTTCGGAATGGGGGTAAAACGCTATGGACGACAGGCGGTGGGCCTCGTTTAGAGGTCGTATGTAAAAGTCAACTTTTTGAATTTTAAATAAAAAAATAACCTTTCTCTCTCCTTTCCTATTAACCTATGCCCCCCTCCCCCCCCCCCGTTCAGAATAATTCCAACAGAAGAAAAAAAAGAAAAAAACGTTCGAAGGCGACGGATGCACCGCCGATCCCTCCGACGACCCCACCGCACGCCACCTCCTGAACCGCGCCGCCTCCTTCCCGTCGTTTCCCTCTTCAGACCGCCGTGCGAAGACCCCTCCCCCCTTTGCTCTCGCGACGCAGCGCCACCGCCACCAGAAGTCGACCGCAACCACCAGACCTCCGCCTCCACCGCCATGGAGATGAGCACCATCCACCAGATGCGCACCCCCCATGACCTCCGCTCTGGCACCCCGTGGCGAATGGCGAACCCTCCTCCCTGCTTAGAAAGGCAGTAAGTTTATGATTTTTTGTTTAATTTCAAAACTATTTTTTTTGTGTAATTACAAAACTAATTTTTTGTGTAATTTCAAAACTGATTTTTAGTCAGGAAGAGATACGATTTTTAATTCCTGAAAGATCGGATTTTTTTTATGGTATAAAGCTGTGATCTTTATTCATATAAAGATCGGATTTTTAATGTGTGAAAGCTGCGATTTTTATATAGAGTAGAAAATAAAATATGATTTTTATATGATGTGTAGAATAAAAATCGAATTATTTATATATGTAAAATAGCAAAGTCAGATTTTTAAAATAGCAAAGTTAGATTTTTAAAATAGCAAAGTCAGATTTTTAAATATATGAGAGGATAATAAAAATATGATTTTTATATTTTTAAAGTATTAGAAATATAATCTTTACTATATAGAAGATGTAAAAATATGATTTTTATCATATGGGAAATATGTGAAGTATGATTTTTATAAAATAGAAGTTATAAAAATATAATCTTTTATGTTGTAGAGTTATAAAAATATAATCTTTTATGTTGTAGAAGTGTAAAAATGTAATTTTTATATAGGTAATATAGTAAAAATATCATCTTTGTATATGTAGCGAAATAAAAATCTGATTTTTATTATATATACGTTGAAACAAAGAGGTGATTTTTATAATGGTGAAATCTTTATTTTTGTAAAGGCGAAATCTTTATTTTTATAATGGCGAAATCTATATTTTTGAAATGGAATTTTTATCTATATGACATAGTATAATAAAATTTCGATTTTTATATATTGAATAGCGAAGTAAAAATTCGATTTTTACATATGTAGAGAATACGGGCAACGAAGGTGATAAAAAGGCGAGAACGATGAAGACTTCTATAAATGAAGAGTCAAGATGATTGGATGGCTATTGGTGAGAATTTCTCACCTTTCAATTTCATTTTCTAGACATATATATATATATATATATATATATATATATATATATATATACACACACACTAGGATGCAGACGGTGCTTAGTAGCACCCGACACAATCGTCCACAGACCATGGACTTGTTTGTTTGGTTGAGTAGTTAGTTAGAATATTTGGTTTGAATTGAATTGTTTGGTGAAATGAAATTGATTTGATTGATGTGTGAATGGCGTGGGCCTTCACTAGACCTGGGATAAGGCTAGGCCTCGTCCCGTTTCTAGTATCGTGCCGTTATGCCGCCGAAATTTTCTAAAATATGTTAGAAAAATAAAAATATCATATTTATTTTTTAAATGAACTGAATAAAAATCCATGTGTTAAAATAAAATATTTTATCGTTAAAAATATAATTTTTAACGTGAATGTGAATAAATAAATTTTCATTTACAAACCGGACGGTTTGTTTATGTACACCTATTTGAAGGACATTGATTGGGTCGATAAATTTTACATATCGCCCAACTGCACAAATAAAAATCTGTGTTTGATTGTTTGAAACCCCACACGGGTGTTGGGATGAAATTTGAAGTTCACTCATCCTGATTGATTAAATATGTCGATCGATTGATTGACAGACTGTTATAAGCGTTGAATATCTGTATTTGATGCTTATACAGTGTAGTGCACTTTGGTTGATGGTTGATTATTTTTCAATGCTGTTATATACATGTGTTGCATGAAAATCCATATAATTAATATTATATGGTGATTGATTGGGCCTCATTCCAATTTAGAAAATAAAGAATATTAAAATATAAAGGTTCATGTGTTGACTGTACTCATCCGTTGAGATTAGTCATGTGTTGAACGAAATATTTTTTATAATAAAATTTACATCTTTATCAATATAATATAAAGGTTCATGTGTTGACTGTACTCATCCGTTGAGATTAGTCATGAGTTGAACGAAATATTTTTTATAACAAAATTTACATCTTTATCAATATAATATAAAGGTTCATGTGTTGACTGTACTCATCCGTTGAGATTAGTCATGTGTTGAACGAAATATTTTTTATAATAAATTTACATCTTTATCAATATAATATAAAGGTTCATGTGTTGACCGTACTCATCCGTTGAGATTAGTCATGTATTGAACGAAATATTTGAAAACGAAATATTTGAAAACGAAATATTTGAAATAGAAATATTTGGAAAAGAAATATTTGAAACAGAACATTTGAAAATAGAAATATATGAAGCCGTGTTGATTAGATTGACGCCATTTAGACGTGAACGATATTTATATCGATTTTACTCATTTTAAAATGAATATTGAAAAGTGATTTCGAAATCGCATATTTTGAAATGAAATTTGAATTAAATTGAATAGGAAACGAATTCGAATTGAATTGAATAAATAACGATTTCGAAATGAATTGAATAGAAAACGATTTCAAAATGAATTGAATAGAAAACGAAATGAATTTGATTCAAATAGAAAACGAAATGAATTTGATTAGAAAACCAATTTGAATTGAATCGAATAGAAAACCAATTTGAATTGAATCGAATAGAAAACCACTTTGAATTGAATCGAATTGAAAACGAATTCGAATTGAATTTAAAACGAATTGAAATGAATTCAAATTGAATTGAAATTTGAATTGAATAGAAATGAATTTTAAAGCGAATTGATAAGGAAAGATTCAATTTTGATTTGAATTGAGATGGAAGTTGAAATTGCTTTTGAAACGAATTTAAAACTATTTATATAATTCGTTTTAAATAGAAATCGATGAAATATATATTATATATATTATATATATAATATAATGGCCTGAATAGAACGCGCCGCGCCGCGGCAGTTCGTAAATTTCGACCATTTATTTCAAACGGACATTACGGGAGATCCGACCGTCGGATTCTCCTAAAACCGGAACCGTTGGGTTCGTATCGAAAAGAGATTTCTAACGAATATTAGAAATTTGAAATCTAATGGTTAGATTTGGAGATACGTCAAAATCAAATTCGAAAAAGGTCGCTATAGGTGCAGTTCGATGGCCGTTGTTGGAAATCGACTGTACGGGCCTTGATAAAATTATTAAAAATAGTAATAATTTGTGTAAAATCATAAGAAATGATTTGGAAAAATTGGGGTGAAAAACTCCATATTTGAAAAGATAAAATTGGATTTTTATCGAAATGAACTAGTGTTGAACTAAATTTAAAACCCAATTATTTTTAAATAAATAAATTAGATTTAAAAAGGGGTTTTAAATAATCGGAATTTCTAATATATTTGATTGGATTTGAAATGGGTTTGTCGTGAATTGTGTTTTAAATAACACCTAGTTCTTTAACCTAGTAAAAGGAGTTTTAAAGAATCTGCAATTAGGTTGAAATGTGAATCTATAATCTAACTTATCATATTTAGAAATGAGCGAGAATGGAGTATCACCAGTTTTGCTCCAAAGCGATAGTTAAATCTTAATTAGATTTGAACGTGAAATGGTAATTAATTTTACTGATAACACTGTGGTGTTAAATATGGAGTATTACCAGTTTTGCTTCATGGGATGAATAGGTTGGGATTGGGAAATAAAATAAATAATTACTTCGGTGTGGTTCGCAAATCTCGACTAATTTAGAAAACCATAATTTGGTTTGAAACGACATCCAAAGGAAGATTAAAGGATAAATTTTACAGAATTTATCTTGGATAAAATTAATGGGAACTTTCCCTATGAATATGATTTTGTGAATAAAAGAATATTCTGAATTGGAATGAGGCGTATGTTGTGTTTGTGTAGCATTTGTTTTTAATATACGCGGGTTGTTCGGAAAGGCCGGGTCTATACCCATTCTGAATAACCGATTCGACGATAAGTCGAAAATGAAGACGGTGGTTGAAGACCGGAAGTCTTCACATCGTTTGGATAATTACTGACGATCCTGATTGGGCTGTACACCCAAGAGGATGGAAATAGTTGGTGGTCGTCCAGACGTACTTGGAGATGGATGGATATGCGAGGAAAGTGCCTCCGGTTTCGTTCAGACCCAGAACGGACTTGTAAATGGATCGTGTGTCTGACATTGGATTTTATTCTGTGTTGATTGATTTCTTTTAAATTTACATCTGTTTGGTGGCGGAGAATTTATTCTTTTGCTTAACGCCCTTCTCTGAGACGTACGAGCTCAGAGGTTGTATATCGATGGACATCAGTCAAATGGCATGAATTGCCTGTGTGGCACGCTAAGATGCAATGATCAAGGCTTTTGTTGAAAAGCAGAGTCTTGTGGTTGATGATCAAAGCATGCCTACGTGGCAGCTTTGTGTATAACGTGAATTCGCGAGCCTCACACCTCGGTATGAGTCAAAAACGGGATAAGGACCCAAGGAGTGCATGACGTTTCTTTCTAGCTATGGTGGTGTCAGTGACTTACCAGCCCTGACATTTATATACTTTTCACCTATGTGGTTGTTGGAATGCGAGGCGCCTCGATTATAGGTCTGTAAGGACCGGGAAACGTGTGTTCAGGAATTGCCAATCCTCTAACGTAAGTGAGGACCGGCCTTGGAGGATCCGGGGTTGCCCAGAGTGCGTAACCCCGAGGCATTTGCTAGAGTGTCTCGAACGCGGAGAGGAGCTTGCCCCTTGCCTCGACTCATGACGGAAATCCAATTTCCAATACGTGTATTTCGGCTTTATTTGTAGAGCCTAGTATGGCGACATAGTGGGATGGGGCACTCATGTCGTCTATGATTTATATTTATGATTGAAAATGTCTTGACACTATACACTTATTATAGTATCAAATGATTTGTTTTAAACGTACCAAGCATGTTTGGCTATTATAAGGGAAAACCCTACCCTCCGGCTTGCGTTGCATTGTGTGATGGGACCTGGGTCTTATAATAGCTTCATTTTTCGAAAAAGCATTGCGTTGTTTATTGATATGCACTGGTATTCTTGGGAGGAAACCCGTTCCGTGTTATACGGCATGGTCCCTTGAATTACTCTCTTTTAAAATAAAGTTTAATAACTGTTTTAGTTCTCACACCAGTCACATGACTGGCCTGGAGTTTATTGTTTTAACCTAAACTCTGGGTGCCCCTATTTTCCGCACGGGCAGTTAGTAGTTTTGGTTTTGCAGATTTATATTCATAGGATCCTGGTTTACAGCTGGAATGATATCCGGAAACCTACGTATCCGTATATCACCTTCAGTTGTGCTTTGTATTATTTTCCGCTGCTATGTAATTTATTGTAACCTCTGATATTTATCGAATGTAATTTATTCAGTTATACTCTGTATATTCTTGTATTTGATGGAATTGTTGTAATAGCAATGAAATGTTCTTCCGTCTGCGTTCTATTTTGTCTTGTACTCAACGCTATCCGCGCTTTCCTTCACGGGGAAGTTCGGGTCGTGTCAGTTTGGTATCAGAGCTTTGGTTTACAAAGCTCAGGGAACAAGGCACATTAGAACCATACGAAAGAATTCATCAGAAATTGGATTAGTAATATCCAATGAGAATGACTCGTTAGAGATGGGATCAGTAGTATCCTAGAACGAGTGTGAAGAGTATAATTTTTTTTAAAATGAAACGAATTTTGTGTTGAAAATTTAAATCAATTATTCGTATTTGATTATTTATTTGTATTGATTTGGACAATCTAGTATATAAAGATTTTGCATATACGCGTCATGAATGTATATTCGAAGCTTTAATATACTGGATAGATATAGAATCACATTCTAGTCGCCCGGAGATGATGTTGATAATGACCATGGCATCATCAATATTTATGTTCGTGTTTCGAAGGTGTGATATCTATATATTTCCATTAGACTGGTGTGAGAACCAAAACTTATATAGCTAGAACACATTGTTGTGAATTGGCATCAAAACATGATTTTCTGTATATATATCAAAATTATGAATTTGAAACGTTAGTTCACTAATTGATTGATTTTGTGTTTGTTTATTTGTTTGATAATTTTGAACCATTACGCCTAATTGCATCAAATATTGAATATTATTGAAAATTGGTCGCTTTTGCTTGCATATACATATACTTACATTGAACAGGTCATAGCAAGGAGGCTAGAGCCGAAGAATAAAATTTGTTTGCCCGACAAATAGGTACATGTTTACTATAATTTACTGTTTTGTTTGGGTGATGATGATTTTATGAGCCTATTGGCTAGCCGCTTGGCTTTTTCTTTTTCTTTTTGAGATCAGAAGGCCTGTACGGCAATTTCGGGATTTTCCCGTGGCTCCCGGTGCAGGGGAGGTTATGGCGAAATTTTTCGAAAATTTAGGGTGTTAGCCAAATTTTTGAAGAATTTGAAAATTCTCAGAAACTGAAAAGTTGGAGAATGGGAGCCAGATCGAACGTAGAGTTGCTTAATCAAACTACTTTCGACTTTGTTCCTTTTCGGGGACGAAAAGTTTTAAGTGGGGGAGATTGTAATAACCCGGAAATTCTGAACCAGTTTAAAATTTTTATTTTGGCAATTTTAGCGAATTTTGAATATTTAAAATAGATTATTTTAAATAATATCGACGAGAAATTTATTTTGAATAGAATTCGAACGTATATATTTATATAGTTCGTCGTTAGAATATAAATAATTATATATAATTATAAAAGGAATTGAAAATGGCGCGGTAGTTCGATAATTCGATTTCAAACTTCAATTGAATGTACCGGGTGCAAAATAAACCGGATTTTAGCGAAACCAAAAATATTTGAATCTAATAGAGAATATCTTTCCAACGAATCCGAAAAATCAAAATTTCATAGCGGGGATAAAAAGATATGTCCAGTTGAAAATTCTGAATAGTCGCTATGGAATTCAGGCCCTTAAAAATAGGAATTTTGCAAACGGCCTCGGATTTCGACGAAACCACTTTTGTTGGAACCGTAATGTCAAGTTATTGCTAGGTTTCAAATTTCATAATTTTTCGAATCAATATGTGAGCGTGGCAAAGGAAAACGCATTTGACCAGTTTAAGTTGATTTTAATCGACTGGAAAATGGCCATTTTTCAAACGATCTCAGAATCCGACGAAACTAGTTTTGTTAGGACCGTATCGTCAATACAAAGCTAGAAAATATTTTTTGAGAATTTTTCTAGTTAGTATGTGACCCCGGTAAATTGAAATGCGCGTTTAAAATTCAATATAATGATTTAAATGTAAATTCAACGGAAACTGATCAAGACGATCGAATCAGCTTACGATACATATCCCATTGTGTTCGGAATGGGGGTAAAACGCTATGGACGACAGGCGGTGGGCCTCGTTTAGAGGTCGTATGTAAAAGTCAACTTTTTGAATTTTAAATAAAAAAATAACCTTTCTCTCTCCTTTCCTATTACCCTATGGCTCCCCCCCCCCCCCCCCGTTCAGAATCATTCCAACAGAAGAAAAAAAAGAAAAAAAAACGTTCGATGGCGACGGATCCACCGCCGATCCCTCCGACGACCCCACCGCACGCCACCTGCTGAACCGCGCCGCCTCCTTCCCCTCGTTTCCCCCTTCAGACCGCCGTGCGAAGACCCCTCCCCCCTTTGCTCTCGCGACGCAGCGCCACCGCCACCAGAAGTCGACCGCAACCACCAGACCTCCGCCTCCGCCGCCATGGAGATGAGCACCATCCACCAGATGCGCACACTCCCATGACCTCCGCTCTGGCACCCCACGGCGAATGGCGAACCCTCCTCCCTGCTTAGAAAGGCAGTAAGTTTAAGATTTTTTGTTTAATTTCAAAACTGTTTTTTTGTGTAATTACAAAACTATTTTTTTGTGTAATTTCAAAACTGATTTTTAGTCATGAAGAGATACGATTTTTAATTCCTGAAAGATCGGATTTTTTTTTTATGGTATAAAGCTGTGATCTTTATTCATATAAAGATCGGATTTTTAATGTGTGAAAGCTGCGATTTTTATATAGAGTAGAAAATAAAATATGATTTTTATATGATGTGTAGAATAAAAATCGAATTATTTATATATGTAAAATAGCAAAGTTAGATTTTTAAAATAGCAAAGTTAGATTTTTAAAATAGCAAAGTCAGATTTTTAAATATATGAGAGGATAATAAAAATATGATTTTTATATTTTTAAAGTATTAGAAATATAATCTTTACTATATAGAAGATGTAAAAATATGATTTTTATCATATGGGAAATATGCGAAGTATGATTTTTATAAAATAGAAGTTATAAAAATATAATCTTTTATGTTGTAGAGTTATAAAAACATAATCTTTTATGTTGTAGAAGTGTAAAAATGTAATTTTTATATAGGTAAGATAGTAAAAATATCATCTTTGTATATGTAGCGAAATAAAAATCTGATTTTTATTATATATACGTTGAAACAAAGAGGTGATTTTTATAATGGTGAAATCTTTATTTTTGTAAAGGCGAAATCTTTATTTTTATAATGGCGAAATCTATATTTTTGAAATGGAATTTTTATCTATATGACATAGTATAATAAAAATTCGATTTTTATATATTGAATAGCGAAGTAAAAATTCGATTTTTACATATGTAGAGAATACGGGCAACGAAGGTGATAAAAAGGCGAGAACGATGAAGACTTCTATAAATGAAGAGTCAAGATGATTGGATGGCAATTGGTGAGAATTTCTCACCTTTCAATTTCATTTTCTAGATATATATATATATATATATATACACTAAGATGCAGACGGTGCTTAGTAGCACCCGACACAATCGTCCACAGACCATGGACTTGTTTGTTTGGTTGAGTAGTTAGTTAGAATATTTGGTTTGAATTGAATTGTTTGGTGAAATGAAATTGATTTGATTGATGTGTGAACGGCGTGGGCCTTCACTAGACCGGGGATAAGGCTAGGCCTCGTCCCGTTTCTAGTATCGTGCCGTTATGCCGCCGAAATTTTCTAAAATATGTTAGAAAAATAAAAATATCATTTTTATTTTTTAAATGAACTGAATAAAAATCCATGTGTTAAAATAAAATATTTTATCGTTAAAAATATAATTTTTAACGTGAATGTGAATAAATAAATTTTCATTTACAAACCGGACGGTTTGTTTATGTACACCTATTTGAAGGACATTGATTGGGTCGATAAATTTTACACATCACCCAACTGCACAAATAAAAATCTGTGTTTGATTGTTTGAAACCCCACACGGGTGTTGGGATGAAATTTGAAGTTCACTCATCCTGATTGATTAAATATGTCGATCGATTGATTGACAGACTGTTATAAGCGTTGAATATCTGTATTTGATGCTTATATAGTGTAGTGCACTTTGGTTGATGGTAGATTATTTTTCAATGCTGTTATATACATGTGTTGCATGAAAATCAATATAATTAATATTATATGGTGATTGATTGGGCCTCATTCAAATTTAGAAAATAAAGAATATTAAAATATAAAGGTTCATGTGTTGACTGTACTCATCCGTTGAGATTAGTCATGTGTTGAACGAAATATTTTTTATAATAAAATTTACATCTTTATCAATATAATATAAAGGTTCATGTGTTGACTGTACTCATCCGTTGAGATTAGTCATGTGTTGAACGAAATATTTTTTATAATAAAATTTACATCTTTATCAATATAATATAAAGGTTCATGTGTTGACTGTACTCATCCATTGAGATTAGTCATGTGTTGAACGAAATATTTTTTATAATAAATTTACATCTTTATCAATATAATATAAAGGTTCATGTGTTGACCGTACTCATCCGTTGAGATTAGTCATGTATTGAACGAAATATTTGAAAACGAAATATTTGAAAACGAAATATTTGAAATAGAAATATTTGAAAACGAAATATTGGAAATAGAAATATTTGGAAAAGAAATATTTGAAACAGAACATTTGAAAATAGAAATATATGAAGCCGTGTTGATTAGATTGACGCCATTTAGACATGAACGATATTTATATCGATTTTACTCATTTTAAAATGAATATTGAAAAGTGATTTCGAAATCGCATATTTTGAAATGAAATTTGAATTAAATTGAATAGGAAATGAATTCGAATTGAATTGAATAAATAACGATTTTGAAATGAATTGAATAGAAACCGATTTCGAAATGAATTGAATAGAAAACGAAATGAATTTGATTCAAATAGAAAACGAAATGAATTTGATTAGAAAACCAATTTGAATTGAATCGAATAGAAAACCAATTTGAATTGAATCGAATAGAAAACCACTTTGAATTGAATCGAATTGAAAATGAATTCGAATTGAATTTAAAATGAATTGAAATGAATTCAAATTGAATTGAAATTTGAATTGAATAGAAATGAATTTTAAAGCAAATTGATAAGGAAAGATTCAATTTTGATTTGAATTGAGATGGAAGTTGAAATTGCTTTTGAAACGAATTTAAAACTATTTATATAATTCGTTTTAAATAGAAATCGACGAAATATATATTATATATATTATATATATAATATAATGGCCTGAATAGAACGCGCCGCACCGCGGCAGTTCGTAAATTTCGACCATTTATTTCAAACGGACATTACGGGAGATCCGACCGTCGGATTCTCCTAAAACCGGAACCGTTGGGTTCGTATCGAAATGAGAATATTAGAAAATTGAAATCTAACGGTTGGATTTGGAGATACGTCCAAATCAAATTCGAAAAAGGTCGCTATAGGTGCAGTTCGATGGCCGTTGTTGGAAATCGACTGTACGGGCCTTGATAAAATTATTAAAAATAGTAATAATTTGTGTAAAATCATAAGAAATGATTTGGAAAAATTGGGGTGAAAAACTCCATATTTGAAAAGATAAAAATGGATTTTTATCGAAATGAACTAGTGTTGAACTAAATTTAAAACCCAATTATTTTTAAATAAATAAATTAGATTTAAAAAGGGGTTTTAAATAATCGGAATTTCTAATATATTTGATTGGATTTGAAATGGGTTTGTCGTGAACTGTGTTTTAAATAACACCTAGTTCTTTAACCCAGTAAAAGGAGTTTTAACGAATCTGCAATTAGGTTGAAATGTGAATCTATAATCTAAATTATCAAATTTAGAAATGAGCAAGAATGGAGTATCACCAGTTTTGCTCCAAAGCGATAGTTAAATCTTTAATTAGATTTGAACGTGAAATGGTAATTAATTTTACCGATAACACTGTGGTGTTAAATATGGAGTATTACCAGTTTTGCTTCATGGGATGAATAGGTTGGGATTGGGAAATAAAATAAATAATTACTTCGGTGTGGTTCGCAAATCTCGACTAATTTAGAAAACCATAATTTGGTTTGAATCGACATCCAAAGGAAGATTAAAGGATAAATTTTACAGAATTTATCTTGGATAAAATTAATGGGAACTTTCCCTAAGAATATGAATTTGTGAATAAAAGAATATTCTGAATTGGAATGAGGCGTATGTTGTGTTTGTGTAGCATTTGTTTTTAATATACGCGGGTTGTTCGGAAAGGCCGGGTCTATACCCATTCTGAATAACCGATTCGACAATAAGTCGAAGATGAAGATGGTGGTTGAAGACCGGAAGTCTTCACATCGTTTGGATAATTACCGACGATCCTGATTGGGCTGTACACCCAAGAGGATGGAAATAGTTGGTGGTCGTCCAGACGTACTTGGAGATGGATGGATATGCGAGGAAAGTGCTTCCGGTTTCGTTCAGACCCAGAACGGACTTGTAAATGGATCGTGTGTCTGACATTGGATTTTATTCTGTGTTGATTGATTTCTATTAAATATACATCTGTTTGGCGGCGGAGAATTTATTCTTTTGCTTAACGCCCTTCTCTGAGACGTACGAGCTCAGAGGTTGTATATCGATGGACATCAGTCGCATGGCATGAATTGCCTGTGTGGCACGCTAAGATGCAATGATCAAGGCTTTTGTGTAAAAGCAGAGTCTTGTGGTTGATGATCAAAGCATGCCTACGTTGCAGCTTTGTGTATAACGTGAATTCGCGAGCCTCACACCTCGGTATGAGTCAAAAACGGGATAAGGACCCAAGGAGTGCATGACGTTTCTTTCTATCTATGGTGGTGTCAGTGACTTACCAGCCCTGACATTTATATACTTTTCACTTATGTGGTTGTTGGAATTCGAGGCGCCTCGATTATAGGTCTGTAAGGACCGGGAAACGTGTGTTCAGGAATTGCCAATCGTCTAACGTAAGTGAGGACCAACCTTGGAGGATCCGGGGTTGCCCAGAGTGCGTAACCCTTAGGCATTTGCTAGAGTGTCTCGAACGCGGAGAGGAGCTTTCCCCTTGCCTCGACTCATGACGGAAATCCAATTTCCAATACGTGTATTTCGGCTTTATTTGTAGAGCCTAGTATGGCGACATAGTGGGATGGGGCACTCATGCCGTCTATGATTTATATTTATGATTGAAAATGTCTTGACACTATACACTTATTATAGTATCAAATGATTTGTTTTAAACGTACCAAGCATGTTTGGCTATTATAAGGGAAAACCCTATCCTCCGTCTTGCGTTGCATTGTGTGATGGGACCTGGGTCTTATAATAGCTTCATTTTTCGAAAAAGCATTGCGTTGTTTATTGATATGCACTGGTATTCTTGGGAGGAAACTCGTTCCGTGTTATACGGCATGGTCCCTTGAATTACTCTCTTTTAAAATAAAGTTTAATAACTGTTTTAGTTCTCACACCAGTCACATGACTGACCTGGAGTTTATTGTTTTAACCTAAACTCTGGGTGCCCCTATTTTCCGCACGGGCAGCTAGTAGTTTTGGTTTTGCATATTTATATTCACAGGATCCTGGTTTACAGCTGGAATGATATCCGGAAAGCTCTGTATCCGTATATCACCTTCAGTTGTGCTTTGTATTATTTTCCGCTGCTATGTAATTTATTGTAACCTCTGATATTTATCGAATGTAATTTATTCAGTTATACTCTGTATATTCTTGTATCTGATGGAATTGTTGTAATAGCAATGAAATGTTCTTCCGTCTGCGTTCTATTTTGTCTTGTACTCAACGCTATCCGCGCTTTCCTTCACGGGGAAGTTCGGGTCATGTCACAAACGATAGATACCATAATTTTATAAAATATATTAAATAACAAAAATAGTCATGTGTTGATAGTGCTCATGTGTTGAGAATATTCATGTGTTGAAAGAAATATATATTCATGTGTTGAATGGAATAAATATTCATTTGTTGAATAGAATAACGAATTTATTGAAATACATAAAGCCGTGTTGATTAGAGATGCGCCATTTTGACGTGAACAATATTTATATCGATTTTATTCATTTTTCTTATGAATATCGAAAACTGATTTCAAATCGAATATATTGAAATGAATTCGAATTTAAATTGAATCGAAATGAATTTGAAATTGAATTTAAATTGAATCGAAATGAATTTGAAATTGAATTGAAATTGATTTGAAAATGAAATTGAATTGAGGTTGAATTGAAATGAAATTGAATTAAAATTTAAATGAAATCGATTTGAATTGAAATCAATTTGAAATGAATTTAAAACGAATTTATAAAGGAAAATTCAATTTTGATTTGAAATTGAATGGGAAGTTGAATTTGTTTTGAAAACGAATTTAAAACGATTTATAAAATTCGTTTTAAAAGGAAATCGACGAAATATATATATATATATATATATATATATATATATATATATATATATTGTATATAATGGCCTGAATAGAACGCGCCGCGCCGCCGCAGTTCGTGAATTTCGACCATTGACTTTGAATTGACGTTGCGGGAGATCCGACCGTCGGATTCTCCTGAAACCGGAACCGTTGGGTTCGTATCGAAAAGAGATTTTCAATGACTATTTGAAATTAGAAATCTAACGATTGGATTTGGAATTATGTCCAAATCAAATTTGGAAAAGGTCGCTGTAAGTGCAGTTCGATGGCCGTAGATGGAAATCGACTGTACGGGCCTTGATAAAATTATTAAAAATATCAATAATTTATGTAAAATCATAAGAAATGATTTGGGAAAAATTGGGATGAAAAACTCCACATTTGAAAAGATAAAAATAGATTTTTATCGAAATGAACTAGTTTTGAACTAGAATTAAAATCAATTTATTTTTGAAATAAATAAATTGAATTTGAAAGTGGTTTTAAAAATAATTAGAACTCCCAATACGTGAAGTGGAAATAGATTTGAATCGAAATTATCTTCGGAATATTTCGACGTTGGATTTCGTGACTATACAGGTATTGTTATGGGAATTTAAAAGATATATTTTATATCGTTATTTCCAATACGATATTTGTTGGTTTCAGAATTTGATATTGAATATAAGCCGATATATTTCCTATTCAGAGCCTTGTATTTAATATCAAATGTGATTTGGGTTTGTCGTGAATGGTGTCTTCATTAACACTGTTCTTAAGCCCAGTTAAAGTGATTTTGGGTTTATCGTGAATCGTGTTTTGAATGACATTGGTTCTTTAACCCAGTTAAAGACAGGATATTGATATTCAAAAAGATTAAAACTAAGTGGAGTTTTAATGAATCTTTAATTAGATTGAAATGTGAATTGATAATTTAAATCATCAAATTTGGGAAGTGATCGAGAAGGGAGTATCACAAGTTTTGCTCCAAAGCGATAGTTAAATCTTTAATTAGATTTGAACGTGAAATGGTAATTAATTTTACCGATTACACCGTGGTGTTAGATATGGAGTATTACCAGTTTTGCTCCATTGGATACATAGGTTGGGATTGGGAAATAAAATAAATAATTACTTCGGTGTGGTTCGCTAATCCCAACTAGATTGGAAAACCATAAAATGGTTTGAAATGATATCCAAAGGAAGATTAAAGAATAAATTTAGAAGAATTTATCTTTGATAAAATTAATGGGAACCTTTCCCTAAGAATGTGATTTTGTGAATAAAAGGATATTCTGAATTGGAATGAGGCGTTTGTTGTGTTTGTGTAACATTCGTTTATTATATACATGGGTTATTCAAAAAGGCCGGGTTTATACCCATTCTGAATAACCGATTCGGCGAGATGTCGAAGATGAAGACGGTGGTTGAAGACCGGAAGTCTTCACATCGTTTGGGTGATTACTGATGATCTTGATTGGGCTGTATACCCAAGAGGAGAGAAAAGTTGGTGATCGTCCAGACGTACTTGGAGATCGATGGATATGCGAGGAAAGTGCCTCCGGTTTCGTTCAGACCCAGAACGAACTTGTAAATGGATGGTGTGTCTGACATTGGATTTTATTCTGTGTTGATTGATCTCTATTAAATATACATCTGTTTGGCGGCGGAGAATTTATTCTCTTGCTTAACGCCCTTCTCTGAGACGTACGAGCTCAGAGGTTGTATATCGATGGACATCAGTCGCATGGAGTGAATTGCCAGTGTGGCACGCGTAAGTGGCAAATGATCAAGGCTTCTGTTGAAAAGCAAAGTCTTGTGGTTGATGATCAAAGCACGGCCTGTGTGGCGTAGCTTTGTGTATAGCGTGAATTCGCGAGCCTCACACCTCGGTATGAGTCAAAAATGGGATAAGGACCCAAGGAGTGCGCGACGTTTCTTTCTATCTATGGGTGGTGTCTGTGCTTAAACTGGCTGACATTTATATATTTTTCACCTGTGTGGTTGTTGGATGAGGCGCCTCGATATTAGGTCTGTTAGGAACGAGAAATGTGTGATCAGAGAGGACCGACCTTGGAGGTTATAAAGGATCAGAGTGGGGTCCTGAGACATTTGCTAGAGTGTCTCGAATCGGAGAGGAGCTTGCCCCTTGCCTCGACTCATGATGGAAATCCAATTTCCAATACGTGTATTGCGGTTTTATTTGTAGAGCCTAGTATGGCGACATAGTGGGATGGGGCACTTATGCCGTCTATGATTGATATTTATGATTGAAATTGTTTTGACACTATACACTTATAGTAATATCAAATAATGTGTTTTTGACGTATCAAGCATGCTTTGGCTATTATAAGGTAAAAATCCTATCCTCCGACTTGCGTTGCATTGTGTGATGGGACCTGGGTCTTATAATAGCTTCATTTTTCTTTATTTAGCATTGCGCTGTTTGTTTTATGCACTGGTATTCTTGGGAGGGAACCCGTTCCGTGTTATACGGCGTGGTCCCTTGATTTACCGAACTTTAAAATAAAGATTAATAACTGTTTTAGTTCTCACACCAGTCACATGACTGACCTGGAGTTTATTGTTTTAATCTAAACTCTGGGTGCCCTTATTTTCCACATGGGCAGCTAGTAGTTTTGATTTTGCAGATTTATGTTCACAGGATCCTGATTTACAGCTGGAACGATGCTCGGAAAGCTCTGCATCCGTGTATTACTTTCAGTTGTGTTTTGTATTATTTTCCGCTGCTATGTAATTTATTGTAATGTGATATTTGTCAAATTTGTAATTTATTTATTCATACTCTGTATATTCTTGTATTCTGATGGAATTGTTGTAATAAACAATGAAATGTTCTTCTGTCTGCGTTCCGTTGTGTGTTGTTCTCATCTCAATCCGGGCATTCCTTACCGGTGGAGTTCGGGTCGTTATATTATCACTTCCTTTATTATCCTAGATTTGAGTTTCTTATTGATGAGTCATGTGAAACCTTGTGGTGAGGAATACATCTAGGAATGAGAAGTTTACCCATACTGTACAATTGTTTGATATCACTTTTTTTGAAGTGTGACTTGATAGAAAATTTTCCATTCTCTTAATCTTTTGGTGTTTAAACCTTTAGAAGAAATTATTAGAGAAATTTTTTACCCTATCCTTGTTGTTTGAGTTGATGGTTGGGTTTGATAAGGGGAATCATATGGTATTTTGCGACCAAAATTTGAAAGTGGTTTTCACATTAAGTGGGGAATGTTAGTATTGAAATAAATAAGATTGGAGTTGCACAACGGAAGCAGGTGAATCATATCGATTGTGCTAAGTTTAAAAATATTTAATCTTGGGGTAAAGGTTGGATAGTTATGAGTTAATCACTTTGTACCTTGATGATTAACTAGAAATTGGGAAGATTGGGTTGTTTTATTTATGTAAGGATAAGGATTTTGATGACCAAAAATAATAAAAACAACCTTAGGTGGATTTGAATTTGTAATCATTTTATGTGTTGAATGGTCTGATTGATGTCTTCAAAGTTTTGTTCAACACGTCTGATCACAGGTATCGATAGAAAATTCTTAACTCTCATGCGAGACTATCTAACACTATAGATGAGTAGTAAAATGGAATTTGGTAAAAGATATAATATGAAATGTCCGCAGCTCCAGTGCGGGTGGTGGGGGTTCCGAGTTCCCTAATAAGAGGGAGAGGGTTCGATTCCCGCCTCACGCACTTTAGTTTAAATAAGGGGGCTAACCATGTGCATACGCCTGATGACCCCGCGGACCGGGTTAGGTGCACTAGGGGAGTTTACGGCAGTGCCGGTTTCTCCCCAGAAAAATTCAAAAAAAGATATAATATGAAATTATCACATTGGGATAGTGTTAAACCACTACATGGGATGCATAGTATAGTGAATTTGGCGAGGCCATGACAATGATATGTCGACTTCGTAGCTAATTACTAAGGAGAATTGTTGTGAAATAGGTGGTTTAATTCTATTCTAATCTAATTTCAGATGAAAACTTAAAATGTGTTTATTGTAAAAGTGCTGTAAGATTCACAATTGTCTGAAGCGAGTGTGCTAATTTGGAATACAACTTCGCGATTAAATCAACTAGACGATTGCAGCCATTAAATCAGGTATAATTCATAGGAAATGGAAAGGCTATTTGATGGTTGAAAATTCAAGTAGCAACCATTGCTGAGGAAACTTAAAAAGTTCGATGGTAAGGCAACATCAAAAGTTGACTGGAGATCGAAAATTATGAGTGTTCCTGTGTAGTTAATGTCCTGCAATTACCCCGCCATATCCCTACTATATCATATAGAGGATTTCTACCACTATGGTGTTTCCAAATAGCCTTTGAAATAACCTTTCCACTTTAATCCCTGCTATATTCAATATTCCAGATATATTTCATTATCTTGGCTATATTCTGCTATATCTTCTGTAAAATAAATGAATAAAAAAATGAGATTTATGTCTTATAAAATATATAAAATTCGTCTTTTAATATAATTTTCTAACATATATTTTTTAAAATATAAAATACTATAATATTCTATTAAATTTAATCAAGCTAAATAAAAGTTTACATTTATTTACATATATATATTTACCTATTCTTTTATTTAAAATTAAGAATGTACTAATTTTAATTAAGTCTAACATTAATTTTCCATTTATTTATCATTTATATATTTGTAAATGTATGAAATACGAGTTTCATATGTTCTTTTAGACTCATCTGCTATATCTTGCTCTTTCCTCGCTTTATCCCTGCTACAACTTTTAGCACCTCCATTGCAGTGGATCCGGTGAGTGATTTAACTGTACTGAAGTGTGCATTTCAATATATGCCTTATGAAGGGTAAATTATGTTTTTTAATTCTGGGATATTAATGATTTGAAGAATGAGGTTAGAACTTTGTGTAAAATTGGGTACATTCAACTTGGAAAATTTTGGGGTTAACCAAATAAGTTGGGAAATTTTGAATGTCCTGTAAGTGCTTCCTAAATCGAGAAGTTCTTTGAGTAATAAAAAAATTAAGATAACCAACTTTTAAATATAATTTGGTGGTATATTAATCTAAGTAAATTGCGAAGATGAAATTTATTTAAGGGGGAGTTTGGAAAATTCTGAATTTTTTGGTACCCGGGGAGTACAGATTTGTTGTGTTTGGTGATTCTTAAGACAATATATTAGTTGTGTGACCAACTCACGTAGTAATTTAGTAGGAAAAATAAGGACTTGTGAATTTTTGAATTCTAGTGTTTTGGAATAAATTCTATAACTTTTTTATAATAAGAAATTTATTCCAATTTATAATCACAAGACTATAAGTAAATTAATATGTGAATATTGAAAATATGACATTGACTATTAATCAATGTTTAAGAGAAAAAATGTATTTTCAATACTAAAGATAAATTGTTGGTTGAAATAATTATTAAATTAATACTTGGATTTTTAAACACAAGATGTATTCTTGTCAACAACAATAATTGAGAAATTGTGTTTTAAACTGTATTGTTGAATTTACGTAATAACACAACGTTGGATTTTGTAGATTATTGTAAAAGTGAACATGTAAAAACCCATAACTTCCCCGGTAAGGAAAGAGCGGATACTTCGAGAACAACACACAAAGGAACGCAGACAGAAGAACATTTCATTGTTAATTACAACAATTCCATCAGAATACAAGAATATACAGAGTAAAAATAAATATTACACAGAAATATCAGAGATTTAAATTACATTTAAATACATCGCAGCGGAAAATAATACAAAACACAACTAGAAGGAGATATACGGATACAAAGCTTTCCGGATATCGTTCCAGTTGTAAACCAGGATCCTATGAATATAAATCTGCAAAACCAAAACTACTAGCTGCCCGTGTCAAATATAAGGGCACCCAGAGTTTAGGTTAAAACAATAAACTCCAGGTCAGTCATGGGACTGGTGTGAGAACTAAAACAGTTATAAATCTTTATTTTAAAGTTAGGTAAATCAAGGGACCACGCCGTATAACACGGAACGGGTTTCCTCCCAAGAATACCAGTGCATAAACAACAGCGCAATGCTAAATAAAGAAAAATGAAGCTATTATAAGACCCAGGTCCTATCACACAATGCAACGCAAGGCGGGGGATAGGGTTTTATCTTATAATAGCCAAAGAATGCTTGATACGTTTAAAAACAGATTATTTGATACTATTATAAGTGTATAGTGTCAAAACAATTTCAAATCATAAGTATCAATCATAGACGGCATAGCATCCCATGCTACTATGTCGCCATACAAGGCTCTACAATTAAAACCGCACATGTCACGTACTGGAAGCTGGATTTCCATCTGTGAACCGAGGCAAAAGATAGTCCTCAACCGATTCGAGACGCTCTAGTCCGTGTCTTAGGTCAGAGCTCGAGTGACCTTTGGATCGTCAGGGCCGATCCACCGATGTGGATTATTATGCCTGAACACTACGTTTCCCCACCCTTTGGGGTGTCAATGAGCCAACGAATGACCTCATCGGCTTCACAAAGTCACCGATATATCCGAGACGCTTCGCAACAGCAACAACCACATAAGTCAAACTCGTCAGGGCGTGTAAAACCACTGACGCCGCTTCTAACTAGAAGGAAACGCATGCCCTCCCTGAGGTCCTCTCCCATTTTTGGTTCACACCGGGGTGTGAGGCTCGCGAATCAACGCTACACAAAGCTACGCCACAAAGGCCGTGCTTTGATCATCACCACAAGACTTTGCTTTTCAACAGAAGCCTTGATCAATTGCCACTTAGGCATGCCACACAGGCAATTCACTCCATGCGTTTGATATCTATCAACATATAACCCCTGAGCTCGTACGTCTCAGAGAAGGGCGTTAAGCAAGAGAATAAATTCTCCACCGCCAAACAGATATATATTTAATAGAAATCAACCACACAGACTAAAATCCAATGTCAGACACACAGTCCATTTTCACGTTCGTTCTGGGTCTGAACGAAACCGGAGGCACCTAGTACCCCGCATATCCATCGATCTCCAAGTACGTCTGGACGATCACCAACTGATTCCCTCCTCTTGGGTGTACAACCCAATCAAGATCATCAGTAATCACCCAAACGACGTGAAGACCTCCGGTCTTCGACCACCGTCTTCATCTTCGACTTATCATCGTATCAGTTATTCAGAATGGGATAAACCCGGTCTTTCCGAATAAATCGCGTATATAATAAACAAGTGTTACACAAACACAACATACGCCTCATTTTAATTCATCAGACACTAACCGTAAATTAACAAGAGAATAATTCCCCAAATACTAACCCCGAAGGCCGAAACCAACATTAGATCAATACCCAGAAAACCATTCTGCTTAGCTAACCTACAGTTAGTTTCTAAATTTCACATTTCTTAGGGAAAGATTCCCATTAATTTTATCAAAGATAAATTCTTTTAAATTTATTCTTTAATCTTCCTTTGAATATCACTTCAAACTAGTCGGGATTAATGAACCTTACCGAAGTAATCGTTTGTTTTAATTTCCCAATCCCAACCTATTCATCCCATGAAGTAAAACTGGTAATACTTCATATCTAACACCATGGTGTTATCGGTAAATTCAATTACCATTTCACATTTAAATCTAATTAAAGATTTAACTACCGCCTGGAGAAAAACTGGTTATACTCCATTCTCGACCTTTTCAATCTAATTAAAGATTCATTAAAACTCCACTTAGTTTTGATCTTTGACTGGGTTAAAGAATCAGTGTCATTTAAAACACGGTTCACAATAAACCCCGAAATCACATCACATTTCAATCAGTCCCTAACCGTAAATTAGCAAGTGAGCAATTCCCTAAGTATTAACCCCGAAGGCCGAAACCAACATCAGATCAATACCCCAGAAACCATTCAACTTAACTAACCTCCAGTTAGTTTTTGACTTAATTTCTTTTTGGGTCTAAGAACAGTATTATTGAAGATACCGTTCATGACAACCCAAAATCACATTTGATATCCAATACAAGACTATGAATAGAAAATATATCGGCTTATATTCAATATCAAATTCTACGACCAACAAACATCGTATTGGAAATAACGATATATATATATCTTTCAAATTCCCATAACAATATCCGTATCATCACGAAATCCAACATCGAAATATTCCGAAGACAATTTCGATTCAAATCCATTCCAATGCAATTATTGGAAATTCTGGTTATTTTCAAAAACCATTTCAAATGCACTTTATTTATTTTAAAAATAAACGAATTATAATTCTAGTTCAAAACTAGTTCATTTCGATAAAAATCTATTTTTATCTTTTCAAATGCGGAGTTTTTCATCCCAATTCTTCACAAATCATTTCTTATGATTTTACACAAATTATTGATATTTTTAATAATTTTATCAAGGCCCGTACAGTCGATTTCCATCAACGGCCATCGAACTGCACTTACACCGACCTTTTCCGAATTTGATTTGGACATAATTCCAAATCCAACCGTTAGATTTCAAATTTCTAATATTCAATAGAAAGCTCTTTTTGATACGAACGCAACGGTTCCGGTTTTAGGAGACTCCAACGGTCGGATCTCCCGCAATGTCCATTCGAAGTCAATGGTTGAAATTCGCGAACTGCCGCGGCGCGGCGCGTTCTATTCAGGCCATTATATTATATATATAATATATATAATATATACTTCGTCGAATTCCTTTCGAAACTAATTTTATAAATCGTTTTAAATTCGTTTTCAAAACGATTTCAACTCTATTTCAATCTAATTCGAATTTCAATTTTCTCAATTTAATTCGAATTTCAATTCATTTCAATTTAATTAATTTTCAAATCTATTCAATTTCAAATCTATTTAATTATTCATTGAAAAATGAATAAAATCGATATAAATATCGTTCACGTCAAAATAGCGTCAATCTAATCAACACGGCTTCATATATTTCTATTTTCAAATATTTCTATTCAAATATTTCTTTTTCGAATATTTCTATTCAAATATTTCTTTTCAAATGTTTCTATTCAAAACTGGAATGAGGCCCAATCAATTACCATATAATGTTAATTACATGAATTTTCTACCACACATGTATAAAATAACAACGATAAATAATCAACCTTCATCCATAGTGCATTCTACACTGTATAAGCATCAAATATAAATATTTAATGCTTATGACAGTCCGTCAATCAACCGATCGACATACAACTAATTATTGGGATTAGTGTATGTCATATATCATCCCAATACCCGTAAGGGGTTCCAAACAATCAAACACAGATTTTATTTGTTCAGTTGGGCGATGTGTAAAATTTATCGTCCCAATCAATATCAATCAAATCAGTGTATATAAACAAACCTCCAATTTGTTTATAATTATTTATTTTAAATACACGTTAAAAATTCTATTTTCAACTATAAAATATTTTAACTATATAAATATTTTATTTCCATTTCACATCATATCACACAATCAACTACACAGCAAAATCAAACATACAAGCCGTCCATGGTCTGTGGACGACGGGTGTCGGGTGCTACTAAGCACCGTCTGCATCCTAGTATATAATTTAACTAGAAAAACAAGATTTAAAGTGAGAAGTTCTCACAGAGAGTTCCACTCCGCCGTGCTTTACTGTAACAACCCGAAATTCTGAGCTAGTTTAAACTTTTTATTTTGGCAATTTTAACGAATTTTGAATATTTAAAATGAATTATTTTAAATAATATCGACGAAAAATTAATTTTGAATAGAATTTGAATGAATATATTTATATAGATCGTCGTTAGAATATAAATATTTATTTTAAATTATAAAAGAATTTAAAATGGCTCTACAGTTCGATAATTCGATTTCAAACTTCAATTGAATGTACCGGGTGCAAAATAAACCGGATTTTAGTGAAACCAAAAATAATAGAATCTAATTGGAATATCTTTCCAACGAATCCGAAAAATAGAAATTTCATAGCGGGAATCAAATGATATGTCCAGTTGAAATTTCAGAATAGTCGCTATGGAATTCTGGCCCTTAAAAATAGCCATTTTGCAAACGACCTCGGATTTCGACGAAACCACTTTTGTTGGATCTGTAATGTCAAGTTATTGCTAGGTTTCAAATTTCATAATTTTTCGAATTAATATGTGAGCGTGGCAAAGGAAAACGCGTTTGACCAGTTTTAGTTGATTTTAATCGACTGGAAAATGGCCATTTTTCCAACACTCTCAGAATTCGACGAAATTAGTTTTGTTAGGACCGTAACGTCAATACGAAGCTAGAAAATATTTTTCTGGAATTTTTTGATATGGTATGTGGGCCCGATAAATTGAAATGCGCGTTCAAATTCAATATATAGAGTTATATGTTGATTTTGACGGAAACGGATCGAAACGATCGAATCAGCTTACGATACATATCCCATTGTGTTCGAAATGGGGGTAATTAGCTATGGACGACAGGCAGTGGGTTCGGTTTCGAGTTCGAAAATAAAAGTTGCTTTTTGAAATAAAATAAATAAATTAAAATTAAATTTAATCCTTCTCCTCCTATTACCTCTCAGGCCCCCCTTTTATCATTTCACGATGAAATTGAAATAAAATAAAATAAAATGATGAAAGGGGGCGCGATGGAGCCGCCACCCACCACCGCTCGCCGGCGGTCAGGACCCCACCACGCCGCCCTCCTCTCCACCTCCTCTGCCCATCGATGCCCCGCTTCCTCCTCCCCTTCTTCTTCTTTGACCTCGAGCCCGAAGTCCCCTTAGACCGCCCCCCCTCCTCGCGACGGTGGCCACCCTCTCCAGCACCCTCTCCCTTTCGTTAAACCGCAACACCCCGAACCCTCGATTTCAGCAAGCCGCTACCCACCCCCTACTACGCCATCCGCCACTCGAGGTCCTCAGCCTCCAAGCGCGCCACCCCCTCCTTGAGCACACTGTAAGTTTTTTGGTGTGTATTTTAATTTACTATTAAATAATCAGTTTTAATTATAAATTAGCGGGTTTAAAAATCAGGTTTTTATGATATACAAGCGTGTTTAAAGGTATGATCTTTCTTATGAAAAGGTCGGATTTTTAGATTTAAAAAGGATTTTTACATAAGAAAAGGTCGGATTTTTAATAGTAGAAAAGTTGAATTTTTATAGTAGGAAAGTTTAAATCTTTATACTATGAAAGTTTAAATCATTATATTAGAAAAGTTTGAATCTTTATATAGTGTAGAATGCGATGGAATGTAGAGGGTAAAAATATAATTTTTATCATACGTGAAGAATAAAAATATAATTTTTATATTAGTGAACAATATAAAAATATGATCTTTATATAATAGAAGATATAAAAATACTATTTTTATATAGGTAGAGTATTAAAAATAGGATTTCTATATAATAGAGAATATAAAAATATTATCTTTATATACGTAGCGAAATAAAAATCTGATTTTTATTATATATATAGTGAAGTAAAAACGAGATTTTTATAGCGATGAAATAAAAATTCGATCTTTATATAAGAAGTAGAAATATAAAAATATAAATTTTATATTGAAATAAGCGTTGTAAAAATATATGAAGTAGAAATAAAAATATGATTTTTATTTATTAAAATGAAGTGATAAAAATATAATTTTTATTATAAACAGCGGGACGGAGGCTGCATTGGAATTTCAACCGATTCAGACGGTTCAACAGTTCAAAAGCAAAGCACGGCGGAGTGGATCCCTCTGTGAGAACTTCTCACTTTAAATTTCCTTTTCTAGTTAAAATATATACTAGGATGTAGACGGTGTTTAGTAGCACCCGACACCCGTCGTCCACAGACCATGGACGGCTTGTTTGCTTGGTTGTTTGTTTGATTTTGATGTGTAGTTGATTGTGTGATGTGGAATAAAATATTTATATAGTTGAAAATATTTTATAGTTAAGAATATAATTTTTAACGTGTATATAAAATAAAATAAATATAAACAGATCGGACGATTTGTTTATACACACTGATTTGACTGATATTGATTGGGACGATAAATTTTACACATCGCCCAACTACACAAATAAAATCTGTGTTGATTGTTTGAAAACCCCACACGGGTATTGGAATAATATATAACATACACCAGTCCCAATATTTAGTTGTATGTCGATCGATTGATTGACAGGCTGTATAAGCGTCGAATATCTATATTTGATGCTTATACAATGTAGAACGCACTTTGGATGATTGTTGATTTATCGTTGCTGTGATATACATGTGTTGTATGGAATCCATATAATTAACATTATATGGTAATTGATTGGGCCTCATTCCAATCGGGAAAATAAAGAATATTTTAAAATACAGGTTCATGTGTTGACCGTACTCATTCGTTGAGATTAGTCATGTGTTGAACGAAATATTTTAACCATAAAATTTACATCTTTATCATATATAAAATTAGAAACTAACTGGAAAAATAGATAAGATGAGTGGTCTCCTGGATATTGATCTGATGTTGGTTTCAGCCTTCGGGGTTAATATTTAGGGAATCGTTATGTTACTAATTTACGGTTGGAGTCTGATTTGAAATCAAACGATAGATACCATAATTTTATAAAATATATTAATTAACAAAAATAGTCACATGTGGACAGTACTCATTTGTTGAGATTAGTCATGTGTTGAAATATATATTCATTTGTTGAATAGAATAACGAAGTTATTGAAAAATATAAAGCCGTGTTGATTAGAGATGCGCTATTTTGACGAGAACGATAATTTTATCGATTATATTCAAATTCGAATTGAATCGAATAAAAATAGAATTTAAATTGAATTGAATAAATATAATTAGAATTGAATCGAATAAAAATAGAATTTGAATTGAATTGAAGAGAAAACAAATTCGAAATGAATTGAATAGAAAATGGAGTTCGAATTGAATTGAATAGAAAACGAATTCGAATTGAATTGAATAGAAATAGAATTCGAATTAAATTGAATAGAAATAGAATTTTTGATTCGAAATTGAATAGGAAGTTGAATTTGTTTTGAAAACGAATTTAAAACGATTTATAAAATTCATTTTAAAAGGAAATCGACGAAATATATACAATATATATATATATATATTATATATATATAATGGCCTGAATAGAACGCGCCGCGCCACGGCAGTTAGTGAATTTCGACCATTGACTTCGAATTGGCATTACGATAGATCCGACCATTGGATTCTCCTGAAACCGGAACCGTTGGGTTCGTATCGAAAAGAGCTTTCTAACGAATATTATAAATTTGAAATCTAGCGGTTGGATTTGGAATTATGTCCAAATCAAATTTGAAAAAGGTCGTTGTAAGTGCAGTTCGATGGCCGTTGATGGAAATTGACTATACGGGCCTTGATAAAATTATTAAAAATATCTATAATTTGTGTAAAATCATAAGAAATTATTTGTGAAGAACCGGGGTGAAAAATCCCACATTTGTAAAGATAAAAATAGATTTTTATCGAAATGAACTAGTTTTGAACTAGAATTAAATTCAATTCATTTTTGAAATAAAAAAATTGAATTTGAATTGGTTTTTGGGTTTATCGTGAGCGGTGTTTTGAATAACACTTGTTCTTTAACCCGATAATTAATGCCATGTGATTTTGGGTTGTCGTGAATGGTATCTTCAATAATACTGTTCTTAGACCCAACTAAGTTAAGAAGATCAGAAACTAACCGGAGATTAGTTAAGTTGAATGATTTCTTGGATATTGATCTGATGTTGGTTTCGGCCTTCGGGGTTAATATTTAGGGAATTGCTCACTTGCTATTTTACGGTTAAGGGCTGATAGAATGGAATGCGACTTTGGGTTTATCGTGAACCGTGTTTTAAATGACACTGATTCTTTAACCCAGTTAAAGATTAAAACTAAGTGAAGTTTTAATGAATCTTTAATTAGATTGAAATGATCGAGAACGGAGTATCACCAGTTTTGCTCCAAAGCGATAGTTAAATCTTTAAATATATTTGAACGTGAAATGGTAATTAATTTTACCGATAACACCGTGGTGTTAGATATGGAGTATTACCAGTTTTGCTTCATGGGATAAATAGGTTGGGATTGATAAATAAAACAAATAAGTACTTCGGTGTGATTCGCTAATCCCGACTAGTTTGGAAAACCATAATTTGGTTTGAAACGATATCCAAAGGAAGATTAAAGAATAAATTGAAAAGAATTTATCTTTGATAAAATTAATGGGAACCTTTCCCTAAGATTGTGAAATTTAGAAACTAACTGTAGGTTAGCCAAGATGGATGGTTTCCTGGGTATTGATCTGATGTTGGTTCCGGCCTTCGAGGTTAATATTTGGGAAATTGTTCTCTTGCTAATTCACGGTTAGTTACTTATGGATTGGAATGAGGCGTATGTTATGTTTGTGTAACATTTGTTTATTATATACGCGGGTTATTCGGAAAGGCCGGGTTTATACCCATTTTGAATAACCGATTCGACGGTATGTCGAAGATGAAGACGGTGGTCGAAGACCGGAAGTCTTCACATCGTTTGGGTGATTACTGATGATCTTGATTGGGCTGTACATCCAAGATGAGGGAATCAGTTGGTGGTCGTCCAGACGTACTTGGAGATCGATGGATATGCGAGGAAAGTGCCTCCGGTTTCGTTCAGACCCAGAACGAACTTGTAAATGGACGGTGTGTCTGACATTGGATTTTATTCTGTGTTAATTGATCTCTATTAAATATACATCTGTTTGGCGGCGGAGAATTTATTCTCTTGCTTAACGCCCTTCTCTGAGACGTACGAGCTCAGAGGTTGTATATCGATGGACATCAGTCGCATGGCATGAATTGCCTATGTGGCACGCCTAAGTGGCAAATGATCAAGGCTTCTGTTGAAAAGCAAAGTCTTGTGGTTGATGATCAAAGCACGGCCTACGTGGCACAACTTTGTGTATAGCGTGGATTCGTGAGCCTCACACCTCGGCATGATTTAAAAACGGGATAAGGACTGCAGGGAGAGCACGACGTTTCTTTCTAGCTATGGTGGTGTCAGTGACCTACCAGCCCTGACATTTATATCTACTTTTCACCTATGTAGTTGTTGGAATGCGAGGCGCCTCGATTATTGGTCTGTAAGGACCGGGAAACGTGTGTTCAGGAATAACTAATCCTCAAACGTAAGAGAGGACCGGCCCCGAAGCATCCAGGGGTTACCCAGAGTGTGTAGTCCTGAGGCATTTGCTAGAATGTCTCGAAGCGGAGAGGAGCTTGTGTAACACCCCACCTCCGCCATGTTCACTCTAAGCAAGTACACTGGCTTTGGAGGGGTGTTTGTCAAGGTAAACATGCATGAAGATATCACAAGACAGAACATATAAGTAAAACAGAGTAAGTAAAGCAGCGGATAAAACTACTATTTCAAAACCATAGTCAACTTACATCAAAAGTACTATGTCATTATTTTCCAACTACTACAAGTCTAGAAACATAAACTGAAAACTGGAAATAACATAAAGTAAACTATCCCCAAAGTAGACGTGGTAAAACCATAGCGAGCTCAAGTCCAAACCGTACATGAGCTATCCAGAAAGCAAGTTAAAGATCCAAGCTAGGTGCTAGTGTTCCCACCCTGAGAACTTGGGGGGGGGGGGGGGAACGGAAGAAAAGAAGCGAAAGGAAAACGGGTCAGTCATAAAGACTGGTAAGTCCTACCTACTATTAGTATAAAAACTAATAAAGTTAATTGGACATGTAAAATAGTGATGAAACATAGGATGACAACTAAACTGGCATGGTGAAAAGTTAACAAGATAGATCAAGTGTGGCATCGCATATACAAGGTTAAGTTGCACCAAGTGTACTAGTATTCTAATCCATGTCAAGTATAAACAAGAAATGATCCCTTGGCCCAAAATTGGCCCAACATCATGAAATGACCTAAATCAAGGTCCAACTACACGGTAGTCGATCGGCTCCCTATAAGCCTAACTCGTCAAGTGTCGGTGTCATACGACACAATCGCGAGATGTAGTCGACTGTGCAAGGTCCACCCTAGGGTGTATCCGGGCCCTAGGGTTCCAACCACTGACACAAAACAAGCACGCACAGTCCAAGCCTACTGGTGCCCATGTCTGTCTTTCATCCCCGGACTATGTGCACGACCATAGTCTGCTGGAATCTACAATGGCGCACCTACCTAGCCGTCCCTTTTGGTCACTTACAATTAGCCCAGTAATCGTGCCCCACCCCTAGCCTAGTCCCTAGGGTATCCCGATACTCCCTGGTGGGTTACTGCTGAAAAGGGCCACGCAAACTAGGGTTTCTAATGGGTTAAGTGTGGTTAACCCTATCCAAACCATGTATCAAGTTGGTTAAGTATACCCAAGTGGTTCATGACTTAACCCTAACAATCCATCGTGTTCAATTGGTTAAGTATTCAAGTGGTCCATGACTTAACCCTACCATGTGGCATTAATTAACTTAATGCACCCCAACCTCTCACATTAGACTTTGTTTTGGTTACTAGTTAAGCCGAGCCGGTCCGGGTAGCTTTACACCACAACCTAGTCTAACCTCGGGTTTTAAGTGCGATATGACCAACTACTCACATTTGGTCCTATTGTTTGTAGCCACTAGTTAAGCCGGTCGGTTCCGGGTAGATTTATGCTACAAACTCAACCCAACCTCGAGTTGGTCACTTTCATGTTTTCTACATGTCATGTCCACGTTCATGTTTTCAAGCATAATCACATGTCATATTTTCAAGTCATGTTTCATGTCATTTAAGTTTACCCATAACGTAACCCCATCGCATGTAAGTTCGCATCAACACACATATATCAAAAAAGGGGGAACATAATGATATGACAAGTTGGGCATAATATGGCAAAGTCTATCACAAGTTTAACATGGTGATATATGAGCCAAAGGTGTTCATCACAACTAGCATATGGAATTATTGGCCTCAAAACATGCATGACATCAACTTAGCAACTAGGTGATAACATGGTCATAGTAGACATGGGGTGATAACTTGTGATTAGCATATAGTTCATAACATGGAAAGTTAACATCAAGGTCATTAGAGTTTCTATGTTGCATTATGCAACATTCCCATATAAAGCTCATAGCTTTCAACCCAAAATGTCAAGGTGATAGTCTCATAATCATAGATCAAAAGAGTCATGAATAGATCTATGCATAAAATGATAGATCTAAGGTAAACATTACACTTAAGCCCAATTTCAACTTGCAAAATGTCACATTTAAGTTCATAGTTTAAATCTAAGAGTAGAATAGGGCTTACAAAGCTTGGCTATGAAGACTAGAACAAAATAAACAAGATTGAGACGAAGCCACACTAGAAATCCCCAAATGATAAGCTGCACTCAAAAATCCTTGAGAAATAAGAAGAAGATCCTTGCTTTGATGAAGAAAGATGGCTCTTTTACTTTAGAACTAGCTTAGAACACTCAAGCTCTCATGAAGAAGATGGGGGCCATGATATAAAGGTGGAGGCCATGATTAGGGAGCATTTTGGCATAACCTAGTTGTAGGATTGATTTGTGGTGATTTAGGGTAGGGTTTAGGGTGCTTATATAGAAGTTTAGGTTAGTTTAGGCCATAGGATTAACCCTAATTTAGATCTGAGCCATCTAATCACGTCACAAGCCAACAAAACATGACCCAAGAGCCAAAACAGGTGCATCAGGCCAGACTGGCCCGACCACCCAGGCCGATAGGGGTGTCGACTGGGCAGTCGACACCATCTAGGGCAAGTCGACTCCCAAGTCGACTTCCCAGTCGACTCCCCAGTCGACTTGGGGCTGGGGGGGGGGGGGGGGGGATTTTCCCACCCAGTCTGCTTGGCTCCAGATTTGAATTTCAGGCTGAATTTTGAACTTGGAATTTTCTGAAAACTTCTATGGGCCATAACTGGGTCATGCGGACTCCGATTCTCGAAAATTCGGACTCTATTTCGCGTATTTTTCCGAGACGAACGCAATGGCACAGCCCGTTTCCCTTGATTCAGATTTTAACATTTAATTCTTCCTTGATTTATGTTATAACATGTTATTCAAAATACGGGTTGTTACATTCTCCCCTCCTTAAAGGATTACGTTCCCGAAATCTCTAAGTTAGGAAGAACGTATCCTACCATTCATCATCCATCTACTCAAATCATCATCGACAAGTAATCATTGTCCTTAACAAATTCTAAATGTTGTATGATCGTATGCGAAAGGTGTGTGTATATGTACTTATCTAATGCGAAAATCTGGCGGTTACTGATTCAGTAAACCTCCTTAATGCAAAGTATGTTAGTGAAATGAGTCCATATGTATGCAAATTCCTAACATAATTTATAATCTCTACATGAGTGCATATAACATTCATCCATATGCAACATCCACGTGATAGCATAACAAGTTTCATCCATGAATAAGTATAAGCACTCATGCATATGCAATATGAAAGTGTGTGAGCTGTGTATCATGCATCCACGAGTATCCACTTGCAAACACTTGCAACCACTTGCAAACATCAAGCATAACATGTTTCATCCAAAGGGTTTCTACTTAAGGTTCTCATGATAAGGTTAACGAGATAACAAGATAAACATGGATAGCAAAAGAAAGATATGCTAACTAGGAAAAGAGATTGAGAATGTACCCTAAAAAAGGAATGGATAAAGCCCACGCATCTTCTCCTCGGTTTCCCAAGTTGCATCTTCATCGGCTTCACTCCACTGAACCTTTACTAACTTAACTTCTCGATTCCTCAGCTTCTTGATCTCCGTTCCCAAGATACGGATCGGAGCTCGCCTCAAAGTTGCCTCTTTTTCTACCTCCACGTCTTCAAGAATGCTAGGCTCAACTACCTCGGCTGACTCATGTAGGCACTTTCGGAGATGCGAGACATGAAAAACATTGTGCACTCCGGCCAACTTCTCGGGCAATTCCACCTTATAAACCATCTTCCCAATCCTCTCTATGATAGGGAAGGGTCCTAGAACCTTGGTGCCAGCTTCCCAACTGCTCCAAAACGAACCACATTTCGCAAAGGAGAAACCTTCACAAAGACCATATCTCCAACTTCAAACTCTAAGTCTGTCCTTCGCTTGTCTGCATAGGATTTCTTTCTGTCTTGGGCCGTTTTCATCCGTCTTCAAATCAACTCAACCTTCTCGGATGTGTCCCTTATCATGTCAGGCCCAAGTATAAGCTTATCCGTCGTCTCCCACCAACACGTTGGTGACTTGCATGACCTCCCATATAAAGCTTCGAATGGTGCCATCCCTATGCTTGCTTGGTAGCTGTTATTATAAGCAAACTCTACGAGAGGAAGGTGGTCTTCCCAAGTGCCACCAAAGTCAAGAATGCATAGCCTCAACAGATCTTCTAGTACCCTATTCAACCTTTCGGTCTGGCCATCCGTCTGTGGGTGATAGGCCGTACTTAGATTCAATCGCGTACCCATCGCTTCTTGCAAACTATTCCAGAACTGGCTAGTGAAGATTGGGTCACGATCGCTAACTATGCTAGAAGGAACTCCATGCAATCGCACTATCTCTCGAAGATAAACAGATGCTAGCCATGATGCGGTCCTCTTGCTCTTCACCGGAATAAAATGGGCGCTCTTCGTGAGTCTATCCACTATGACCCATATGCTAATATTCCCCTTCCTTGATCTCGGCAATCCATCCACAAAATCCATAGAGATACTTTCCCACTTCCATAGAGGGACCTCCAATGGATGCAGTAGCCCACCGGGCTTCTTCGACTCGGCCTTTACTTGCTGGCAAACAATGCATCTAGAAACAAACTCTGCCACATCCTTTTTCATCCCATCCCAAAAGAAAATGCGCTTCATATCCCGGTACATCTTATCCCCTCCGGGATGTATGGTCATCCTCGAGTGATGCGCCTCCTCCAGAACTTTATTTACTAAGTCTCCTACTCGTGGGACACATAGTCTTCCATCACGCCTTAGCCATCCGTTGTCATCAATAGTATATCTAGCGAGGTGACTTGACGTCTCACCCCGAATCAACTTGTCCATGATCTCGACTATCTGCGGGTCTTCTGTAACACCCCGTGTATTCTATAACAGTGAAATTCACGAATTAAAGTATAATTAATTTCAAATAAAAGAATTAAGGGAAACGGGATAAGCCATTGCGTTCGTCTCGGAATTCTGCTTGAGATAGAGTCCGAGATTGCGTAAAACAGACTCCGTATGAAGAAGATATGGCCTCCGAAAGTTTCAGAATTCAGTTTAAAATTCAAACAGACCAAAACAGCCCAGAAAAACCAATTCAAAATTCAAAATCGGGCCCAATTGGCCAGGGCGGGAATTTTCCCGCCCAAGGCACCCAGGTCGACTTGGCAGTCGACCTGGGGCTAACCAGGTCGACTGGGCAGTCGACCTGGGTCACCCGTGTCAACTGCCAAGTCGACACGGTGTCGACTGGGGTGTCGACCTGGCCCCTAAGCTAGGTCGAACCCAGCCCCCCCGGCTAGCCTGGTCTGTGTTTGGTCGATTTTCTGAGCCTTACCTTGTCACTAGGGCTAGGTGTCAACTCCTGGTTGGTCTCTCCTTCAAACGAACGGCTATTATTAAACCAAGCTCCATCGACAGTCTAAATCAACTCACAAACTCTATAAAAAGGAACTAAGACTCACCCTAATTCACACAAACAAAAATGGAGATTAGACCGTCATGCTGCTGAGGAGAGACTGAGAATAGCCATCAGAAATTGAGAGACAATTAGGAGATAATTTGAAAGCTTAAAGCATTGAATCAAAACAACGCCTACAACAAAGGATAGCATCTCCAAATTCAGAATTCAGATTCCTGAATTGAAGATTCGTCATACGTTGTAAGTAGAGTGCTATTCTGATGTGAATAATTAATTGCGTCTGATTTGTGTAAAATGCGAAATGGAATTGTGGAGATAACAATCTATACTTGTATGTTATTTTGATTCTAAACGATTTGGGAATGTTATGGTATACGATTTGGATATTTGCAAGTATGTGATTTACGTTGGAAGTTATAAACGAAATGGAATTTTGGCGATAATAATCTATACTTGTATGTTATTTTGATTCTAAACGATTTGGAAATGTTATGGTAGACGATTGGATATTTACAAGTATATGATTCATGTTAACAACCATATGTTGTAGTAATTTATTTGGGATTCATGCAAGTATATGATTCACTATTATGCCAATATGATGTACATACTTTTATGACCACTTTTAGTGTGTAATTGGATTCGACTAAGTACTATGGTTTATATGAATCTATGTTGGAATTGGCAAATCATACTTTTGTATTAGAAACAAAAGTAAGCATTTTTATGAACATGACTAAACTTTGTTTGGTATTATGCCTAGTTGAAAACATGTTTTAGGCCTAAGCTGTTATCAAAAATCATATGGCGATATATGTGACACAATTAAGTTAGATTTACATACCAATTGCTAGTTTACATGACTAGAATGATTCATGTTTAAGTATTGTTTATGCCATGATTATATGAATAGAATGATTCATGTTTATTGTTTATGCCATGATTATATGAATAGAATGATTCATGTTTAAGTATTGTTTATGCCATGATTATATGAATAGAATGATTCATGTTTAAGTGTTGTTTATGCCATGATTATATGCTATTACAATGCAAGTTCACATGTGCCTAATTCATGTTAATTGAATCATTATGTTGCAAGTTCATGCGTTCACACTCCCCTTTTTCATGTTACCTTATAAACACCATGTTATAAGCCTCCCCTTTTCATATGGCTAAGTTGGGTTTAAATGTTAAACCCAACATATAATATATTGTAGCGAACGTGTAAAACGGGGGTAATGACGTTTGGGGTTAAAATATAGAACATATGTGTTGGCATGTTTGACGAATGCCAACAACCTTGAAAAACAATTAAGTGGCATAAATAAATTTTAACCAATAAAGATGAATTTGAATAATGGGCCGCATATATTTACATATAAAAAGAAAAGAGACAAAATATGTAAATATAGAAAATACGATGTGTTTAACCCGAGGTTGGATTGAGTTGTGATGTAAACTTGCCTGGAACCGCCCGGCTGTCCAGTAGTCACAACAATACCTATCCAATGTGGCTGGTTAAACATGGAGCCCAATAAAGACCCGAGGTTAGACTGAGTAGTGGCGTAAGACAGCCCGGACCCAACGGCAACAGGCAGCCACAACAATACCTGTCTAATGTGAGAGGTCAAGGCTTTAATAAGACAATTAAGGCTGAGTCAGGATTGATAGGATTAAGTAAATTAAATTAATACTTAATCAAAATGGAACATGCTAAACTAAACAGACTGATTGGGGGTTAGGTTTATAAAACACTTAACCAACTTAGCATGTTGGCTAGAAATAGAAAACCTAGTAGCGGGGGACCCTTTTCAGCAGTAACCCTAGAAGGTGTATCAGGATACCCTGAACTAGGCAGGGTGGGGCACGATTACTGGGCTGACTGTAAGAGGTCAAATCGACGACGGTGGTGCAGCAGTGTAGGTTCTAACGGGGTGCGGGCGTGCACACACTCTGGCGCAGAAAAATAAGGCACTGGGCACCAGTAGCATACCTGTGCATTCTAGAATTGTGTCGGGCCGCCAGCATGGGACTTGATACACGGACCAACATAGGTAACTACAACATCGGGGGCCGTAAGACACATGTAACTATGCGAGTAGGAGCCGATCATCAAAAATGGATCACTTCACCCTGATTGTGGGGTGCCTATTGGGAACTAGTTTATATGGGTACAAAGATTAATATGGGGTACGATAGTATTCGACCCTGGACAACTTAACATAGTTTGTGGTGCTTTCTCATTTCCAGTTTATGCTTATCATACCCAGTTCTTTATTCATAGACTGAATAGTCCTAGACTTACTCAGGCTTTATGTCTGACTCTACTTTTCTTTCGCCTTCTTTTCTTTCGTCCCCCCCCCCCCAGGTCCACAGGCAGGGAATACCGCAGCTTGACCAGTTTTCACATCCAGCTTGAAGAGAAAGAATGTATTGCTTGGATCTTTTCCGTTTTGGACTATGGCTTTGGACATCAATTATGGGACTTTTGCAGTTTATTTATGTTTTCTTTATGCTTCTTTAAATAATGTAATCAAGACAGTTATGAAGATGTTATGTTTTTGGGAGTATTGTAAGACAATTATGGCATGGTTTGTGTAACACGTCTTTTAATATAATAAAAGTTGTTGCTTTCTGCTGTTCAAAAATATGTGTTCTTATATCTGTCTTGTATATCTGTGACTTATACTTATAAACCTCCACCAAAATTAGGGCATTCCTTTTGAGAGTGACCCTAACGGAGGTGGGGTGTTTCTCTTGGTATCAGAGCATAGGTTTACCAGTTAAGATAAAAAGTTTTGAAAATTTATTTTCAAAAAGAAAATTTAAAGAAGCATTTTTTAAAAAAAGATAAAATATTATTTTAAAAAGGCAAAGTCCCCAAAAGCCATAGGTACTATCTCTTATCCTTCGTTTTGAATCTATCCTTTTTGTTTCAGCATGTCCGAAGAACTTAACTTGCCAGAGGGTGTACCAATACCTGGTTGATTTAGACGGTTCTTTGAAGCAAGGGCCACTCAGCCAGGTCCTACCGTTCCTCCTCCCCCAGCTGCAGGGAATCATCCAGCTGCAGCAACACCTCTTCCTCCACCTCCTCCGCGGGGAAACACTTTTGCTAAGATATGTAAAGATTTTAAAGCTATGGGAGGAAAGGACTTTCATGGAACTGAGTCCTTCGTGGCAGCTAGAAATTGGCTGAAAGAAACCGAGGACTTATTCGTCATCTTTGAGGTAGGAGATAGGCAGAAAGTACAACTGGCAGTATGGCTACTTAAAGGCGAGGCTTCCTACTGGTGGGAAGTCACCAACGCAGAAAGGCCAGTGGAAACATGGGAGGACTTTAGGGCAAGGTTTGAGGCTAAATTTCTCTCAGAAGCTGAAAGGAGTCTTCAGTTGGAAAAATTCTTATTTCTTAAGCAAGGGAATATGACAGTCAAAGAGTATGTGAATCAGTTCGATCAGCTGGCTAGGTTCGGACTGGACCTAGTCAACACCCTGCACAAGAAGGCTCTCCGTTTTGTCAAAGGGTTGAATGAGCCATTACACAGTTTGGCCATGACCCATATACCCACGGGAGCTACGTATGAAAGATTGGTACAGATGGCATTGCTGAACGAAGAGGATAAGGGCAAGAAGGAGACAAAGGCAGAAAGCTCTCAAGGGAAGAAAGAGGGTTTACAGCCTAAGAAGACAGACTTTAAGAAGGGCGGGAAAGACAACAAAGAGAAGAGGAAGTGTAAATTCTGTGGCAAAGTGGGGCACTTAGTAAAAGATTGCCGGAAAAAGAAGGCCAAGATGAATGGTGGGTGCTTTTCTTGCGGTGAGACAGGCCACAGGGCTAAGGACTGCCCAAAGAAACGGGGACAGGGGCAGAGGGCTGGATCCACCCCAGGGGCACAGGTTCATGTGCTAGAAGCGCCACCTCTGCAACAGCGAGGTATAAATACTTCTGTAGAAAGTGTAGTTTATCTTTATGATCACACCGTTCGCACCTTATTTGATTCTGGCGCATCACACTCCTTTATCTCGTCTGCTTTAGTAGAATCTCTGCACCTAAAAACTAGTATGGTAGAGGACCCCTTAATTGTTTCAAACCCAATTGGGGGCCCGGCTCATTTGTCTATGATCTGTGTGGTATTGAAAATTTCTATTCTAAGCGTAGAATTTAAATGTAGTGCCTTTGTTTTGGGGTTTTCGGGATATGGTTTGATTTTGGGCATGGATTGGCTATCCAGTAATGGGGCCATCCTTGATTGTGAGAAAAGGGTTGTTAGGCTCCTGACCCAGCTCGGTAACACTTTGGAAATTACTTGTAATCCCTCGTACGCGGTTATGCTTAGTTATCTTGAATCGCTAGATGCCTCTGTCGATAATTTGCAATCGGTTAGAGTGGTCCGGGAATATCCGGATGTCTTCGAAGAGGTGAAGGGCTTGCCTCCGAAGTGGGAGATAGACTTCCGCATATATCTTATAGATAATGCAAAGCCCGTTGCATTGCCTGTTATACACATGGCTCCACGGGAAAGGAAAGAGCTCAGTAAACAGATTAAAGAGCTTCTAGAGAAGGGGTTCATTAGAAGAAGCATTTCAGAATGGGGCGCTCCAGTGGTGTTCGCTACAAAGGCGGATGGTTCACTCCGTCTATGTGTTGACTATAGGGAGCTCAACAATCTAACGAAAAAGAATAGGCACCCTCTCCCCAGAATTGACGATCTGTTTGATCAGCTTGTAGGAGCCTCTGTTTTCTCCCAACTCGATTTAGCGACCGGTTTTCATCAGCTAAGGGTGGCTGAAGATAGCATCGATAAAACAGCATTCAGAACCCCAGATGGCTTCTTTGAATGGCTTGTCATGCCTTTCGGCTTGACAAACACACCTGCTTACTTCGTGGACCTAATGAGTAGGGTGTTCAGAGATTTCCTCAATAAGTTCGTAGTGGTCTTCGTAGACGATATCCTTATCTTCTCAAAGAGTGAAGAGGAACATGCTCAGCACTTAAGGGCAATCATGGAAAATCTGTGAGTCCATCAGCTAAAAGCCAAATTCTCCAAATGCCACTTTTGGAGAGAGGAAGTAAGATTTCTTGGGCACATAGTATCCAAGGAAGGGTTAGCTGTAGACCCGGCTAAGGTAGTAGCGGTGCAGGATTGGAAGACACTAAAGAACGCAACAGAGGTCCGAAGCTTTCTCGGGCTAGCAGGCTTCTATCGGAAATTCATCAGAGACTTTGCAAAGATATCAGCTCCGCTCACAAAGTTGACCAAGAAGAATCTAGTGTTCAATTGGGACTTGGATTGCGAGTTTGCTTTCCAACGACTGAAAAGGGCTGTTACAACAGCCCTAGTTTTAACGTTGCCAGATGGAAGCAAGATGTTCACAGTTTATACAGATGCATGTGGGACAGGGCTAGGCGCCGTGTTAATGCAAGAATGAAGGGTAGTAGCTTATGGCGGGAGACAATTGAAAGTGCATGAAAAGAACTACCCGACCCACGATCTTGAGTTAGCTGCCATCGTCTTTGCACTCAAGTCTTGGCGACACTATCTCCTAGGTGAGAAGTTCGAACTTTACACTGACCATAAATCGTTGAAATATCTTTTCTCACAGAAAGATCTTAACTTGAGGCAACAGAGATGGATGGAGTTTCTTGCCTCGTATGATTTCGAGATCTCCTATGCTCCGGGCAAAGGCAACGTAGTGGCAGACGCGTTGAGCCGAAAGAAACTGACCCTAAGCCCGCTGTTTGTTGAAAGACAAAGCCTAGAGTTTATAGCCAGCTTTGACTTTAGGCCCTCCTCCGATTTTGTACCAGGCTTGCTAGCATCTCTCGAAGTACGCCCGACTTTAGTGGACTCAATAGGGACAACACAACGTGAAGACCCTCAGCTTGTGGAGACGATTGATAGATTAATTAGGGGTGAGACTTCAAGTCACCTCAACAGATACTCCATCGACGATAAGGGTTGGCTAAGGCGAGACGGAAGACTATGCGTCCCACAGACAAGGGATTTAGTAAAGAAGGTTCTCGAGGAAGCACACCACTCCAAGATGACGATACACCCAGGCGGAGATAAAATGTACAAGGACATAAAGAGAACTTTCTTTTGGAATGGCATGAAGAAGGACGTGGCATATTTCGTTTCTAAGTGTATGGTGTGCCAACAGGTTAAGGCGGAACAGAAAAAGCCTGGCAGTCTGCTCCATCCTCTAGAGGTCCCGCAGTGGAAGTGGGATAGCATCTCAATGGACTTCATCGATGGGCTTCCTAGGTCTAGGAGAGGCAACACTAGCATTTGGGTAATAGTGGATAGGCTTACTAAAAGCGCCCACTTTTTACCTGTCAAAAGTAAAAGAACTGCCTCATCCTTAGCATCTCTTTACCTCAAGGAAATTGTTCGACTCCATGGAATACCATCCAGGATTGTTAGTGACCGAGACCCTATCTTCACAAGTGAGTTTTGGCGGGGTCTGCAAGAAGCGGTAGGCACATAGTTATGCTTGAGCACAGCCTATCATCCCCAAACCGACGGCCAAACAGAAAGAGTGAACAGAGTTTTGGAGGACCTTTTAAGACTGTGCGTCCTTGACTTCGGAGGGACATGGGAAGACCATCTTCCTTTGGTGGAATTTGCCTACAACAACAGCTATCAAGCAACCATCGGAATGGCGCCCTTTGAAGCTTTATATGGAAGACCGTGCCGATCACCCACTTGTTAGTGGGAGTCTACTGATAAGCTCATACTTGGACCAGATATGATCCGAGAGACTTCAGAGAAAGTAGACTTAATACGAAGAAGGATGAAGACGGCCCAAGACAGACAAAAGTCCTACGCCGACAAGAGGAGGACCGACCTTGAATTTGAGGTTGGGGACAGAGTTTTTCTTAAGGTATCTCCGCTAAGGAACGTTGTTCGTTTTGGAACCACAGGAAAGCTAGCACCAAGGTTCGTAGGGACATTCCCTATCATCGAGAAAATTGGGAAAATGGCCTATAGATTAGAGCTACCCGAAAAATTGGCCGGAGTTCACAACGTCTTTCACGTTTCACATCTCCGAAAATGTCTACATGAGTCTGCTGAAGTGGTAGAGCCAAATATCCTAGAAGAAGCGGAAGTGGAACGCGAAGCAACCGTAAGGAAAGTTCCAATCCACATATTAGGAACAGAAGTGAAGAAGCTACTCAACCTCGAAGTCAAGCTCATCAAAGTTCAGTGGAGCAACGCCGAAGAAGATGCAACTTGGGAAACTGAAGCTAGAATACGCGCAGCCTACCCTTTTCTTTTCGAGGGTACATCTTTGATCTTTCTTTTTTCCCCTTAAATTTCTCTTTTATCTATCTTTTTAGGTATATCTCCTTGACCTTATCTTTTAGGAAGAAACCCTTTGGATGAAAACATGTGATTGAAACATGTTATGGATGATGGTTGCAAGTGATTGCTAGTGGTTGCTCGTGGTTGCATATACACACACAATCTAGGTTTTAGATCGGCTCAGTCACTTCGTATTGCATGTGCATAAATGTATTTATATTCGTATATGGTTGAAGTTTAATGTGTTGTCATATGGATGTTGCATTTGTATGAATGATTGTGCACTCATGTAGAATCATGAATAGGAGAATTTGCATACATAATGGATTCATGGCACTTACATAATTTGCATTAAGGAGGTCAACTGAATCAGTAGACCGCCTGATTTTGCATTAGATAAGTACATGTACACACACACTTCGCATATGATCCTGAAGCATTATAAGTCTTGTAAGGACCATGGATGCTCGTGTTTGATGGATGAGTAGATGGATGTTTGGATGTTAGGATATACATTCTTCCTGAACTTGAAGATTTCGGGGACGAAATCCTTTTAAGTGGGGGAGAATGTAACACCCCGTGTATTCTATAACAGTGAAATTCACGAATTAAAGTATAATTAATTTCAAATCAAAGAATTAAGGGAAACGGGATATGCCATTGCGTTCGTCTTGGAATTCTGCTTGAGATAGAGTCCGAGTTTGCGTAAAACAAACTCCGTATGAAGAAGATATGGCCTCTGGAAGTTTCAGAATTCGGTTTAAAATTCAAACAGACCAAAACAGCCTAGAAAAACCAATTCAAAATTCAAAATCGGGCCCAATTGGCCAGGGCGGGAATTTTCCCGCCTAAGGCACCCAGGTCGACTTGGCAGTCGACCTGGGGCTAACCAGGTCGACTGGGCAGTCGACCTGGGTCACCCGTGTCGACTGCCAAGTCGACACGGTGTCGACTGGGGTGTCGACCTGGCCCCTGAGCCAGGTCGAACCCAGCCCCCCCTGACTGGCCTGGTCTGTGTTTGGTCGATTTTCTGAGCCTTGCCTTGTCACTAGGGCTAGGTATCAGCTCCTTGTTGGTCTCTCCTTCAAACGAACGGCTATTATTAAACCAAGCTCCATCGACAGTCTAAATCAACTAACAAACTCTATAAAAAGGACCTAAGACTCACCCTAATTCACACAAACAAAAATGGAGATGAGACCGTCATGCTGCTGAGGAGAGACTAAGAATAGCCATCAAAAATTGAGAGATATTTAGGAGATAATTTGAAAGCTTAAAGCAACGTCAATTGAATCAAAACAACACCTACAACAAAGGATAGCATCTCCAAATTCAGAATTCAGATTCCTGAATTGAAGATTCGTCATACGTTGTAAGTAGAGTGCTATTCCGATGTGAATAATTAATTGCGTTTGATTTGTGTAAAATGCGAAATGGAATCGTGGCGATAATAATCTATACTTTTATGTTATTTTGATTCTAAACGATTTGGGAATGTTATGGTATACGATTTGGATATTTGCAAGTATGTGATTTACGTTGGAAGTTAACAACGAAATGGAATTTTGGCAATAATAATCTATACTTGTATGTTATTTTGATTCTAAACGATTTGGAAATGTTATGGTAGACGATTGGATATTTACAATTATATGATTCATGTTAACAACCATATGTTTTAGTAATTTATTTGGGATTTATGCAAGTATATGATTCACTATTATGCCAATATGATGTACATACTTTTATGACCACTTTTAGTGTGTAATTGGATTTGACTAAGTACTATGGTTTATATGAATCTATGTTGGAATTGGCAAATCATACTTTTGTATTAGAAACAAAAGTAAGCATTTTTATGAACATGACTAAACTATGTTTGGTATTATGCCTAGTTGAAAACATGTTTTAGGCCTAAGCTGTTATCAAAAATCATATGGCGATATATGTGACACAATTAAGTTAGATTTACATACCAATTGCAAGTTTACATGACTAGAATGATTCATGTTTAAGTATTGTTTATGCCATGATTATATAAATAGAATGATTCATGTTTATTGTTTATGCCATGATTATATGAATAGAATGATTCATGTTTAAGTATTGTTTATCCCATGATTATATGAATAGAATGATTCATGTTTAAGTGTTGTTTATGCCATGATTATATGCTATTATAATGCAAGTTCACATGTGCCTAATTCATGTTAATTGAATCGTTATGTTGCAAGTTCATGCTTTCACACTCCCCTTTTTCATGTTACCTTATAAACACCATGTTATAAGCCTCCCCTTTTCATATGGCTAAGTTGGGTTTAAATGTTAAACCCAACATATCTTATATTGTAGCGAACGTGTAAAACGGGGGTAATGACGTTTGGAGTTAAAATACAGAACATATGTGTTGGCATGTTTGACGCATGCCAACAACCTTGAAAAACAATTAAGTGGCATAAATAAATTTTAACCAATAAAGATGAATTTGAATAATGGGCCGCAAATATTTACATATAAAAAGAAAAGAGACAAAATATGTAAATGTAGAAAATACGATGTGTTTAACCCGAGGTTGGATTGAGTTGTGATGTAAACCAGCCCGGAACCGCCCGGCTGTCCAGCAGTCACAATAATACCTATCCAATGTGGGTGGTTAAACATGGAGCCCAATAAAGACCCGAGGTTAGACTGAGTTGTGGCGTAAGACTGCCCGGACCCAACCGGCAACAGGCAGCCACAACAATACATGTCTAATATGAGAGGTCAAGGCTTTAATAAGACAATTAAGGATGAGTCAGGATTGATAGGATTAAGTAAATTAAATTAATACTTAATCAAAATGGAACATGCTAAACTAAACAGACTGATTGGGGGTTAGGTTTATAAAACACTTAACCAACTTAGCATGTTGGCTAGAAATAGAAAACCTAGTAGCGGGGGACCCTTTTCAGCAGTAACCCTACAAGGTGTATCAGGATACCCTGAACTAGGCAGGGTGGGGCACGATTACTGGGCTGACTGTAAGAGGTCAAATTGACGACGGTGGTGCAGCAGTGTAGGTTCTAACGGGGTGCGGGCGTGCACACACTCCGGCGTAGAAAAATAAGGCACTGGGCACCAGTAGCTTACCTGTGCATTCTAGAATTGTGTCGGGCCGCCACCATGGGACTTGATACACCCCATGGTGGGACCAGCATAGGTAACTACAACATCGGGGGCCGTAAGACACATGTAACTATGCGAGTAGGAGCCGATCATCAGAAATGGATCACTTCACCCTGATTATGGGGTGCCTGTTGGGAACAAATTTATATGGGTACAGAGATTAATATGGGGTACGATAGTATTCGACCCAAGACAACTTAACATGGTTTGTGGTGCTTTCTCATTTCCACTTTATGCTTATCATACCCAGTTCTTTATTCATAGACTGAATAGTCCTAGACTTACTCAGGTTTTATGTCTGACTCTACTTTTCTATCGCTTTCTTTTCTTTCGTTCCCCCCCCCCCCAGGTCCACAGGGAGGGAATACCGTAGCTTGACCAGTTTTCACATCCAGCTTGAAGAGAAAGAATGTATTGCTTGGATCTTTTCCGTTTTGGACTATGGCTTTGGACAGCAATTATGGGACTTTTGCAGTTTATTTATGTTTTCTTTATGCTTCTTTAAATAATGTAATCAAGACAGTTATGAAGATGTTATGTTTTTGGGAGTATTGTAAGACAATTATGGCATGGTTTGTGTAACACGTCTTTTAATGAATAAAAGTTGTTGTTGCTTTCCGCTTCTCAAAAATATGTGTTCTTATATCTGTCTTGTATATCTGTGACTTATACTTATAAACCTCCACCAAAATTAGGGCATTCCCTTTGAGAGTGACCCTAACGGAGGTGGGGTGTTTCATCTTCCCTCTTTGAAGCCCCAACTTGATCAAGAAGTGTAGGTCTAAGCTCAAGGGATGCTAATGAACCAGTCATCGACTCAACAGCAGGTGCAAAATCAAAGGTTGCCAAGAACTCTAGGCTCTTCATCTCAACAAACAAGGGACTCAAAGTCAACCTTCTTCTGCTTAGCGCATCCGCCACAACATTACCCTTGCCAGGGGTATAAGCTATCTCGAAATCATATGATGCCAAGAATTCCTTCTACCTTTGCTGCCTTAGATTCAAATCTTTCTGCGAGAAGAGGTATTTGAGCGACTTGTGATCAGTATATAACTCAAACCTTTCGCCTAGAAGATAATGGCGCCAAGATTTGAGTGCAAAGACGATAGCCGCCAACTCCAAATCATGAGTGGGATAGTTCTTTTCATGAACTTTGAGTTGCCTACCCCCAAAGCATATCACTCTCCCTTCTTGCATCAGGAAAGCACCTAACCCCGTGCCACATGCATCGGTGTATACGGTAAACAACTTCCCTCCATCGGGTAATGCTAGAACTGGAGCTGTGGTGAGGGCTTTCTTGAGCCTTTGAAAAGCAAGCTCACACTCTAAGTCCCATGCAAAGACTAAGTTCTTATTCGTTAACTTAGTAAGAGGGGCTGAAATCCTAGCGAAGTCCTTAATGAACTTCCTATAAAATCCTGCTAGACTGAGAAAGCTTCTCACTTCAGTTGCATTCTTTGGAACTTTCCAGTCTTGTACCGCCACCACTTTAGCAGGATCCACAGCTAAGCCCTGCTTAGAAACTATATGCCCAAGGAACCGAACTTCCCTTCTCCAGAAATGGCATTTAGAGAACTTGGCTTTCAACTGATGAGCTCTAAGCGTATCCATAACCTCCTTGAGGTGTGTAGCATGCTCTTCCTCGTCCTTAGAGAAGAACAGAATATCATCCACGAAGACAACCACAAACTTGTTAAGGAACTCCCTGAACACCCTACTCATCAAATCAACAAAGTATGCGGGTGCATTAGTCAAACCGAATGGCATGACTAGCCATTCAAAGAATCCATCTGGAGTCCTGAATGCGGTCTTGTCAATACTATCCTCAGCCACTCTAAGCTGATGGAATCCGGTGGCTAGATCGAGCTGAGAGAAAACAGAAGCACCAACAAGCTGGTCAAAGAGATCATCAATCCTCGATAACGGGTGTCCATTCTTCTTTTTCAGCTTGTTCAACTCACGATAATCAACACATAGACGAAGCGAACCATCCGCCTTAGTAGCGAATACCACCGGAGCACCCCATTCTGAAATGCTTCGCCTAATGAATTTTTTTTCAAGCAACTCCTAGATTTGCTTGCTAAGCTCTCTTCTTTCTCGTGGGGCCATGTGCCTAACAGGCAATGAAACTGGCTTGGCATTATCAACAAGATAAATACGGAAGTCTGTCTCGCGTCTAGGGGGTAACCCCTTCACCTCATCAAAAACATCAGCATATTCTCGGACCACCCTCACAGATTGAAGATTGTCAATAGACGAGTCGAGGGATTCAAGATATCATAACATGACGGGATCCAGAGGGTTACAAGAAATCTCTAGGGTATTGCCAAGGCAAGTCATAAGCCTCACTGCCCTATGCTCACAATCGAGAATGGCTCCATAACTGGACAACCAATCCATGCCCAAAATCAACTCGTATCCCATGAACCCGAGAACATAAGCATTACATGTGAATTCTACTGTCAAGATAGAAATCCTCAAATCCATACAAATCATAGATAGATGGGCGGAACCCCCAATTGGATTTGAAACACTAACGGGATCCTCAACTAGACTAGTACTTAGGTGCAAACTTTCAATAATGTTAGAAGAAATAAAGGTATGCGATGCGCCAGAATCAAATAAAGTTCGAACAGGAAAACCAGAAATGTAAACAACGCTTTCTACAGAAATACTACCTCGGTCCGGAACTGGAGCAGTGTTGAGAGCATGCATTTGCCCTCCAGAAAGTCCTACTCGCTGAGTCTGTCCTTGCCCCTGCCCTTGCTTCTTTGGGCAATCCTTACTGTAGTGTCCAGCCTCTCCGCAATGAAAGCATTCTCCCAACTTCCTTTTCTTCTTCCTACAATCTTTGGCTATGTGTCCAATGATCCCACAAAAGTTGCACTTTCTTGTGTCCTTTTCCTTGTTGTTGTTGGCCTTGTTACCCTTGTTGTTCTTGTTGTTCTGGTTGCTCTGGTTGCTCTGATTTCCTCCCCACTTGGAGTCCGCCTTCTTGGTTTGAGTCTCATTAAGCTTAACTTCTTTATTGCCATTTTTATCATCTCCTTGAAGCAAGGCCATATCCACTAAGCTCTCAAAAGTGGCCCCCATGGGTATATGAGACATGGATAAACCTTGTAATGGCTCATTCAATCCTCGAGCAAAGCGTAGAGCCTTCTTCTGGGGTGTGTTAACCATGTCCAAACCGAATTGAGCAAGCTGGTTAAACTTATTCACATACTCCCTCACTGTCATGTCCCCTTGCTTCAAAGATATAAACTTCTCCATTTGCAGATTCTCCTCAGCAGATGATAGAAACTTAAGCCCAAACCTCATCCTAAAGTCGGCCCAAGTCTCTATAGGCCTAGTAGCATTGGTGACCTCCCACCAATAAGCAGCTTCCTCTTTCAATAGCCATACTGCCAACAGAACTTTTCTACGGTCTTCCACATCAAAGATGGCAAAGAGGTCTTCAGTTTCTTTTAACCAGTTTCTTACCTCCACATAAGTCTCTGTCCCAACAAAATTCTTGCCACCCATCGCCTTAAAGTCTTTGCAAATCTTTGTGAAATCCGCTTGTGGATGCTGAGGAGGAGGAGGAACCTCAGGTACGGGAGGAGGAGTGGGAGTGTTTGCTGGGCCCACATCGTTGGCCCTAGCTTCCAAGTACCTTCGGAACCATCCGGGTATGGGTACTCCCTCGGGAAGGTTAAGATCGGCCATGCTGAAAAAGGAAAAGATAGATTTAGAACGAGGAAACAAAGGATAGTGCTAATGGCTTTTGGGGAATAGCCTTTTAAAATAAACTAGACTTTTTCTTGGAAAAATACTTAATTGGTTTTGAAAATAGTTTTTCAAAAGGGTTTTTAAAACTTTTGTCCGGTCTAGTAAAACCTTATGCTTTGATACCAAATGTAACACCCCACCTCCGCCAGGGTCACTCTAAGCAAGTACACTGGCTTTAGAGGGGTGTTTGTCAAGTTAAACATGCATGAAGATATCACAAGACAGAACATATAAGTAAAACAGAGTAAGTAAAGCAGCGGATAAAACTACTATTTCAAAACCATAGTCAACTTACATCAAAAGTACTAAGTCATTATTTTCCAACTACTACAAGTCTAGAAACATAAACTGAAAACTGGAAATAACATAAAGTAAACTATCCCCAAAGTAGACGTGGTAAAGCCATAGCGAGCTCAGTGGATTTTTAAACACAAGATGTATTCTTGTCAACAACAATAATTGAGAAATTGTGTTTTAAACTGTATTGTTGAATTTAAGTAATAACACAACGTTGGATTTTGTAGATTATTGTAAAAGTGAACATGTAAAAACCCGTAACTTCCCCGGTAAGGAAAGAGCAGATACTTCGAGAACAACACACAAAGGAACGCAGACAGAAGAACATTTCATTGTTAATTACAACAATTCCATCAGAATACAAGAATATACAGAGTAAAAATAAATATTACACAGAAATATCAAAGATTTAAATTACATTTAAATACATCGCAGAGGAAAATAATACAAAACACAACTAGAAGGAGATATACGGATACAAAGCTTTCCGGATATCGTTCCAGCTGTAAACCAGGATCCTGTGAATATAAATCTGCAAAACCAAAACTACTAGCTGCCCGTGTCAAAAATAAGGGCACCCAGAGTTTAGGTTAAAACAATAAACTCCAGGTCAGTCATGGGACTGGTGTGAGAACTAAAACAGTTATAAATCTTTATTTTAAAGTTAGGTAAATCAAGGGACCACGCCGTATAACACAGAACGGGTTTCCTCCCAAGAATACCAGTGCATAAACAACAGCGCAATGCTAAATAAAGAAAAATGAAGCTATTATAAGACCCAGGTCCTATCACACAATGCAACACAAGCCGAGGGATAGGGTTTTATCTTATAATAGCCAAAGAATGCTTGATACGTTTAAAAACAGATTATTTGATACTATTATAAGTGTATAGTGTCAAAACAATTTCAAATCATAAGTATCAATCATAGACGGCATAACATCCCATGCTACTATATCGCCATACTAGGCTCTACAATTAAAACCGCACATGTCACGTATTGGAAGCTGGATTTCCATCTGTGAACCGAGGAAAAAGATAGTCCTCAACCGATTCGAGACGCTCTAGTCCGCGTCTCAGGTCAGAGCTCGAGTGACCTTTGGATTGTCAGGGCCGGTCCACCGATGTGGATTATTATGCCTGAACACTATGTTTCCCCACCCTTTGGGGTGTCAATGAGCCAACGAGTGACTCCATCGGCTTCACAAAGTCACCGATATATCTGAGGCGCCTCGCAACAGCAATAACCACATAAGTCAAACTCGTCAGGGCGTGTAAAACCACTGACGCCACTTCTAACTAGAAGGAAACACATGCCCTCCCTGAGGTCCTCTCCCGTTTTTGGTTCACACCGGGGTGTGAGGCTCGCGAATCAACGCTACACAAAGCTACGCCACAAAGGCTGTGCTTTGATCATCACCACAAGACTTTGCTTTTCAACAGAAGCCTTGATCAATTGCCACTTAGGCATGCCACACAGGCAATTCACTCCATGCGTTTGATATTTATCAACATATAACCCCTGAGCTTGTATGTCTCAAAGAAGGGCGTTAAGCAAGAGAATAAATTCTCCACCGCCAAACAGATATATATTTAATAGAAATCAACCACTCAGACTAAAATCCAATGTCATACACACAGTCTATTTTCACGTTCGTTCTGGGTCTGAACGAAACCGGAGGCACCTAGTACCCCGCATATCCATCGATCTCCAAGTACGTCTGGACGATCACCAACTGATTCCCTCCTCTTGGGTGTACAACCCAATCAAGATCATCAGTAATCACCCAAACGACGTGAAGACCTCCGGTCTTCGACCACCGTCTTCATCTTCGACTTATCGTCGTATCAGTTAATCAAAATGGGATAAACCCGGTCTTTCCGAATAACTCGCGTATATAATAAACAAGTGTTACACAAACACAACATACGCCTCATTCCAATTCATCAGCCACTAACCGTAAATTAACAAGAGAACAATTCCCCAAATACTAACCCCGAAGGCCGAAACCAACATCAGATCAATACCCAGAAAACCATTCTGCTTAGCTAACCTACAGTTAGTTTCTAAATTTCACATTTCTTAGGGAAAGATTCCCATTAATTTTATCAAAGATAAATTCTTTTAAATTTATTCTTTAATCTTCCTTTGAATATCACTTTAAACTAGTCGGGATTAACGAACCTTACCGAAGTAATCGTTTGTTTTAATTTCCCAATTCCAACCTATTCATCCCATGAAGTAAAACTGGTAATACTTCATATCTAAAACCACGGTGTTATCGGTAAATTCAATTACCATTTCACGTTTAAATCTAATTAAAGATTTAACTACCGCCCGGAGAAAAACTGGTTATACTCCATTCTCGCCCTTTTCAATCTAATTAAAGATTCATTAAAACTCCACTTATTTTTAATCTTTGACTGGGTTAAAGAATCAGTGTCATTTAAAACACGGTTCACGATAATCCCCAAAATCACATCACATTTCAATCAGTCCCTAACCGTAAATTAGCAAGTGAGAAGTTACCTAAGTATTAACCCCGAAGGCCGAAACCAACATCAGATCAATACCCCAGAAACCATTCAACTTAACTAACCTCCAGTTAGTTTCTGATTTTCTAAATTTCTTTTTGGGTCTAAGAACAATATTATTGAAGATACCGTTCACGACAACCCAAAATTACATTTGATATCCAATACAAGGCTCTGAATAGAAAATATATCGGCTTATATTCAATATCAAATTCTACGACTAACAAACATCGTATTGGAAATAACGATATATATATATATATATATATTTTTCAAATTCCCATAACAATATCTGTATCATCACGAAATCCAACATCGAAATATTCCGAAGACAATTTCGATTCAAATCCATTCCAATGCAATTATTGGAAATTCTGGTTATTTTTAAAAACCATTTCAAATCCACTTTATTTATTTTAAAAATAAATGAATTATAATTCTAGTTCAAAACTAGTTCATTTTGATAAAAAACTATTTTTATCTTTTCAAATGCGGAGTTTTTCATCCCAATTCTTCACAAATCATTTCTTATGATTTTACACAAATTATTGATATTTTTAATAATTTTATCAAGGCCCGTACAGTCGATTTCCATCAACAGCCATCGAATTGCACTTACAACGACCTTTTCCGAATTTGATTTGGACATAATTCCAAATCCAACCGTTAGATTTCAAATTTCTAATATTCATTAGAAAGCTCTATTCGATATGAACCCAATGATTCCGGTTTTAGGAGAATCCGACGGTCAGATCTCCCGCAATGTCCATTCGAAGTCAATGGTCGAAATTCGCGAACTGCCGCGGCGCGGCGCGTTCTATTCAGGCCATTATATTATATATATAATATATACTTCGTCGATTTCCTTTCGAAATGAATTTTATAAATTGTTTTAAATTCGTTTTCAAAACGATTTCAACTCTATTTCAGTCTAATTCGAATTTCAATTCTTTTCAATTTAATTTGAATTTCAATTTAATTCGAATTTCAAATCTATTAAATTTCAAATCTATTCAATTATTCATTAAAAAATGAATAAAATCGATATAAATATCGTTCACGTCAAAATAGCGTCAATCTAATCAACACGGCTTCATATATTTCTATTTTCAAATATTTCTATTCAAATATTTCTTTTTCGAATATTTCTATTCAAATATTTCTTTTCAAATGTTTCTATTCAAAACTGGAATGAGGCCCAATCAATTACTATATAATGTTAATTACATGGATTTTCTACCACACATGTATAAAATAACAACGATAAATAATCAACCTTCATCCATAGTGCATTCTACACTATATAAGCATCAAATATAAATATTTAACGCTTATGACAGTCTGTCAAACAATCGATCGACATACAACTAATTATTGGGATTAGTGTATGTCATATATCATCCTAATACCCGTGTGGGGTTCCAAACTATCAAACACAGATTTTATTTGTGCAGTTGGGCAATGTGTAAAATTTATCGTCCCAATCAATATCAATCAAATCAGTGTATATAAACAAACCTCCGATTTGTTTATAATTATTTATTTTAAATACACTTTTAAAATTCTATTTTCAACTATAAAATATTTTAACTATATAAATATTTTATTTCATTTCACATCATATCACACAATCAACTACACAGCAAAATCAAACAAACAAGCATACAAGCCGTCCATGGTCTGTGGACGACGGGTGTTGGGTGCTACTAAGCACCGTCTGCATCCTAGTACATAATTTAACTAGAAAAACAAGATTTAAAGTGAGAAGTTCTCACAGAGGGTTCCACTCCGCCGTGCTTTACTGTTGAACTGCTGAACCATCTGGATCGGTTTGAAATTCTACCGCAGTCCTTTTCACGCTGTTCAAATAAAAATTATATTTTTATTGCTTCATTTCAATAAATAAAAATCCGATTTTTATTTCTACTTTACATATTCTTACAATGCTTCATTCTAAATAAAAATTATATATTTTTATATTTCTATTTCTTATATAAAGATTGAATTTTTATATCATCACTATAAAAATCACATTTTACTTCGTTTTATATAAAATAAAAATCAGATTTTTATTTTACTACATATATAAAGATAATATTTTTATATTCTCTATTATATAGAAATTCTATTTTCAATACACTACTTATATAAAAATAGTATTTTTATATCTTCTATTATATAAAGATCATATTTTTAATACACTACACAAGTAAAAATCATATTTTTATATTTCACATATGATAAAAATCATATTTTTATTGTCTACATTATATAAAAATTATATTTTTAATCTTTCCATAATATAAAAATCATATTTTTATATCTCCTACACAATAAAAATCGAATTTTTATTATCTATAAAATATAAAAATCATAGCTTTCTATTGTTCAAATCATATTTCTATGGTTCGTTATTTAAATAAAAAGAAAAGTTTTCTATCAATAAAACTGACTTTTTAAATAATATTTTATGTAAATCAAAGTTGATTTAAACTAGGCTATTGTATAAAAATAAAACTGAATTAAAATCTAGGTTTACAAAATAGAACTCACCTTTTCCTATCGAAGAAGAAGTGGTTCGACTGGATGAGGGCGTTGTTGGGCCTGCAGCGTCGGAGATAGTCAGATGGGGGTGCGCAAGTGGTGGCGGCTGATGGAAGTGGTCGCAGTGGCTCGAGGGGGGGGGGGGAGGGTGCAAGCGGTTAGGGTTTCAAGGGGCGGTCGCGTTTCGGGCTAACAACTGAGGGGGAGAGAAGGAAGGAGCGGGAGAAGTGGGTCGAGGGGAAGGAGGTGGTCGAGTCGGAGGGGGGGATCTGGCGGTGGGCGGCGCCGCCTAGGGGGCGCGATGGATCGATTTTGTTTTTTTGTTTTCCTTTCTTTATTTTTTCTTCTGAATGAAATAGAAACGGGGGGGGGGGTATATGAGATATTTATATTATTTTTATATTATTTAATTTAAAAAAAATTGACTTTTCATTAGACCTCCAAACGAGGCCCATCGCCTGTCGTCCATAGCTAATTACCCCCATTCCAAACACAATGGGTTATGTATCGTAAGCTGATTCGATCGTTTCGATCAGTTTTCGTCAAAATCAACATATGACTCTATATATTGAATTTGAACGCACATTTCAATTTACCGGGGTCACATACGGACTCGAAAAATCCCAGAAAAATATTTTCTAGCTTCGTATTGCCGATACGGTCCTAACAAAACTAATTTCGTCAAATTCTGAGACCGTTTGAAAAATGGCCATTTTCCAGTCGATTAAAATCAACTAAAACTGGTCAAACGCGTTTTCCTTTGCCACGCTCACATACTGATTCGAAAAATTATGAAATTTGGAATTTAGCAATCATTTGACATTGCGGATCCAACAAAAGTGGTTTCGTCGAAATCCGAGGTCGTTTGCAAAATTTCCATTTTTAAGGGCCTGAATTCCATAGCGACTATTCTGAAAATTCAACTGGACACATCTTTTGATTCCCGCTATGAAATTTTGATTTTTCGGATTCGTTGGAAAGATATTCCCTATTAGATTCAAATATTTTTGGTTTCGCTAAAATCCGGTTTATTTTGCACCCGGTACATTCAATTGAAATTTGAAATCGAATTATCGAACTACCACGCCATTTTCAATTCCTTTTATAATTACAAATAAATATTTATATTCTAACGACGATTCGAATAAACATATACGTTTGAATTCTATTCAAAATAAATTTCTCGTCATTATTATTTAAAATAATCTATTTTAAATATTCAAAATTCACTGAAATTGCCAAAATAAAATTTTTAAATTGGCTCGCATTTCCGGGTTATTACAGAACACATGGCTTTAAATAAATAATCGACTAAAAAATATATATATTTGGATATTTAAGTTGAATAAATCATTAGCTTGGTTATTCGACTTAGTTATTTGGGTAAATCGGCGTTTTGTAGTTTGATGCTGTAATTTAATCACACTTAGATGATTAAATTGAGGCTTGTGTGATTAACTGTGAAATTGAGCTAAAAGGGTGTAATATTGAATTTTGTGAGAATTTAGATATTTATAACATTAAAAAATATTAACAAGTTTTAATGTGTGTGTGTGTGTGTGTATATATATATTGTAGTATTGAAATAAAATGAGCAAATGTTTTCTCGTGAAATAATTAATGTGTAAACCATTTTAATGATGGTTTGATGACAATAAGTATAATTATTCGGTTAGGAAAAAAATGTTAGATTTTGGGCCAACACTGGAATTTTGCGTAAAGTATGTAATATTGTGCAAACTATAAAAGATAAAATTGTTGTAATTAATAATAAATATACAAATATGTGTTTTGGCATGTTTAGTGGTTCACAAAGTTAAAATGAGTCATTTGTAATATTTATTTTGTTTGAGTTATAAAAATTACATAAATATAAGTAAAAATGATTATTTTTGTCAAACACATTTATATTAGTGTACTACGTTGAAATTAATATTTAAATATGGTGTAAATACGTTTTATGTATTTAATTTTTGTGGTGGGTTATGAAATTTAACACAACTTGATATGAATCTTATGTGTGTGTTATGTGGTTTTAGGATGTTTTAATAGTGTTTAATTAAGTTGTTAACATGTGTTTAGTAGTTAAAATAGTGAGTTTGAATTTATAGGAAATTTGCGTTAAGGGCTAGTTGGGGCCAATTATTTTCTAGGACACAGTTTTTAAATTATTAGTTTCCATGACAAAAATCAAAGCGCACGTCTTCATCTTCTGAAACAACCATCGTATTTTATGAAATCAGGTGCTCGTGTAAATTAAGTCAAAATTTCGCCGTCGTTTCTTGTGCAATCAAATCGCTTGTTTAAATTTAGGCCATAAATTAGGCATTTGTTTTTTTTGAAATGAAATTCGACTTTAATTGTGGGAAATCGTGAGTCGAATTTGTTCATTTCGATTGGCTAATCGATTTTATCTGTTGGATTTCTTGTTCTTTGGTGAGTCCTTATTTTATTTGTTATTTTTCATTGTCAATTCCATGTTTTATGTCGTTGTTGATGCTCTTATATAATATCAAGGGAGGTAGTTTTGATCTATTAGAGGAAGGTTTTGTTTTTTTTAGTTGGAATAATGAACTCTGAAAGTTATTCTTCTGATAAAACAAGCATTATTTATTTAGCCTGGTTGCATCATTCAATTCAGATTATGTTTTTTGTATTTATACTATAACTTCAGATTTGACTTGAGCAATCAAACTACTTATTTTTGTCAGTTAATTCTGTTGGTAGTCACTTTGGTTATGAAATTGGATCTTAAATAATAATAATTGATGATGCCTATTCTTTAGTTCTTGCTGATTTGTGATTCGTAAAAGATATATGATTATATCTTTTTTCAAAAATTAGGACAGAAAATAATAAATGGATGAGATTCTTTATAGAAAATTATAAGTGGGACAAAAAATGATAAATGATTTCACTGATAACTGCATTTCAATGTATATTTATAGAAAATTATAATGAGCAATGTTCTTATGCACCAATTCATTATCACAAATACATGAGTTTTTTTCCTTCCCTCATAGTGTAGGTTTCGTGATCTTCAAGAATATCAACAGTATGTGATTTCTGATTTTGTATCGTTCTGATAATGTTTGTTTGAATAAGATAACAGATGTCATAGGATTGAAAAAGATAATTGATTATATCTTTTTTCACTACAACTTAAATGACATAATGCAACGATTTTTTTTTTTCTAATGTTCATATGGCCTAATGTAGTTGATTTGTCCATCTTCGAGTTCAATGACCACTCAATTAATTTCTACTTCAACTTCAACCACAGCAGTGGGAAGTAAGCTTTCCCACCATCGAAATTGTAACAACCCGAAAATCTGGGCCAGTTTAAAATTTTTATTTTGGCAATTTTAGCAAATTTTGATTATTTAAAATGAATTATTTTAAATATTATCGACGAGAAAATTTCTTTTGAATAAAATTCAATCGTATATAGTTATATAGATCGATGTTAGAATATAAATAATTATATATAATTATAAAAGGAATTGAAAATGGCGCGGTAGTTCGATAATTCGATTTCAAACTTCAATTGAACATACCGGGTGCAGAATAATCCGGATTTTAGTGAAACAAAAAAATAATGGGATCTAATTGAGAATATCTTTCCAACGAATCCGAAAAATTGAAATTTCATAACGGGAATCAAAAGATATGTCCAGTTGAAAATTCTGAATAGTCGCTATGGAATTCAGGCCCTTAAAAATAGACATTTTGCAAACGACCTCGGATTTCGACGAAACCACTTTTGTTGGGTACGTGATGTAAAGTAATTGCTAGATTCCAAATTTTATAATTTTTCGAATCAATATGTGAGCGTGGCAAAAGAAAACGTGTTTGACCAGTTTCAGTTGATTTTAATCGACTAGAAAATGGCCATTTTTCCAACGGTCTCAGAATTCAACGAAACTAGTTTTATTAGGACCGTATCGTCGATACGAAGCTAGAAAATATTTTTCTGGGATTTTTCGAGATAGTATGTGACCCCGGTAAATTGAAATGCGCGTTCAAATTCAATATATAGAGTTATATGTTGATTTTGACGAAAACTGATCGAAACGATCGAATCAGCTTATGATACATATCCCATTGTGTTCGGAATGGGGGTAATACGCTATGGACGACAGGCGGTGGGCCTCGTTTCGGGGTCGAAGTAAAAAGTTACTTTTTAGAGAAATTAAATAATTAAATAATAAAAATAAAACCCCTCCTCCCTTTTACCTTTGCTCAGACCGCCCCCCCTCCCCCCGGTTTACTTTTCAAATCGATCAGAGAATAAAAAAAAGAGAAACGAAGGGGGGAGACGCTCCTCCCAGCTGCGCCGCCGCGCCCCCCTGGCGCGCCGCCGCCAGGGCGTGGCCCCCTCTTCCTCCACCTCCCCTTCTCCTCCTCTAACCTCTCCCTCCCCGCCCAAGCACGAAACCCCCACGCGCGCCACCCTGCTGGACCGCCAGCCACCCTCCGACCAACTCGCGGGCCCCCATCTGACCTCGCGCTCCTCCTCCCCTCTTCTGTCCCAGGCCGCAAGCCCCCCCAACCAACCCGACGCGACGAACCCCCTCTTCCTTTGATCATCGTGAGTATTTCCTTTCCTTTCTTCCCTTTTTCTGATTTTGATTCTAGGCCAAAAAAAACTAGGGTTTTAGCCAATAAAAGATTTGATTTTTATCTATTTAAAAGTTATGTTTTTATTTATAAAAATACGTTTTTTATATAGGGTAATGATTCATAAAGATTCAATTTTTATTCATTTGAAAACCATAAAGATATGATTTTTGAAAACGGAAAGAAGTGATTTTTAATAAAGTGAAAATTCGATTTTTATATATTGAATAGCAAAATAAAAATTTGATTTTTATATATTGAATAGCAAAGTGAAAATTCGATTTTTATATATTGAATAGCAAAATAAAAATTCGATTTTTATATATTGAATAGCAAAGTAAAAATTCGATTTTTATATATTGAATAGCAAAATAAAAATTCGATTTTTATATATTGAATAACGAAGTAAAAATGTGATTTTTATATCTGTAGAGGATACGGGCAAAGAAATTGACAAGAGGCAAGAACGACGAAGATTTCTGCATAAGAAGAGTCGTGGGATTGGATTAGCAATTCGGTGAGAATTTCTCACTCTTTGATTTAATTTTCTAGTTATATATATATATATATACGAGGATGCAGACGGTGTTTAGTTGCACCCGACACCCGTCGTCCACAGACCATGGATGGCTTGTATGCTTGTTTGTTTGATTTTATATGTAGTTGATTGTGTGATGTGATGTGTAATGAAATAAAATATTTATATAGTTAAAAATATTTTATAGTTAAAAATAGAATTTTTAACGTGTATATGAAATGAAATAAAAATAAACAAATCAGACGATTTGTTTATATACACACATTTGACTGATATTGATTGGGACGATAAATTTTACACATCGCCCAACTGCACAAATAAAATCTGTGTTTGATTGTTTGAAACCCCACACGGGTATTGGGATGATATTTGACGTACACTAATCCCGATTGTTTAGTTGTATGTCGATCGATTGATTGACAGACTGTTATAAGCGTTGAATATTTATATTTGATGCTTATACAGTGTAGAATGCACTTTGGATGATGGTTGATTATTCATCATTGTTATTGTATACACGCGTTGTAGAAAATCCATATAATTAACATTATATGGTAATTGATTGGGCCTCATTCCCGTTTTGATAATAGAAATATTTGAATAGAAATATTTGAAAAAGAAATATCTGAAGTAGAATATTTGAAAATCGAAATATATGAAGCAGCGTTGATAGATTGACGCCATTTTGACGTGAACGATATTTATATCGATTTTATTCAAATTAAAGTGAATATTAAAGTAAATTGAAATTTGAATTTAATTGAATTTATTTGAAATTCGAAATAAACTGAAATGGTTTGAAATTCGAATAGAATTGAAATCGTTTTGAATAGAATTGAAATGGAATTGAAATCGTTTTAAAATGAATTCGAATAGAAATTGAATAGAAATGAATTTGAATTGAATTGAATAAATTTGAAATTCAAATTGAATTGAAAATGAATGGAAATTGAATTAAAAATCGTTTTGAAAAGAAAATCGATGAAGTATATATTATATATATTATATATATTATATATATAATATAATGGCCTGAATAGAACGCGCCGCGCTGCGGCAGTTCGCGAATTTCGACCATTGACTTCGAATGGATATTGCGGGAGATCCGACCGTCGGATTCTCCTAAAACCGGAACCGTTGGGTTCGTATTGAAAAGAGCTTTATAACGAATATTAGAAATTTGAAATCTAACGGTTGGATTTGGAATTATGTCCAAATCAAATTTGGAAAAGGTCGTTGTAAGTGCAGTTCGATGGCCGTTGATGGAAATCGACTGTACGGGCCTTGATAAAATTACTAAAAATAGTAATAATTTGTGTAAAATCATAAGAAATGATTTAGAAAGAATTGGGATGAAAAACTCCATATTTGAAAAGATAAAAATAGATTTTTATCGAAATAAACTAATTTTGAACTAGAATTATAATTCTATTTATTTTTAAATAAATAAATTGAATTTGAAATGGTTTTGAAAATAACCAGAATTTCCAATGATTGCATTGGAATGGATTTGAATCGAAATTGTCTTCGGAATATTTTGATTTTGGATTTCGTGATTATACAGATATTGTTATGGAAATTTGAAAGATATATATATATCGTTATTTCCAATACGATATTTGTTGGTCGTAGAATCGATATTGAATATAAGCCGATATATTTTCTATTCAGAACCTTGTATTTAATATCAAATGTGATTTGGGTTTGTCGGGAATGGTGTCTTGATTAACACTCTTCTTGAACCCAGTTGAGAAAAGATTAAATTTTTTTAGTTAGATTTAATGAAGTGTACCAATTAAATAATATTTAATTGGAATTGAATTGATATTGATTTTTGGGTTTATCGTGAACAGTGTTTTAAATAACACTTGTTCTTTAACCCGATAATTAATGTGATGTGATTTTGGGTTTATCGTGAACCGTGTTTTAAATGACACTGATTCTTTAACCCAGTCACAGATTAAAACTTAGTGGAGTTTTAATGAATCTTTAATTAGATTGAAATAATCGAGAATGGAGTATCACCAGTTTTGCTCCAGGCGATAGTTAAATCTTTATTTAGATTTGAACGTGAAATGGTAATTGAATTTACCGATAACACCGTGGTGTTAGATATGAAGTATAACCAGTTTTACTTCGTGGGATGAATAGGTTGGGATTGGGAAATTAAAACAAATGGTTACTTCGGTAAGGTTCGTTAATCCCGACTAGTTGAATCGAAATTCAAAAGAAGATTAGAGAATAAATTCAAGGAATTTATCTTGGATAAAATTAATGGGAACCTTTCCCTATGAATGTGAAATTTAGAAACTAACTGTCGGTTAGCCAAGCAGAATAGTTTTCTGGATATTGATCTGATGTTGGTTTCGGCCATCGGGGTTAATATTTGGGAAATTATTCTCTTGATTAATTTACGGTTAGTGACTGATGAATTGGAATGAGGCGTATGTTGTGTTTGTGTAACACTTATTTAAAATATACACGAGTTATTCGGAAAGACCGGGTCTATCCCATTCTGAATAACTGATACGTCGATAAGTCGAAGATGAAGACGATGGTCGAAGACCGGAGGTCTTCACGTCGTTTCGGTGATTACTGATGATCTTGATTGGGCTGTACACCCAAGAAGATGGAAACAGTTGGTGATCGTCTAGACGTACTTGGAGATCGATGGATATGCGGGGTACTAGGTGCCTCCGGTTTCGTTCAGACCCAGAACGGACTTGTAAATGGACTATGTGTCTGACATTGGATTTTAGTCTGTGTGATTGATCTCTATTAAATATATCTGTTTGGCGGCGGAGAATTTATTCTCTTTCTTAACGCCCTTCTCTGAGACGTACGAGCTCAGGGGTTATATACTGATGGATATCAAACGCATAGAGTGAATTGCCTGTGTGGCATGCTAAGATGCAAATGATCAAGGCTTCTGTTGAAAAGCAGAGTCTTGTGGATGATGATCAAAGCAAGGCCTGTGTGGCATAGCTTTGTGCAACATTGATTCGCGAGCCTCGCACCCCGGTTGTGAACCAAAAACGGGATAAGGACATCAGGTAGGGCATGCGTTTCTTTCTAGCTAGGGTGGTGTCAGTGACCTACCAGCCCTGACATTTATATACTTTTCACCTATGTGGTTGTTGCTGTTGCGAGGCGCCTCAGTTAGATCGGACGATCCGGGTCCGATGGAGCCATTCGTTGGCTCATTTACGCCCCAAAGGGCGGGGAAACGCATGTTCAGGCATTTTAATCCACATCGGTGGACCGGCCCTGACGATCCAAGGGTCACTCGAGCTCTGATCCTGAGGGGCGGGCTAGAGCGTCTCGAATCGGTTGAGGATATCTTTTGCCTCGGTTCATAGATGGAAATCCAATTTCCAAATACGTGACATTTGCGGTTTTATTTGTAGAGCCTAGTATGGCGACATGATATATGGTACCCATGCCGTCTATGATTGATACTTATGATTTGAAGTTGTTTAATACACTATGCACTTATAGTAGTATCAAATAATCTGTTTTTAAACGTATCAAGCATGATTTGGCTATTATAAGGGAAAACCCTATCCCCCGGCTTGCGTTGCATTGTGTGATAGGACCTGGGTCTTATAATAGCTTCATTTTTCTTTATTTAGCGTTGCGCTGTTGTTTTATGCACTGGTGTTCTTGGGAGGAAACCCGTTCCGTGTTATACGGCGTGGTCCCTTGATTTACCTAACTTTGAAAACAAAGATTAATAACTGTTTTAGTTCTCACACCAGTCACATGACTGACCTGGAGTTTATTGTTTTAACCTAAACTCTGGGTGCCCTTATTTTGACACGGGCAGCTAGTAGTTTTGGTTTTGCAAATTTATATTCACAGGATCCTGGTTTACAGCTGGAATGATATCCGGAAAGCTTTGTATCTGTATATCTACTTCTAGTTGTGTATTGTATTATTTTCCGCTGCTATGTATTTAAATGTAATTTAAACCTCTGATATTTCTGTGTAATATTCATTTATACTCTGTATATTCTTGTAATCTGATGTATTGTTGTAATATACAATGAAATTTTCTTCCATCTGTGTTCTATTTTGTCGTGTTCTCAAAACAATCCGCGCTTTCTCTTCTCTTCGGAGACCGGGGAAGTTCAGGTCGTTTCAGAATTCCACCAAAGATGAGGACTGTTAAGGCATTCTTGAATACGGGGGAAAAAGTTTTTTGGTTGCTCCTTCTGACCTTTAAGTATAAGTTAAGTATTCTTGGTTGCTTTGTCGATTAACGTATTTTTCAGTGACGTTTTAGATGAGATTTTAACATATATGCAGAATGACGATTGCGGGTATTTTACGTGGCATGACGAAGTGTATGAAATAAGTAGCAATGCTAAAATGGAAGATACTACTGTTAAATTTATGGAAAAAGAAAATACTATATCACAATTGCTTATGGAAAGGAAGACACTTGAAGACAAGCTATTAAAGCAAATGCAAAAGAGGGCAAAAGCCGATGAGTTTGTTGCTGATATGATCGCAGAGTTGGCCTTAGTGTGCTTTAAATGTGAAAAGCACGATAAAGGAGAAAAAAATCTTTGCAAAAGCTTTAGCTATGTCCTGGATCATGTTTGGGATTATTTTGTGTATACTTATGGCAATGTAGTGCAGTGAAGTACAGTTTTTCTTCATTTTTTTTTCATGTTTCATCTTATGGGAGTTGATGAATTGTGATGTGTAATGTTGTATGTTTTGAAAGAAATTTACGAATGGTGTTTTATTATTAGTACTATGGTTATACTGATATTGAAGAAAGATATATAATTTTATCTTATATTGAAAATATTTCCAGTTAACCTAATTTTAGTGATGTTATTGTGATGAATCATGTTGAAAATTTTATGTTGAATTTAATAATTAATTTGTATTATTCGATGACTTGAGTTTGTAATATGTAATATGTTTATATTGATTTTTGAAAAAAGATAAATCATTTTATCTTTTTTATATTATTTTTTTGGTCGTGACATACTATGTTATTAAAAGTATATTGTATCTATATGACGATATTGAATATACCATCACTTGTTATTACGGTTGTAAGGCTATATAATACTATTTAGTAACATATATTTAACAAAATATATAAGCTTTTATCGTTCATAACTTAGTTGCAGAATAAAAATGAGTATTGAAAATTCATGATCACTATCAGGTTTTCATCTTCAAATTAACAGAATTTATGTTACAGCTTGCTAGTTAACATTAGATATTATGAATTATTTGTTATTTGCAGGATGTTTGTTGGTAAATATTAAAAAAAAAAAGATAAAATGATTTATCTTTATATTTTAATTGGAACACAGTTTACATAAGTTAATAAGTTAAAAATAATATGTTTTATAATTTTAGCAGTACATCAGTTTTATATATTATACTTCTTCATTGTAAAACAAAATCTAAGTATAGCTTTGTATTAGCTATAAAATTATAAAGATAAATGATTTTATATTTTTGGGTAGTAAAATATAAATTGATATATCAAACATCGATTTAGTTAAATATATTTATGCAGTTTGAACATAATAAAGTAGTGATTTTACAAGGCAGTTAGAACATACTAAAGAAATTCTGTTAAAACTTGTAGTTTTACGATAATTTTCATAATCCAACGCAATACACAGAAATCAACATACATAGACAATCAACATACATAGACAATTAAAAGTCATTAACGATGTATCCAAAAAAAGTACAAACAAATAAATCCATCACGTCTATAACGCTCTTGTCCATTGTTCACCATCAAGCATTATGAACTACAAACAAAGTTGTTATCTTCAACAGATGACTTATCCTTTGTCCAGCAGAAATCTTCATTATGGAATATTCCAGATGCAATAGTAGCTCTTAGGTGATTAATTTCTTCTTGAGGTATGGTTGCAAGAAGAGATCTATCTTGAGACAGTTTTGCAATGTTCATAATCACATATATTCCGCAATCATATCTTTTGTAAGAAAGATAAATCCTTTCTAAAATGGTTAAATTTAAAAAAAGTTTACAATCTTATTACAAAATTAATATATGTATGTATGTATAAGATAGTGTATGAAAAAGCAGAACGTAACAACCCGGAAAATCAGAACCAATTTAAAAATTTTATTTTGGCAATTTTAATGAATTTTGAATATTTAAAATGATTTATTTTGAATAATAATGACAAGAAATTTATTTTGAATAGAATTTTTAATGTATATTTTTATTTGAATCGAAGTTAGAATATAGTTATTTATTTTAATTATAAAAGGAATTGGAAATGGCGCGGTAGTTTGAAAATTCGATTTCAAATTTCAAATGAATGTACAGGATTAAAAATAAATCGTATTTTAGTGAAACCAAAAATATTAGAATCTATTTGAAAATATCTTTCCAACAAATCTAAAAAATCAAAATTTCATAGCGGGAATAAAAAGTTATGTCCAATTGAAAATTCAGAATAGTCGCTATGGAAATATAGCCCTTAAAAATGGAGATTTTGCAAACGGCCTCCGTTTTCGACGAAACAACTTTTGTTGGATCCGGGATGTCAAGTTATTGCTAGATTCCAATTTTCATAATTTTTGAAATCAATATGTGAGCGTGGCAAAAGAAAACGTGTTTTGTCAATTTCAGTCAATTTGGATCGACTAGAAAATGGCCATTTTCGAATGGTCTTCAAATTTGACGAAATTAGTTCTGTTAGGACCGTATCGTCAATACGAAGCTAGAAATAATTTTTCGAGAATTTTTAGAGTCAGTATGTGGCCCCGGTGATTTAAAATGTACGTTAAAATCAATATTGACTGTAATATTAATTTATATTTTAATTTTGATGAAAACAGATCGAAACGATATGATTGGGTTACGAAACATATCCCATTGTGTTCGAAATGGGGGTGATTAGCTAGGGGCGATAGTCGTTGTGTCTCATTTAGAGTTAGAAATAAAAAGTCAACTTTCAAGGAAATTAAATAATATAAATAAATTTTTATAAAAACCCACCCCCAATTCTCTTTCCCTTTTCCACCGTCGATCTCAGAATTGAAAAAAAAACACGCCGCCGCCACGCACAGCCACCACTACTGGCGGAGCTCCGCCGCACACCCTTGGCCCTTGCCGTGCCGCTCCCCAGCCTCCATTCAACCTCCATCCGCACTACCCTCTCCCCCATCGAACCACAAGGCCCCCAGATCGAACCAAAGTTGCAGCCACCCCCTCCAATAGCCCACCGTCGGTCGCCACAACCCCACCACTGCCATTTTCGCACCTCCTCCTCCCTCTCTTTCCCCTTCCACCTTCTAAACCCCAAAAACCCGCGAACCCTAGCCCAAATCAACTCCAAACAACCATCTCCGGCCAATGAGGGCCCCGCCGCCGCCACTACATCACCGCCGCCTTCCCTCATTCGTCTGGCACCCCTTGTGAGTAGTTATTGTTATTTTTATTCATACGTGTACATAAAAATATGATTTTTACAAACGGTTTTAAATTAAAAATATGATCTTTATATATAAAAATGTGATTTTTATATAGATAGTCGCAAGATAAAAATCTGATCTTTTATATATATGCAATGTTAGAAAATGAAGTGATTTTTAACCATATAAAGAAGTGATTTTTTTAAAAATATAAAGTTGAGATTTTTATTCATATAAAAATCTGATTTTTAGTTGGGTAAAAATATAATTTTTAGCGTTGTAAAAATTTGGTTTTTATTTTGTTTGAATGGCGGTAAAAATTTACAGAGAAGAAAAGATATGATTTGGTTTATAGTAAAGATTAGATTTTGAAATATAAAAAGATTATATTTTTATGATAGAAAAGAATTGATTTTTAGTTTTATAAAAATTCGATTTTTAGCGCTATAAAAATTTGATTTTTATAAATATAGCAAAGTGATAAAAATGTGATTTTTATCCATGCAGCAGTGAAATAAAAATGAGATTTTTATTTATGAACAGCGTGGAAAGATGGAGTTGGAATGTCGGGTAAATCCAAACCATCGTCCATTAAAGAATGACGGAGTGGAACCCAGATGTGAAAACTTCTCACATTAATTTTATTTTCTAGTTAAAATATTTACTAGGATGCAGACGGTGCTTAGTAGCACCCGACACCCGTCTTCCACAAATCATGGATGACTTGTTTGTTTAATTGTGTTGTGAAAATTGTTTGTGATGAGAAATGAACTATAGAAAATATTCATGTGTTGAAATAAATATTTTATCATTAAACATATAATTTTTAATGTGTATATGAATAAAATAAATATTCATTTACAAATCAGATGATTTTTTTATGTACATACATTTGACTGATACGGATTGGGAGGATAAAATTTTACACATCGCCCAACTGCACAAATAATATTCGGTATTTGTTGGTTGAAACCCCACACGGGTATTGGGATGATATTTGACGTACACTAATCCCAATTGTTTAGTTGTATGTCAATCGATTGGTTGACAGATTGTTATAAGCGTTAAATATTTATATTTAATGCTTATGTAGTGTAGAATGCACTCTCGATGATGGTTGATTATTTATCATTGTTATTCGATACATGTTTTGTATGAAATCCATATAAATAAAATTATATGGTAATTGACTGTGTCTGATTCCAGTTCAGAAAGAATGAATATTTTAAAATAACAAATATTTTAAAATAATGGATATTTTAAAATAATATTCTGTAAAAGATCAAAAGCTGATTTTATTCTTCGATTTAGGATGGACACGAATATATTTAAATATATATAGCTGTGTTGGTTAGATATGCGCCATTTTCACGCGAACGATATTTATATCGATTTTATTCATTTTTATAATGAATAGCAAAAATGAAGTGATTTCAAAATCTGATATTTTGAAAATATTATCATTTATATGTTAATGATATGTAATATTCAATTTTGAAAATTGAATATGAAGATGAAACCGTTTTTAAAACGAATTTAAAACGATTTATAAAATACGTTTCAAATGAAAATCGACGAAATATACATAATATATAAATTATATATATTTAATAGCCTGAATAGAACACGCCGCGCCGCGACAGTTCGCGAATTCCGACCATTGACTTCGAATGAACATTACGGGAGATCCTATTGTCGGATTCTCCTAAAACCGAAATTGTCAGGTTCGTATCGAAAAGAGATTTCCAACGAATACAAGAGATTTGAAATCTAGCGGTTGGATTTGGAATCATGTCCAAATCAAATTTGGAAAAGGTCGCTGTAAGTGCAATTCGATGACCGTTTATGGAAATCGACTGTATAGGCATTGATAAAATTATTTAAAATATCAATAATTTGTGTAAAATCATAGTAAATGATTCGGAAAGAATTGGGATGAAAAATTCCATATTTGAAATGATAAAAATATATTTTTATCGAAATGAACTAGTTATGAACTAGAATAATAATCCAATATTTTTTAAATAAATAAATTGGATTTGAAATGTTTTTAAAAATAACCAGAGTTTCCAATATGTGAATTGGAATGGATTTGATTCGAAATTATCTTCGGAATATTTCGATATTGGATTCCGTGATTATACAGATATTGTGGAGGAATTTGGAAGGTATACATATCGTTATTCCAATATGATATTTGTTGATTTCAGAATTTGATATTGAATATAAGCCGATATATTTTCTATTCAGAGCCTTGTATTTAATATCAAATGGGATTCGGGTTTGTCGTGAACGGTGTCTTCACTAACACTATTCTTAAATCCAGTTAAGAAAAGATTAAATCTTTTATTAAGATTTAATGAGGTTTACCAATTAATTAATATTTAATTGGAATTTAATTGAGTTGGCTTTTGGATTTATCGTGAATGGTGTTTTAAATAACACTTGTTCTTTAACCCGATTAACAATGGAAAGTGATTTTGGGTTTATCGTTAATGGTGTCTTAAATAACACTGTTATTGAACACCATTTGAATAGAATAAACTTTTAATTAAGATTTGAAGAAGAATTACCAATTAATTAATATCTAATTGGAATTGAAAATGGAATGTGAATTGGGTTTATTGTGAACTGTGTTTTTTTAATGACATTCGTTCTTTAACCCGATTTACGGTGAAATGTGATTTAGAATTTATAAATCTTTTTATTAATATTCAACGGAGATTTTCCAGAGTAAAGTTTTCCAATTTAATGTATTAAATTGGAATTGAATTTGATATTAATCAAAGTGAACTTCTGTGGCGGAAAACGGTTAATACATGTGGAATTCAAAAGGCTTTGTCGTTATTCCATTTATATTATTAGTTGGATACGGAAATTGATATCAATTATATATTGATTTGTTTTCCATGAAGATTCCATTGATGGAATGTGATTTGGGTTTATCGTGAACTGTGTTTTAAATGACATTAGTTCTTTAACCGAGTTAAAGGCAGGATTACATGTCTGTCACTGTATTTCGAACTCTATGGTTGATCTCTGCTAAATATATATCTGTTGGGTGGAAGAGAATTTATTCTCTTGCTTAACACCCTTCTCTGAGACGTACTATCTCAGATGTTATATATAGGCAGAAATCAACAGTACGGTGTAGATTGTCGATGCGACATGTTTGTGTTTCCAAAGTTAAATAATCATTAATATTGATTTTTGGGAAGACTAAAACTAAGTGGAGTTTTAATGAATTTTTAATTAGATTGAAATGTGAATTGATAATTTAAATTATCAAATTGGGGAAATGATCGAGAGTGGAGTATCACCAGTTTTGCTCCAAGCGATAGTTAAATCTTTAATTAGATTTGAACGAAAAATGGTAATTAAATTTACCGATTACACCATGGTGTTAGTTTTGGGGTAACACTAGTTTTTCTTCATGGGATGAATAGGTTGGGATTGGGAAATTAAATAAATGATTATTTCGGTAAAGTGCATTAATCCCGACTAGTTTGGAAAACCTTAATATGGTTTGAATTGATATCCAAAGGAAGATTAAAGAATAAATTTTAAAGAATTTATCTTTGATAAAATTAATGGGAACAAATCCCTAAAGATGTGAATATTTAAATAAAAGAATATTCAGAATTAGAATGAGGCGAATGTTGTGTTTTTATAGCACTTGATCATTATATATGCGAGTTATTCGGAAAGGCCGGGTTTATACCCATTCTGAATAACTGATTTGACGATAAGTCGACGATGAAGACGGTGGTTGAAGACCAGAGGTCTTCACATTGTTTGGATGTTTACTGATGTCTTGATTGGTCTGTACACCCAAGACAAGGTAATAAGTGGTGATCGTCTAGACGTACATGGAGATCGACAGGATATGCGAGGACCTCTTTCCTGTATTGGACATATGGGACGAGGAATAAGGCGCCTCCGGTTTCGTTCCGACCCAGATCGAACTTGTAAATGGATTGTGTGTCTGACATTGGATTTTATTCTATGTTGATTGATTTATATTAAATATATATCTGTTTGGTGGTGGAGAATTATTCTCTTGCTTAACGCCCTTCTCTGAGATGTACGAGCTCAGAGGTTATATATCGATAGATATTAGTCGCATGGCATGAATTTCCTGTGCGGCTTGTTTAGATGTAGTGATCAAGGCTTTTGTTGAAAAGCAGAGTCTTGTGGTTAATGATCAAAGCACAGCTTTAATATTGTGCCGCTTTGTGTATAGCGTTAATTCGCAAGCCTCACACCTTGGTATGTGTCAAAAAGGGGATCTGACTGCAGGGAGTGCACGACGTTTCTTTCTAGCTATGGGTGGTGTTAGGGTTTTGCACGCCCTGACATTGTTATATTTTAACTATGTGGTTGTTGTATTACGAGGCGCCTCGGTTATATCGGTCTCTACAGAGCTGATGGATAGGTCCGATAGGACCGGGAAACGTGTGTTAAGGAATAACCAATCCTCAAACGTAAGGGAGGACCGGCCATGAAGATCCAAGGATTACCTCGAGTGTGTTGTCCTGAGACATTTGCTGGAGTGTCTCGAAGCGGTGAGGAGCCATCCCTGGCCTCGACTCATGACGGAAATCCAATTTCCAATACGTGACATTTCAGTTTTATTTGTAGAGCCTAGTATGGCGACATAGTAGGATGGGGCACTATGCCATCTATGATTGATACATTTATATTTGAAGTTGTTTTCATACACTTTACACTACAATAGTATCAAAATGATTTGTTTTAAATGTACCAAGCATGTTTCGCTATTATAAGGTAAAACTCTATCCTCCGGCTTGCGTTGCATTGTGTGATGGGACCTGATTCTTATAATAGCTTCATTTTTCCAAAAAACATTGCGCTGTTTGTTTTATGCACTGGTATTCTTGGAAGGAAACCCGTTCCGTGATATACGGCGTGGTCCCTTGATTTACCTTATCTTTAAAGTAAAGTTTTAAATAACTGTTTTAGTTCTCACACCAGTCACATGATTGACCTGGAGTTTATTGTTTTACCCTAAACTCTGGGTGCCCCTATTTTTTCCACACGGGCAGCTAGTAGTTTTGGTTTTGCAAATTTATATTCACAGGATCTTGGTTTTCAGCTGGAATGATACTCAGAAAGCTCTGTATCCGTTTATCACTTTCAATTGTGTTTTGTATTATTTTTCCGCTACATTGTAATTTGTAAATCTTTGATATTTATCAAATGTATTTTATTTTTTCATACTCTGTGTATTCTTGTTCTCTGATGTAAATTGTTGTAATAAGCAATGAAATGTTCGTCTGTTTGTGTTCTGATTTATTGTGTTCTCATTACAATCCAGCCTTTCCTTTATGGAGAAGTTCGGGTCGTTATAGTTTGGTATCAGAGCTTTGGTTTATAGAGCTCGAGAACAGGACACATTAGAACCAAACGAAAGAATTCATCAGAGATTGGATTAGTAATATCCAATGGGAATGACTCGTTAGAGATGGGATCGATAGCATCCTAGAACGAGTGTGAAGAGTATATTTTTAAAATGAAAACAAATATTGTTTTGAAAATTTAAACCATTTCATACGTATTTGGTTATTATTTTGTATTGAATTTGGACAATCCAATATATAAAGATTTTGAATATATGCCTTGCGAACGTATATTCAAAGTTTTAATATACTGGATAAATATAGAATCACACTCTAGTCTCCCGGAGATGGTTCTGATGATCGCTGTAGCATCATCAACATTTATGTTCGAGTTTCGAAAGTGGAATTTCTATATATTTCCAATTGACTGGTGTGAGAACCAAAACTAGATAGGGTCTATTGTTGTGCTTTGGCATCAAAAACATGATTTTTTAAGTATATAAAAACTATGAATTTGAAATGTTAATCAACTAATTGATTGACGGTTGTGTTGTATGATTATTTGTTATCTAATAAAACCATTATGTGAAAGTATGGTACATATAACCAAATTGTATCAAATATTGAACTGAATTGAAAACAATTTGGAATTGCATGCATGTACGTATATATATATGTGTGAATAGGTCATAGCAGGGAGGCTAGAGAAGAGGAATAAAATTGTATGCCCGACAAATAGGTACATGTTTACTAATTTATTGGGTTTGGATGATTTTATGAGCCGATTGGCTAGTCGCTTGGCTTTTTCTTTTTCTTTTTGAGACGAGAGGGCCTGTGTGGCGGTTTGGGGATTTTCCCGGTGCTCCCCGTACAAAGGAGGTTATGGCGAAATTTTTTAAAAATTTAAGGTGTTAGCCAAATTTTTCAAGAATTGGAAAATTCTTAGAAACTAAAAAGTTGAAGAATGTAAGCCAGAATGAAAGTTGAGTTTAATAGTTAAACAACTTTCAGCTCCGTTCCTTTTTGAGGACGAAAAGATTTTAAGTGGGGGAGATTGTAACAACCCGGAAAATCAGAACCAATTTAAATTTTTTATTTTGGCCATTTTAATGAATTTTGAATATTTAAAATGATTTATTTTAAATAATAACGACAAGAAATTTATTTTGAATAGAATTTTTAACATATATATATTTATTTGAATCGAAGTTAGAATATAAATATTTATTTTAATTATAACAGGAATTGGAAATGGCGCGGCAGTTTGAAAATTCGATTTCAAATTTCAAATGAATTTACATGATTAAAAATAAACCGGATTTTAGTGAAACCAAAAATATTAGAATCTATTTGAAAATATCTTTCCAATGAATCTGAAAAATCAAATTTTCATAGCGGGAATAAAAAGTTATGTCCAATTGAAAATTCAGAATAGTCGCTATGGAAATATAGCCCTTAAAAATAGAGATTTTGCAAACGACCTCCGTTTTCGACGAAACCTCTTTTGTTGGATGCGGGATGTCAAGTTATTGCTAGATTCCAATTTTCATAATTTTTGAAATCAATATGTGAGCGTGGCAAAAGAAAACGTATTTTGTCAATTTCAGTCAATTTGGATCGACTAGAAAATGACTATTTTTCAAACGGTCTTCAAATTTGATGAAACTAGTTTTGTTAGGACCATATTGTCAACACAAAGCTAGAAATAATTTTTCGAGAATTTTTAGAGTCGGTATGAGGCCCAGGTGATTTAAAATGTACGCTAAAATCAATATATACTATAATATTAATTTATATTTTAATTTTGATGAAAACAGAACGAAACGATAGGACTGGGTTACAAAACATATCCCATTGGGTTCGGAATGAGGGTGATTAGCTAGGGGTGACAATCGTTGGGTCTCGTTTAGAGTTAGAAATAAAAAGTCAACTTTCAAGGAAATTAAATAGTATAAATAAATTTTTATAAAAACCCACCCCAATTCTATTTCCCTTTTCCACCCCCGATCTCAGAATTGAAAAAATAAAAAGCGTCTCCGCCACGCACAACCACCCACCGCTGGCGGAGCTCCGCCGCACCCTCCCCCCCCGGGCCTCGCGCGTCGCTCCTTAGCCTCCGGTCAACCTCCATCCGCCCTTCCCTCCCCCCATCGAACCCAAGGTCCCCAAATCGAACCAAAGTTGCTGCCACCCCTCCAACAGCCTACCGTCGGTCGCCACACCTCCACCACTGCCATTGCCGCGCCTTATCCTCCCTCTCTTTCCCCTTCCACCTTCTAAACCCCAAAAACCCGCGAACCCTAGCCCAAATCAACTCCAAATAGCCACCTCCGACCAATGAGAGCCCCGTCGCTGCCACTACATCACCGCCGCCTTCCCTCATTAGTCCGGCACTGCTTGTGAGTAGTTATTGTTATTTTTATTCATACGTGTACATAAAAATATGACTTTTTACAAATGGTTTTAAATTAAAAATATGATCTTTATATATGAAAATGTGATTTTTATATAGATAGTGGCAAGATAAAAATCTGATCATTTATATATATACGCAATGATGGAAAATGAAGTGAATTTTAACCATATAAAGAAGTATTTTTTAAAAAATATAAAGTTGAGATTTTTATTCATATAAAAATATGATTTTTAGTTGAGTAAAAATATAATTTTTAGCGTTGTAAAAATTTGGTTTTTATTTCGTTTGAATGGCGGTAAAAATTTGTAGAGAAGAAAAGATATGATTTGGTTTATAGAAAAGATTAGATTTTGAAATATAAAAAGATTATATTTTAATGATAGAAAATAATTGATTTTTAGTTTTATAAAAATTTGATTTTTAGCGCTATAAAAATTTGAATTTTATAAATATAGTGAAGTGATAAAAATGTGATTTTTATCCATGTAGCGGTGAAATAAAAACGTGATTTTTATTTATGAACAGCGTGGAAAGATGGAGTTGGAATGTCGGGTAAATTCAAACCATCGTCCTCTAAAGAATGACGGAGTTGAACCCAAAGGTGAGAACTTCTCACTTTTGTTTTATTTTCTAGTTAAAATATATACTATGATGCAGATGGTGCTTAGCAGCACCTGACACCTGTCGTCCACAGACCATGGACGACTTGTTTGTTTGATTGTGTTGTGAAAATTGTTTATGATGAGAAATGAACTATAGAAAATATTCATGTGTTGAAATAAATATTTTATCGTTAAAAATATAATTTTTAACGTGTATATGAATAAAATAAATATTCATTTACAAATCGAATGATTTGTTTATGTACACACATTTGAATGATATGGATTAGGACGATAAAATTTTACACATCGCCCAACTACACAAATAATATTCTGTATTTGTTGGCTGAAGCCTGACATGGGTATTGAGATGATATTTGACGTACACTAATCCCAATTGTTTAGTTGTATGTCAGTCGATTGGTTGACAGATTGTTATAAGCGTTAAACATTTATATTTAATGCTTATGCAGTGTAGAATGCACTCTTGAAGATGGTTGATTGTTTATTATTGTTGTTCAATACATGTTTTGTATGAAATCCATATAAATAAAGTTATACGGTAATTGACTGTATCTGATTCCAGTTCAGAAAGAATGAATATTTTAAAATAACAAATATTTTAAAATAATGAATATTTTAATATAATATTCTGTAAAAGATCAAAAGCTGATTTTGATGTCCGATTTATGATGGACACAAATATATTTTAAATATATATATAGCCTTGTTGATTAGATATGCGCCATTTTGACACAAACGATATTTATATCGATTTTATTCATCTTTATAATGAATAGAAAAAATGAAGTGATCTCAAAATCTGATATTTTGAAAATATTATCATTTATATGTTAATGATATGGAATATTCAATTTTGATTTAAAATTGAATATGAAGTTGAAACCGTTTTTAAAACAAATTTAAAACGATTTATAAAATACGTTTTAAATGGAAATCGATGAAATTTATATAATATATATTTAATGGCCTAAATAGAACGCGCCGCGCCGCGGCTGTTTGCGAATTTCGACCATTGACTTCGAATGGACATTACGGGAGATCAGAATGTCGGATTCTCCTAAAATCGGAACGGTTGGGTTCATATTGAAAAGAGCTTTCCAATGAATACAAGATATTTGAAATCTAACGGTTGGACTTGCAATTATGTCCAAATCAAATTTGGAAAAGGTCGTTGTAAGTGCAGTTCGATGACCGTTTATGAAAATCGAATGTACGGGCCTTGATAAAATTAATAAAAATATCAATAATTTGTGTAAAATCATAATAAATGATTTGGAAAGAATTGGGAAGAAAAATTCCATATTTGAAAAGATAAAAATATTTTTTTATCGAAATGAACTAGTTACGAACTAGAATTATAATCCAATATTTTTAAATAAATAAATTGGATTTGAAATGGTTTTAAAAATAACCAGAGTTTCCAATCTATGAATTGGAATGGATTTGAATCGAAATTATCTTCGGAATATTTCGATATTGGATTCCGTGATTATACAAATATTGTGGAGGAATTTGGAAGATATAGATATCGTTATTCCAATACGATATTTGTTGATTTCAGAATTTGATATTGAATATAAGCCAATATATTTTCTATTCAGAGCCTTGTATTTAATATCAAATGGGATTTCGGGTTTGTCGTGAACGGTGTCTTCACTAACACTGTTCTTAAACCCAGTTGAGAAAAGATTAAATCTTTTATTAAGATTTAATGAGGTTTACCAATTAATTAATATTTAATTGGAATTGAAATGAATTGGATTTTTGGGTTTACCGTGAACGGTGTTTTAAATAATACTTGTTCTTTAACTCGATTAACAATGGAAAGTGATTTTTGGTTTGTCGTAAATGGTGTTTTAAATAACACTGTTCTTGAACCCCGTTTGAATAGAATAAATCTTCTAATTAAGATTTGAAGAAGAATTACCAATTAATTAATATCTAATTGGAATTGAAAATGGAACGTGAATTGGGTTTATAGTGAACTGTGTTTTTAACGACATTCGTTCTTTAACCCGATTTACAGTGAATGTGATTTGAAATTTATAAATCTTTTATTAAGATTTAACGGATACTTTCCGAAGTAAAGTTTTCCAATTTAACATATTAAATTGGAATTGAATGGAATTCGATTTGATAATAATCGAAGTGAACTTCTGTGGAGGAAGACAGTTAATACATATGGAATTTAAAAGGCTTTGCTGTTATTCCATTTATATTATTAGTCGGATACGGAAATTGATATCGAATATATATTGATTTGTTTTCCGTGAAGATTCCATTAATGGAATGTGATTTGGGTTTATCGTGAACTGTGTTTTAAATGACATTAGATCTTTAACCCAGTTAAAGGCAGGATTACATGTCTGTCATTGTATTTCGAAATGTATGGTTGATCTCTGCAAAATATATATCTGTTTGGTGGCGAAGAATTTATTCTCTTGCCTAACACCCTTCTCTGAGACGTACGATCTCAGAGGTTATATATCGGTAGAAATCAATAGTATGGTGTAGATTGTCGATGCAGCATGTTTGTGTTTCCAAAGTTAAATAATCATTAATATTGATTTTTTGGAAGATTAAAACTAAGTGGAGTTTTAATGAATCTTTAATTAGATTGAAATGTGAATTGATAATTTAAATTATCAAATTTGGTAAATGATCGAGAGTGGTGTATCACCAGTTTTGCTCCAAGCAATATTTAAATCTTGAATTAGATTTGAATAGGAAATGGTAATTAAATTTACCGATAATATCGTGGTGTTAGTTATGAGGTAACGCCAGTTTTGCTCCATGGTATGAATAGGTTGGGATTGAGAAATTAAATAAATGGTTACTTCGGTAAAGTGCATTAATCCCGACTAGTTTAGTAACGACCCGAACTTCCCCGTAACGGGAAGCCCGGATTGCTTCGAGGATAAGACGAATCAGAACACAAACAGAAGAACATTTCATTTCTTATTACAACAATTTACATCAGAGTATAAGAATATACAGAGTATGAATAAATATTATACATCAGAGAAATATCAGAGATTTAAATTACAATGCAGCGGAAAATAATACAAAACACATCTGGAAAAGATACACGGTTACAGAGCTTTCCGAATATCATTCCAGCTGTAAACTAGGATCCTATGAATATAAATCTGCAAAACCAAAACTACTAGCTGCCCGTGTGGAAAATAGGGGCACCCAGAGTTTAGGTTAAAACAATAAACTCCCGGTCAGTCGTGTGACTGGTGTGAGAACTAAAACAGTTATTAAATCTTTACTTTAAAAATAAAGTAAATTAAGGGACCAAGCCGTATAACATGGAACGGGTTTCCTCCTAAGAATACCAGTGCATAAAACAAACAGCGCAATGCTTTTAGGAAAAATGAAGCCATTTTAAGACTCAGGTCCCATCACACAATGCAGCGCAAGCCGGAGGATAGAGTTTTACCTTATAATAGCCAAACATGCTTGGTATGTTTAAAACAAATCATTTTGATACTATTATATTGTAAAGTGTATGAAAACAACTTCAAATATTAATGTATCAATCATAGACGACATAATGTCCCATCCCACTATGTCGCCATACTAGGCTCTTCAAATAAAACCGAAATGTCATGTATCGATAATTGGGTTTCCGTCATGAGTCGAGGCCGGAGATGGCTCCTCACCGCTTCGAGACACTCTAGCAAATGCCTCAGGATTACACTCTGGGTAACCCTGGATCGGTTGGGCCGGTCCACGCTTACGTTAGTGGATTGGCAATTCCTGAACACACGTTTCCTGGTCCTATCGGACATATCCATCGGCTCCGTAGAGACCGATATAACCGAGGCGTCTCGCATTCCAACAACCACAAAGGTAAAAATATATAAATGTCAGGGCTTGCAAAACGCTGACACCACCCATAGCTAGAATGAAACGTCATGCACTCAATGCGTTCCCTTATCCCGTTTTTGACTCGTACCAAGGTGTGAGGCCCGCGAATTAACGCTATACACAAAGCTATGCTGTATTAAAGCCGTTCTTTGATCATCAACCACAAGACTCTGCTTTTCAACAGGAGACTTAATCATCTGCATCTCTGCATGCCACACTGGCAATTCACGCCATGCAATTGATGTCTATCGATATATAACATCTGAGCTCGTATGTCTCAGAGAAGGGTGTTAAGCAAGAGAACAAATTCTCCGCCGCCAAACAGATATATATTTAATAGAAATCAATCCATACAGAATAAAATCCAATGTCAGACACACATCCATTTATAAGTTCGTTCTGGGTCTGAACGAAACCGAAGTCACCTTATTCCTCGTCCCATATGTCCAATATAGGAGAGAGGCCCTCGCATATCCGTCGATCTCCAAGTACGTCTGGATGATCACCACTTATTACCTTGTCTTGGGTGTACAGCCCAATCAAGACATCAGTAATCATCCAAACGATGTGAAGCCCTCCGGTCTTCAACCACCATTTTCATCGTCGACTTATCGTCGAATTAGTTATCCAGAATGGTTATAAACCCGGCCTTTCCTAATAACTCGCGTATATAATAAACAAATGCTACAAAAATACAACATACGCCTCATTCCAATCCAGAATATTCTTTTATTCAAATATTCACATCATTGGGGAATAGTTTCCCATTAATTTTATCAAAGATAAATTCTTTTATATTTATTCTTTAATCTTCCTTTATATATCATTTCAAACCATATTGCGGTTTTCCAAACTAGTCGGGATTAGCACACCTTACCGAAGTAATCATTTGTTTAATTTCCCAATCCTAACCTATTCGTCCCATGGAGTAAAAATGGTAATACTCCATAACTAACACCACGTCCTTATCAGTAAAATTAATTACCATTTCCCTTTCAAATCTAATTAAAGATTTAACTATCGCTAGGAGCAAAACTGGCGATACTCCCTTTCGATCACTTCCCAAATTTGATAATTTAAATTATCAATTCCCATTTCAATCTAATTAAAGATTCATTAAAACTCCACTTAGTTTTAATCTTCCCAAAAATGAATATTAATGATTATTTACTTCTGAACTGGAATCAGACACAGTCAATTACCATATAATTTGATTTAAATGGATTTCATACAACACATGTACACAACGATAATCAAACACAGTCAACCATCATCCAAAGTGCATTCTACACTGCATAAGCATTAAAAGTTTGGAAAACCTTAATATGGTTTGAATTGATATCCAAAGGAAGATTAAAGAATAAAATTTAAAGAATTTATCTTTGACAAAATTAGTGGGAACAAATCCCTAAAGATGTGAATAATTAAATAAAAGAATATTCAGAATTGGAATGAGGCGTATGTTGTGTTTTTATAGCACTTGTTTATTATATACGCGAGTTATTCAGAAAGGTCAGGTTTATACCCATTCTAAATAACTGATTCGACGATAAGTCGACGATGAAGACAGCGGTTGAAGACCGGAGGTCTTTACATCGTTTGGATGATTACTGATGTCATGATTGGGCTGTACGCCCAAGACAAGCTAATAAGTGGTGATCGTCCAAACGTACTTGGAGATCGACTGGATATGCAAGGACTTCTCTCCTGTATTAGACATATAGGGCGAGGAATAAGGTATCTCCGGTTTCGTTCTGACCCAGAACGAACTTGTAAATGGATTGTGCGTCTGACATTGGATTTTATTTTGTGCTGATTGATTTCTATTAAATATATATCTGTTTGGCGGCAGAGAATTTATTCTCTTGCTTAACGCCCTTCTCTGAGACGGACGAGCTCAGAGGTTATATATCGACAGATATCAGTCGCATGGCATAAATTGCCTATATGGCATGCTGAGATGTAGTGATGAAGGATTTTGTTGAAAAGCAGAGTCTTGTAGTTAATGATCAAAGCACAACTTTAATATAGCGCCGCTTTGTGTATATCGTTAATTCGCGAGCCTTACACCTTGGTATGAGTCAAAAACGGGATCATGATTGCAGGGAGTGCACGACGTTTCTTTCTAGCTATGGGTGGTGTCAGGGTTTTGCACGCCCTGACTTTGTTATTTTTTACCTATTCGGTTGTTGGATTGCGAGGTGCCTCGGTTATATCGGTCTCTACGGAGCCGATGGATATGTCCGATAGGACCGGGAAACGTGTGTTTAGGAATAACCAATCCTCAAACGTAAGGGAGGACCGGCCCTGAAGATCCAAGGGTTACCCAGAGTGTGTTGTCCTGAGACATTTGCTAGAGTGTCTCGAAGCGGTGAGGAGCCATCCCTGGTCTCGACTCATGATGGAAATCCAATTTCCAATACGTGACATTTCAGTTTTATTTGTAGAGCCTAGTTTGGCGACAGAGTGGGATGGGGCACTATGCCGTCTATAATTGATACATTTATATTTGAATTTGTTTTCATACACACACTATAATAGTATCAAAATGATTTGTTTTAAACGCACCAAGCATGTTCGGCTATTATAAGGTAAAACTCTATCCTCCGGCTTGCGTTGCATTGTGTGATGGGACCTAAGTCTTATAATAGCTTCATTTTTCCAAAATGCATTGCGTTGTTTGTTTTATGCACAGGTATTCTTGGGAGGAAACCCGTTCCGTGATGTATGGCATGGTCCCTTGATTTACCTTATCTTTAAAGTAAAGTTTTAAATAACTATTTTAATTCTCACACCGGTCACATGACTGACCTGGAGTTTATTATTTTAACCTAAACTCTGGGTGCTCCTATTTTCCACACGGGCAGCTAGTAGCTTTGGCTTTGTAGATTTATATTCACAAGATCCTGGCTTTCAGCTGGAATAATACTCGGAAAGCTCTGTATCCGTTTATCTCTTTCAATTATGTTTTGTATTATTTTTCCGCTGCAATGTAATTTGTAAATCTCTGATATTTATCAAATGTATATTATTTGTTCATACTTTGTGTATTCTTGTACTCTGAGGTAAATTGTCGTAATAAGCAATGAAATGTTCTCCTGTTTGTGTTCTGATTTGTCGTGTTCTCATTACAATCCGGGCTTTCCTTTACGGGGAAGTTCGGGTCGTTATACAGAAGTTATTAAAAAAGATAACTGTATTTATCTTATAGCATTTTTTAGTTAAAAATTAATATATATTTATTTTATAGTAACAACGATTAATATTATTATAACATAATTTAATATAGTTTTAAAATATTTAGTAAATAAGTTTTTCTCTTTAAAAGAATGTAGTTTTATGTATTTACGTATAACATAAACAATAGATTTTGAAAAAGATAAAACTATTTATCTTTTGGTATTGTTGATTATATGTGGGGAAAAAATAAATTATTTGAAAAGATAACTAAACTTATTATTTTTTAAACTTCATTTATAATATAAGTAAAAATAATAATGTACATGTATTGTAAACTAATAAATATACCGATTAAATTTTTTGGTAAAAAAGTTGAAATTATGTATTTGTATGCATATATTAAAAAAAATTAATAAATTAAAACATATAGCAATTATATAGTATTACCCACTATGCTGTAGAGCACATTCTCCAACTGTAAGGACAGATGATTTTTTGGTATTCTTCTTAGTTTATTCCTTCTGAAGTTTCTTTTTTATGTCATTGACTAAATTTCTATGAACCTATTATGTCATTGACTAAATTTATTTTCTCTGCTTCAGTAAAGTAGGTTGTATGAACCTGCTATACCAAATTACTAAATAGAAATAATGTAAATTTATATACAGAGGAATATTTCTATTTAGATTTTGGTTAAACATGCAGGAAAACAATTAAACTAAATTTAGATGACCACATGAATATTATATCTTTTTTAAAAAAGATAAACAAATTTATCTTTTTACACAATTTATATGTTTACTCAAAATTTAATATACATATTTTATCTTTATCATTTGTTATATAATCATCTATTGTCTATTTATCAAATAATTTTATAGGAATATAATGATAACATAGTCTAACTATTGCACTTAATAGTATAAAATTTTGTTTACTTACAATAAGAGTACGTGGAGGTGTTGTTGTATTCTGCATCGTATCGCTGTGTTTATCACAAAAAGAATCTGATTGATTCCTTACAGTTGAACATTGCAGTCCATTCATGTGAATAAAGAAACATTGCTATGTATCTTCAATTGCTTTGTTGTTATTAGCATACGTTGATATTCTTCTATGCATTTTTCCTGTATTGAAATATCAATTTTGTGTTTGGACAAATTTTTTACAATAAATATACATGCATACTAAAATTAATGATCAACCATAAATAATTAGGTTGACTATACAAGTTATTAGCAATAAAATTATTTAAAAATCAGTTTTTGTTTAAAAAGATAAATACATTTATATTTATTCGCTAATTTTATATTATTAATAAAACACAGCTATTCAAATGATAATCAATTTTTTAAAAGAAGAATTGTTTAACAATCTACCAAAATTTATATTATGAAGTTTTTGTTTTTTTAATAAGTAAATTACAATCTGTATACAAAAATAAGTTTGTTTATCTTTTTAAACCAAACACATATGTAGCATTAAATTTTTAATTAAGATATTTCTTATTAAAGTTTTTATTTCTTATTAATTTTACAAAACTTTTTTTATAACTTTTATATCTATTATTTTAAGACAATAATAATTTAAAATATATTATCTATAACGTCCCGTATTTTTACTGATATAATAGTTTATTTATTTAATTATTTAAATAGTGGTTCAGAGAATTAAATCATTGTTTAATTAAATAATACTGAATATTTAGTTAATATAAATAATAGAATAATATATTTAATTTTCGAAATAGTCGGAAATAGTGGAATTCACAATATTGTGTGAATTGGATCATTTATAATACATAATTCAGTTTAGAGTTGAATTATATTAACGAGTATATTAAATAAACGACAGTTGAACGTATAAATTATAATATAATTATAATTGAGCCCGTAATGGCTCGTCATTTTGTAATTTGGCAATTCGAACTTTAAATGAATATACAGAGTCCGTTTTAAGTCGGATTTCTATGAAACAAGAAACGTTCGATGCTGGTGAAGTATATTTTCTAATGGAAGAGAAAAATCGGGATTTTGTCTTGTAGATTTTGATTTATAATCAAATCAAATTTTCAAAAAGTCGCTATGGAATTCCTTTATAATTTTATAACGATTTATTTATATTTTAAATGGATTTTCGACATAAATTGAATACTGATCTAATACTGGATTTGAAATATCGAGTTATAAATCCAGATATAATTATTTTTGAGCTGTATGATATTCTAGTGTGAATATATACGATAATATTAATTTATTAATATTAAATTTAATTATTTTTAAATATATTAATATCTAAATGGATTTATTTAGAGCTTTAAAAATAGTCAGTTTTGCAAACGATCTCCGTTTTCGACGAAATTAATTTTGTTGAATCCAGAATATTAAATTATTATTGGATTTCAATTTTCGTGATTTTTAGAGTCAATATGTGGCCGTACGGGATTTTAATGTGAAAAACAGTCGATAATTTGACCTTTAAAAATACGCTATGTGAGCCAACAAAGTCGGAATTCGATGAAGCTAGTTTCGTTGGGTCCGTAATGTCGAACTGTAGCTGCATGTCCATTTTCATCGAATTTGGATATGGTGTGTGATCATATGAATTTTTAATGATAAATACAAGCAGTAGTTCAATAAAAATAAATAAAATAATCAATTTTTTTTTTTAAAACTTCCTATAAATATCCCCTTAACATCTTTCCTAAACCTAAATTAATTTTCTCTAGTCAACAAAGAATTGCGCCTCCACAAAATAAGAACACAACAAAAGCCGTAAGGTTAGAAAATCAAAACAAGGTTCATAAATCAAGTTATATATATATTTGGGTTCACAATGAGGTTCTTTACACCGCTGCACAAATTTTGAAGAATACGAAACTGGTTTTTTCTCAATGCAAAATTACAACGTGGGTCTCGTCTTCCCTAGGGCTGAGTTTATAGGGAGATTAAAGCACTGATGTTTTGGTGGGTGGATTTGAATTCACGATGTTGAGTACTAGCTTGTAGCAAGTTTTTGGGATTTTTAGTGATAATTTAGTTCGCACGAAATGTGCTGATTGCGTGAACTGAACTGATCATCGCATTTGAGAAGGGGAGTGTGAGCTGGAAGATGTTGGGGGAAGAAGGAGAGTTCGAGAAGTGTGAGATAATAGAGTTGTCGATTGGAGGATTAGTTGATTGGAGAGGGAGAGATTGGTAGAAGGACGTCGACTAGTGGCGTGGTCTAATCAGGAGGAGGTCGCGGCTTTATTTCCTGGAGGAAGGAGAACTGTTGGAGCAGGTATGGGGTAATGAGGTATTGGGCCGGATTCGGTGAGCCCAATTTTAAATAAATATCAGTTCTAATTTAATTAAATTATGTATACCAACTTTTAAATTGTTATAACTTATCCATACTTTGTCATAATTTCGAACAGTCAGATCCGTTGGGATCGTTTGGACAGCGGCTACACAATGGAACCGACTAGAAGTGAATTAGAGCTCGTTACAATTTATTGCAAAATAAAACGTCCGTCTGAATCAAAGATAGTTAATCGTTATTTAACGATGATCGTTCAATGTAAGTAATTCTCACTAACTCTGTACAGTTATAATTTTTATAAATAAAATCTAGTGTAGATAAATGATGATTGATTGCTGTGTGTTGATTGTTTGGTTGAATTGCTGATTTATTGTTTGAAATTATAGATAACGATAACGATATATATATATATATATATATAAATCGTTAATCAAATATTGATTTTGTTTATCAGAATATTTCATATTGAAATGAAATCGATGTTATTTGTATTGTTTAACATCTGTGAATGCAGGGAAACAAGTTGGAGGGATCCAACTGGATTCTTCATTATTATAATACTGTTTGTTTTCATATATTGTGATATGTGATGTGATATATAATCTGTGATTTATTATGATGATACAGGTCATGTTATTTGGTATTTTAAATACTATATGACATAATGGAATGTAAAAAGGAAAATTTCAAAGTGAATATTGAAAATGTAATATTTGTATAAAATAAATAGAATTATAAAAGGATTATTTATATAGAAAATAAGTAGAAGTATAAAAGGATTATTTATTTAGAAAATAAATAGAAGTATAAAAGGATTATTTATTTCGAAAGTAAATAGAATTATAAAAGGGATATTTGACGAGATATAAAAGAATTATGAGAAGATTGTTTAAAGTGGATATTAAATAGAAATCTGTTTTAACAAATAGATTGAGAATATTAATTTATAAATAATGTTTTATAAATTAAATAAAATATTTATCATTTGATAAACAGAATATATAAGACTGAATTTATATAGAGAAGTAGGAATCGGTTTTAACACCGATATTTTAAATGGAATTTGAGCAGCATTTGTAAAGGTGATTATAAGTGTTAGAAGAATAAAATGAGATTTTATATAAATAACTTTATAATTAGAAGTATAAATAGAAATTGGATTTGGGATATTGTTTTAAATAAGAAATTAAACTGTTTTGACTGCAAAGAAGAAATATTATTTACATTTAATGTGAATAAAGGATTTAAGTAAATATTTTGGAAATAAAATATTTATAAAGGAAATAGGGTTTGAAATAGGAATTAAAATGGAGTTAAAGGAACTAGAAACTGACTGGATATTAGTTTAGTTGAACATCTGTCTGGGTATTGATCTGATGTCGGTTTCGTCCTTCGGGGTTAATACGTAGGGGGTTGTTCTCTTACTAGTTTACAGTTAGAGACTGATATATGTGAGAAGATAGTGATGCATGAATCAGAAATGGAAACGTTTTCCAATGTTAATAAGGTATATTTTCTAATTTAGAAAATAAGAATTTACGGAGATATGGGAATAGGTAACTGAATAAATTAATGATAAATTAATTTAAGACATAAATGATGATTGATGATTGATCGATAGAATTCTCATCTGGAAATAATATCGTTGTTTGCGCACATGCTTCTCTTTGATAGTTAAATCACCAACTATCGAAACTTTTAACCATTTTTCCATTGTTAATACGGAGAGACCGGGATCAAATTTTTTATCCGAAAACCACTCTGTATTGGCGTTAGTGTTGCGATCAAATATGATGAAGATAATTAAAGACGGAGTTATGCAAGGGCTATCCTATTTACAGAATAGTGCCTTCGGTCTATCCAGTCCTAGGGCCACCTGTATGGAAGAATGTCTGATGGAGTATATTTAATAGATCGCGTAAGTTGATCTCTTCAAATGTATTTATGTTTGGTGGCGGAGAAATTCATTTCTCTTAGCTGTTTACTAGTGATATGTTTGGAGAAATCAATTTGTGATTTAGCGGGTATGACGATGTGACATTCAATGTAAATGAAGATGTGTTTTGTAAAGGATACGTTATGGCCTCTAGCCTCACAACCAGGAAATGGTATAAAATCGGGTAGGTCGCATGGCTAAGTGGTTAGCTGCCAATTAGGGTGTATTGTCACCCAATCTAGAGAAATTCCATTTACTTCTATAATCTATTTTGATGATGTCCCTTTCGGGAAACAGTTGCTGATCCCAACCGTTGATGATAATACATTCGGTACACTCAAGCGAAATGAGTGACCGATCATGTTTAGCCTGGGTTACAAGATGTTCTTGTTGAACCTGGTGTATTCCTCTCTAGAGATACATTGTCGGAAGGTGGTCCCATACCTTGCCAATTGGAATTCATTAACCAATAAGCACCCGTAGTTTTTGATTTGATGTTATGTATGTGGAACGTGAGATGAAAGAATTCTGCTAGATGATTATTTAGTTTTGGTTGATAGACACCATTATAATATCAAAAGAGTTTGATATAAAGATTATCGTTTCTTGCAAAAGGATTTTGAATATTGAATCAAGTGTTTTGGATTCTCATAAGGGAAAAACCCGTTCCGTGTTATACAGCGTGGTCTTATGAGATATCGTTTATTTTCTCAAACTGTTTTAAATTGTTTACTCATACCAGTCCCATGACTGACCCGAAGTTTATTTGTTTTGTTTTCCGTAAACTCTTAGTTGCCCAATTTTGTATGGGCGGTCAAGTAGTCGGGATTTACAGATGCTGAGAGCTTGGAGCAGGAGGCTTCAGGATTTTATAGCAATTGTTTATTTCCGCTGTGTTGTAAGTGTTGTACTCTTATAAATGTTATTGTATACATATACTAGTTTTATTTCAAAGTTATGTTATATTTTATTCGTTCCGCTATGAGATTCGTGTTACTCTGATGTTGTTGTAGTTGTTTTCTTCTTTTTCTATTCTAAATTTCTATCTTATCTATTCTCACCCTATAATTTCTTAACTATCCAGTATTTCTGATACTTGGATAGTCAACATTGAGTTTATGTCGATAACTAGGATCGCGAAAACCCGGGTCGTTACATTATCTGTAAAGAAAGATAAACTTGTTTATCTTTTTAAAACAAATACGTCTATAGCTTCAAAAATATTCATAAAGATAGTTTATATTAAATATTTTTTCCTTAATAATTTAACAAAACTTCTTTCATAACTTGTATACCATATTGTTTAAAGTCGATAATAATCTAAATTATAATATCTGTATAGAAAGATAAACAAGTTTTTCTTTTTAAGCCAAATATAATTCTACGTTTAGATTTTTTTAAAGATAGTTTGTTTTAAATTTTACTTCCTTAGTAATTTAACAAAACTTAATTAATAACTTGTATATCTGATTGTGTAAAGATAATAATAATTTAAAATACAATATATATATTGTAACAACCCGCATTTTTAATGAAATTAAAAATATGGAAATATGTATATATATTGTATGCATAGATATATTTGAGAGAGAAATTAAATAATGACAATAAAATTGCATGTGATAAGTTAACGCAGTGAAATGAAGAAAAAGATAAATAAAAGAAATTACATGCAATACATGAAATGCGAAGAAATGCATGCGAACATTTAAAAAAAGAAATAAAAAGGAGAATTTGAAGAGCCTTCAGAATTTAGTCAAGAAATTAGCGTTATTGTGTTCGTGGCGATTTTCTAGTCAATTTAGACCAATAGTTTGTAGAAAAATGATTTAAGATGAAGAAGATATTTTTAAATTAAATATTGCAGCAAAACATGAAAAAGAGGAATAAGAGAATAATGTATAGCTTTGTCCTAGGTATTGTTAGCAAAAGACTTAGAAGCTCATTGGTTAATACATGTGATTTGTACGCAAGAGGTTCTGAGTTCAATCTCCACCAGTGCCATATTTCTATTTTAGGGGAATGGTTAAAAAGTGGCCTAGTGTGAATGCAGTTCAATTAAAAAAAAAGCGGTTTAGTGTGAAAAAGGATTAATTGGAAAGATAATTAAAAATAAAAAATAAATAATTATATATATATATATATATATATATATATGACATGTGGGTGTCAACACCCCTGCTGCTGCGCATCATATAGCACACATGGCGCATTTTTATTGGCTAATGACGATTTTTGAGTTTTAGGGCTGACGTGGCCTCTTCTGGTTGGCTAAGTGATGTGTCTTTTTAATCTGAATGGTTTAGATGAATCCTAGTCAGATCTAAAGGCCCTAATTCAATCACTACAACTATACAAACATACCTAGACCTAAACCTAATTCACAATACACTAATTCATACGCCTCTATGCTGCCGCAACCTAAGCTAGTCTTTCTTCAACACTAAAGAAAGTTTAAATAGGAGTAATTCATATTGGAAGATAAGAATAGAATTCTACAACAACGGTTTAGCTAATCAAATTCATAATACAGAATTCAGATCTACTTTCTCTTCTTCCACTGTGAGTCCACGTTGCTTTCACAAATAATTAATTAAAAGTAATTATGATAAGTTTGTAGATTGGATTTTATGAACATGACTGTGAGATGAATCATATGTTTAATTAGATCTATTTTATGATGCAAGTTCGTATGTTTAGTTAGATCTATTTTATGATGCCAGTTCATATGTTTAATTAGATATATTTTATGATGCAAGTTCATACGTTTAATTAGATCTATTTTATGATGTTGGTTCATATGTTTAATTAGATCTATTTTATGATGCAAGTTCATATGTTTAATTAGATCTATTTTATAATGCCAGTTCATATGTTTAATTAGATCTATTTTATGATGCAAGTTCATATATTTAATTAGATATATTTTATGATGCTAGTTCATATGCTTAATTAGATTTATTTTATTATGCCAAGATCATATGCTTATTAGATCTATTTTATTAGATCTATTTTATTATGTCAGTTCACATGCTTATTAGATATATGCCAGTTCATACGCTTATTGGATCTATTTTATGAGATCTATTTTATTATGTCAGTTCATATATGCTTATTGGATCTATTGTTCTATGCCAGTTCATATATTCTTATTAGATCTATGTTATTATGCTATGCTAGTTCATGATACATATGCTTAATAGATCTATGTCATTGTTCTATGCCAGTTTATGTTCCGTATGCTTATTGGATCTATGTTATTGTTCTATGGCAGTTTATGTTCTGTATGTTTATTGGACCTATTTTATTATTCATACCCAAAGTCTATATTCCATATGTTATTGGATCTATTTTATGTGTTATCCCAGTTTAGGTGCTTTAATTCTCTTCCCTTCTTTTCTTTTCCTTTTTATGAGATTAGGCTAACTGCGAGCCTAACATATTACGTTGAATTATACGTACGAATAACATGGGAACATTGTGGGAAAAGATTGGGGAAATTATTGAATAATATGTAACTGGCATAAATTGGTTTGTAATCATGTAATTGATTTGTAGCATGAATTGGTACAATTTGTATACATGGGGTTTGGCATAGATTGTTAATAACAATGAACGTAAAGTAATTTGGGCATAATTTGGCATGACATGTATACGTAAGATTATAAGCCTAATTTGGATTAAAATTATAATCATAATTTTAATGAGGGATTTTGGGTAATTGACATAATTAGCCTGAAATTGGCTTAAACGGAAATAAATATATTGGCTAAGACAAGCATGCTGAGACACGAGGTTAGACTGCGTTTGCGGTAGAAGCCTGCCTGGAACCAACCGGCCTAACCAGCAACCGCAAATGGTTAGTCTAATGTGAGAGATCGTAGACATAACTAAAATATGCTTAGACACGAGGTTAAGTCTGGCTTGTGGCAGAAGTCTGCCCGGAACCGCCCGGCACATCCAGTAGCCACAAGCAATCGACTTAATGTGAGAGGTCTGTGCATTAATAACTAATTAATGCTGATCAAAGATGAATATGATACCTAAAACATGTTTGGTGGGTGGGGTTAAGTTAACATGTGTGAAATGACAACTTAACCATTATTACGTGAACAAAGTGGATAGGGTTAAGGAAAGCTTAACCAATAATGCATATTGATTTGATAACTGGATAGGGTTAAGTTGGTGACATGGATAGCATGTGAAAAACAGTTAAAAACACTTAACTAGGATAAGACATGTGGGAAGACATGGGAACATAAAAAGGGTTAAGTGGGTGACATGGGTAGCATGTATTGCATGGGTAGCATGTATAACATAAATAATGAACACTTAACAAAGATGAAACATGTCAAAAGGCATAGGAATAAGAAAGGGTTAAGTGGGTGACATGTGAAATATAATTAGAAGCACTTAACCAAGGTGAAACATGTAAGAAGACATGGAATAAGAAGGGGTTAAATGGGAAATCCTAGTGGGGACCAAGCGTAGGTGGGAAGCTTGTGTCAAGTGTGGGGACCCTTTTCGACCAGTGACCCATTTTGTATCTTTATGAGCTCGAACTAGGTCGGGGACGGGACACGCTTACTGGGTTTGATTGTAAGAGGTCAAACGAGTAAGGAGCGATGGCAACACAAATCCAATGGAGTCATGTGCGTGCGTGGGCCTGGGCTGGTAGGTATGACGTTGTTACATCGTGTAGGCAGAAGCCGTGCATTCTTTGGGTTGCCACTTTAGGGAGTGATACACCCTACTGTGGGACCAACACGGGTATCTACGAGTTAGGGAGTCGATCGAATGAGGAGGGTAGTGGGTACAACTAGTGGAGATAGGAGCAAGCGACACCTATGGCAGCAGCTAGAAGTACAAGAAACTACCATATTATGAATGAATGTTGTAATTAGAATGGGGAGGGTAGTGGGTACAAATAGTGGAGGTAGGAGCAGGCGGCACCTACGATAGCAGCTAGGAGTACACGAAACTACCATTATCATTATCATTATCATTATTATGATTAGTAAGAGGGTTCAACTTTCAATATGGAACTAGTAGTGGTGCGGTGTAACTAGCATTGGTGCGGTGTAGGAATTATCTTATAGTGATAAGAAGCGCAATCCACTTTATATCTTGTCCATCTTGTTTACCTTGTCATGCCTGCTTATGTTACGGTCATTTCTTATATCCAGTTTATGTTCTTATCTTGTTACTTTACTGATTATATTGTTAAAGTTAGTGGACTCGCCAGACTTTATGTATGACCTATTTTGTTTCACCTCTTTTCCTTCCTTCCCCCCCAGGTCCTCAGGGTGGGATTAGTGGAGCTTGACTCGGATTTCTTTCTTCTTGAAGTGTTTGGAAGTGCTGAAAGTAATGCTCAGCTTTATCTCTTTTTCTTTATGGTTATTTGGAGTGGGATTATGTTTTTGCTTTTATGTACTCTGATAATAACTTTGTTCAAGATGGATATTTGTGTACTTGGTTTTAGTTTATGGTTTTGATGTTGTAACCAGACATGTTTTGTTTTTCCGCTGCAATAAATAAATTTTGAATTTTTAAGTACCATTTTATATATCTTTCTTGTTATGTTCTGTTCTATACTCTTATAACGCTCTATGAAATTTAATGCATTCCCTTAGTGAGTGACATTAATGGACATGGGGTGTTATACGTGGTATCAGAGCCGAAGGTTACTAGAACAGATAAAAGATTTTGAAAACCGTTTTCAACAGCATCTTTATGAAGAAGTATTTTCAAAAACATGTTTTAAAGATAGCATTTTTCAAGAGAAATGTTTATTATTGAAAAACATAATCCCGAAAAGCCATATATATATATATCTTTCTTTCGGTTCTTTGTTTCGAATCTCTTCCTCTTTCCCTTTTGAATCTCTTACTCCACATATAGATGCTTTTCTAAGATATATAAGGACTTCCGTGCGATGGGCAGAAAACTGCTTCATGGGACTGAGATGTTTGTCGAGGCTAGAAGTTGGCTCAAGTAAGCGGAGGACTAGTTGGTATCTTTGAGATAGACGATGGGAGGATGGTTCAACTAGCTGCTTGGTTAATAAAGGATGAAGCTTCATTTTGGTGGGAGTTCACGAATAGAGAACGTGCAGGGGAGACATGGATAGGACATAGGATAAGAAAGTGGATCCAAAGAAGGCACAACAACAACAAAAAAAGGCGGAAAGAATAAAAAGGGCCAAGATAAAAAGGGCCAAGAGAAAAGGAAGTACCACAATTGTGAAATACTTGGCCACTTAAAAAAAGACGTTAGAAAGAAGAAGAAGGCGGGCTGTTACCATTGCGGTGAGGCAGGACATATGATTTAAGATTGCCCGAGGAGGTAAGGGCAAGGACAAAGACATAGGTTAGGATCTTCTGGAGGGCAGGTTGTGTTCTCGTGGTCAGTATATCGGAAAGAGATAGGAAGTTTCGGTTGAAGATTTGATTTCTTTTTCCTAGGACTCTTTTCGACTCTTGCGCTTCGCATTCGTTTATATCTGCTTCGTAAGTTGAAACACTGCACCTAAAATACTAGTCTATTTACGAACCCCATTGTAGTCTCAAATCCAATTGGTGGTTCGGTTCATTTATCTATGGTTTGTCGGGATTTGAGAGTGTCTATCTTGGGCATTCGATTTGAATGCAATGCCTACGTTCTTGGTTTCACGGGCTATGGGTTGATTCTAGGAATGGATTGGCTAGCCAGATATGGTGCCATCCTAGACTGTGAAAGGAGGGCAGTTAGACTGTTGATCGTTGTGGAAAGACCCTTGATATTTCTTATGACACTAGAGGTTCAGTGATGCTTAGGTACCTAGAATCACTTGACACATCCATTGATGATTTGCAATATGTTCGAGTAGTCCTTGATTATGCAGATGTCTTTGAGGAGGTTAGGGGCTTACCTCCAAAACGTGATATAGATTTCGTATCTACTTGGTGGACAATGCAAAGCCAGTTGCATTGCATGTGCGCCACATGGCTCCAAGAGAAAGGAGGGAGCTTAGTAAACAAGTGAAAGAGATACTTGAGAAAGGGTTCATAAGAAGAAGTATTTCGGGATGGGGTGCTCTAGTTGTTTTTTGATACAAAGGCTGATGGTTCACTTAGATTGTGTGTGGACTATAGGGAGCTAAATAAACTCACAAATAAAAAATAGACACCCATTACCGAAGATAGATGATTTGTTCGATCAGTTGGTTGGCGCTTCGGTTTTCTCGCAGTGGGACTTAGCTACAGGATTTCATCAGTTGAGGGTAGCTGAGGAGAGTATAGGTAAGACATCTTTTAGGACTTCCGATGGTTTCTTCGAATGGCTCGTCATGCCTTTTTTGTTTCATGAATGCACCCGCTTATTTCGTAGACTTGATGAGTAGGGTGTTTAGGTAGTTTCTAAACAAGTTCGTAGTAGTCTTTGTGGATGACATTTTGATATTCTCTAGAAGCGAGGGAGAACATGCCCTTCATCTTAGGGAAGTCTTAGAGACCCTTCGAGCACATCAACTCAAGGCTAAGTTCTCCAAATGCCATTTTTGGAGGAAGTGAGGTTCTTAGGACACGTGGTCTCTAAGGAGGAGATAGCAGTGGATCCCGCGAAGGTGGTGGCAATCCAAGATTGGAAGGTTCTTAGAAACGCAATGGAAGTAAGAAGTTTTCTAAGGTTGGCGGGCTATTATAGGAAGTTCATTAAAGACTTTGCGTTTCACGAGACGAGAGATTGTGAAACACCCCACCTCCATTAGGGTCACTCTCAAAGGGAATGCCCTAATTTTGGTGGAGGTTTATAAGTATAAGTCACAGATATACAAGACAGATATAAGAACTCATATTTTTGAACAGCAGAAAAATAACAACAACTTTTATTATAACATAATACGTGTTCACAAACCATGTCATAATCTGTCTTACAATACTTCCAAAATTATAACTGTCTTGATTACATTATTTAAAGAAGCATAAAGAAAACATAAATAAACTGCAAAAGTCCCCTAATTGTTGTCCAAAGCCATAGTCCAAAACGGAAAAGATCCAAGCAATACATTCTTTCTCTTCAAGCTGGATGTGAAAACTGGTCAAGCTACGGTATTCCCTCCCTGAGAACCTGGGGGGGGGGGGGGGGACGAAAGAAAAAGAGACGAAAGGAAAAGGGTCAGTCATAAAGACTGAGTAAGCCCTAGTGGCTTTCAGTGTAAAAACGGTTAAAAAAACATGTCATGTATGAACTGGAACTAAACTCAAGAAGGGTGTCAAGGTGGACAAGATAGACTAAGGTGATCATGATAAGTCAAGACAAGTCAAATAAAGCATCACATGCTCAAGATTCGTTGCATCGACTGTACTAGTATACTAAGCCCATGTCACGGGTTAATCGCGAAATAAATCCCCCGGCCCAATATCGTGAAACAACCCTAAAACGGGGTCTAACCCAAGTACGGGGTCCTACGGAGCGCTTATCTAGTCGATCGGCTCCCTACAAGTTCTAGCTCGTCAAGTGTCCGTGTCATACGGCTAACCACGAATGTAGTCACCTGTGCTGGGTCAACCTTCGGGTGTATCAGCCTTAGGGTGTCAACCCCTGACACGATTCAAGATGCACAGATAAATCTACGGATACCCAGTGTCTGCCCCGGAATACGTGCACGATCGTAGTCCACCGAACCTACACCGGCGTACCCCAATGCCGTCGTTCAAATCTTACAATCAGCCCAGTAATCGTGCCCCAACCGGCCTAACCCCAGGGTACCTTGATACATCTAGAGGGTTACTGCTGAAAAGGGTCATGTCTAGGGTTTCTCCTAACAGATTAGGTCATGTAATTCGTGACCTAACCCGCTTAACCGATTAAGTCATGTAATTCGTGACTTAATCCTCTTCCAGTCTAGTCATGTCAAGAGGGTTAAGTATGTCGTTTAAATTCGCGACTTAACCCGCCTACGTGTCATGTCAAGTTGGCTAAGTGTTGTCGTTTCAAGTTTATGACTTAGCCCTACAAATCGTGTTCAAGTTGGTTAAGTTGTCCTTTCATGTTCATGACTTAACCCTAATTGGCATTAATTGATTCGTTAATGCACCGAACCACTCACATTGGATCCTATTGTTCGTAGCCACTGGATTTGCCGGGCGGTTCCGGGCAGGTTTACGCTACGAACTCAACCCAACCTCGGGTTTCAAGCGCGATATGACCAACTACCCACATTGGATCCTATTGTTTGTAGCCACTGGATTTGCTGGGCGGTTCCGGGCAGATTTACACTACAAACTCAACCCAACCTCGAGTTGGCCACTTTCTTGTTTTCTAAAGTCATGCCCATGTTCTTATCAGATTCGTGCTATTTCCATAGCATGTTCATATGTCAACTTTGTGCCCAACTAAGGCATGTTTTTCAAGTCAAGTTATGGCATGTTCAAGTCAAGTTTTCGTGCCATATTTCATGTTCTACTTATGCCAAATTTCACGGTTTATGATTATAATCAATTCAAGTCTTGCCTATTCTACCCAATCGTATCCCCAACGTATATAAACGTACTTCATTCACAAGCATAAACAATTCAAGAGATAAAGGGGAATAACACCAAACATGTGATAGGCATAGGTGACAATTCCAACATCACTTGCATAATAAACAGGCTATAACATATCACATGGTTTCAATACTAGCATGATGATAACTTGGCATAGTAATGGTTACAACTTAGTTTAACATGATGATTTCAACTTTACATCATAGGCATAATAATAATTGCGGGCATAATAATAATTTTATTACAAACATGAAACATCAAAGGCATGGTAATTCTAATAGGCATAGTGGATTCCAATTTAGCATTTTTAACATAATGATTCTCATCTAGCATTATAAACATAATGATTATAACCTAGCACTTCCCAATTTTGTCATTAACATGATAGGTATATTAACATCACATGCATAGTTCCATCAACATCATAGACATGGTTTAATTAGCATCATAGGCATGGTTTAATCAACATAAAGATTTCAATAAACATAGTGATTCCATGGACATGTATTAGTCCAACTTGCCATACAATTAAGCCTAAGTGATTCATAACAACATCAAAATCATGATAAGTTTAACTTGCAACGTTGACATAGCAATATTCCCAAATTATGATTCAAAGTTAAACAATATAAACATGGATTAATAATAGTTCCTAAATCCGGTTTCAATTCATGGCATGTCCATGTTATTTTAGCGTTTTTGCCTAAAAAGTGACATAGAACTTACAATATGAAGCAAGTAATCAAAATTCCAAATCAAATAGCCCCAAATCCGTTGTCTAAAGCGTCGTAGTTGTTGTAGCTTCTAGTTGTAGCCTTCAAGAATCGTCCTTCGTCTTCTATAATTTTGTTATTTGTATTTTTAATTTAGAGCTCTAGGTTTAATGGCGGCGGCCTGAGGCTAAAATGAAATAGTATGATTTAGGCTAGGTCTTAGGTTCTTTTTATAGTGTTTTTGAGTTGATTCGGACCGTCGATGGGGCTTGGTTTAATAATAGCCGTTCGTTCAAAGGAGAGATCAACCAGGAGCTGACACCTAGCCCTAGTGACAAGGCAAGGCTCAGAAAATTGACCAAACACAGACTAGGCCAGCCAGGGGGGCTGGGTTCGACCTGGCCTAGTGGCCAGGTCGACATGCCAGTCGACACCGTGTCGACTTGGCAGTCGACACGGGCGACCCAGGTCGACTGCCCAGTCGACCTGGTTAGCCCAAGGTCGACTGCCAAGTCGAACTGGGTGCCTTAGGCGGGAATTTTCCCGCCCTGGCCAATTGGGCCCGATTTTTGAATTTTGAATTGGTTTTTCTGAGCTTATTTGGTCTGTTTGAATTTTAAACTGAATTCTGAAAGTTCCGGAGGCCATATCTTCTTTATACGTAGTCCGTTTTACGAAAACTTGGACTCTATCTCAAGCAGAATTCCGAGACGAACGCAATGGCGTATCCCATTTCCCTTAATTCTTTGATTTGAAATTAGTTATACTTTAATTTGTGAATTTCACGGTTATATAATACACGGGGTGTTACATTCTCCCCCACTTAAAAGGATTTCGTCCCCGAAATCTTCAAGTTCAGGAAGAATGTATATCCTAACATCCAAACATCCATCTACTCATCCATCAAACACGAGCATCCATTGTCCTTAAAAGACTTCTAATGCTTCATGATTATATGCGAAGTGTGTGTGTACATGTACTTATCTAATGCAAAATCAGGCGGTCTACTGATTCAGTTGACCTCCTTAATGCGAATTATGTAAGTGCCATGAATCCATTATGTATGCAAATTTTCCTATTCATGATTCTACATGAGTGCACAACCATTCATATATAAATGCAACATCCATATGACAACACACTAAACTTCATCCATATACGAATAAATACATTTATGCATATGCAACATGAAAATGTGTCTGAGCCGATCTAGTGCCTAATGTGTATTCATGCATCCACGAGCAACCATTTGCGACCACTTGCAACCGTTTCGCAATCATAACATGTTTCAATTACATGTTTACATCCAAAAAGATTCTACCTATGGTTCTCAAGATAGGATCGAGGAGAGAAACAAGATAAAACAAAGCATTTAGAAGAAGTTATCGATGTACCCCCAGAAGGTCCGGTCTGCTTCTTAGGGCAGTCTTTGCTGATGTGTCCAGTTCCCCATAATGAAAACATTCACCTTGCTTTCTCTTCCTCTTTCTACAATCCTTGGCTATGTGCCCTTCCGTACCACAGAAATTGCATTTCCTTTTATCACGTGAGTTGTCGTTCTTACCTCCTTTCTCGGAGTCTACCTTCTTATTATGAGAATCGTTGGGCTTGACCTCTTTCTTCCCTTGAGAGTTTTCCGCCTTTGTCTCCTTCTTGCCCTTATCTTCTTCGTTCAGCAATACCATCTGCACCAACCTTTCATACGTAGCTCCCATGGGTATATGGGTCATGGCCAAACTGTGTAATGGCTCATTCAACCCTTTGACAAAGCGGAGAGCCTTCTTGTGCGGGGTGTTGACTAGGTCCAGTCCGAACCTAGCCAGCACATCGAACTGATTAACATACTCTTTGACTGTCATATTCCCTTGCTTAAGAAATAAGAATTTTTCCAACTGCAAACTCTTTTCAGCTTCTGAGAGAAATTTAGCCTCAAACCTTGCCCTAAAGTCCTCCCATGTTTCCACTGGTCTTTCTGCATTAGTGACTTCCCACCAGTAGGAAGCCTCGCCTTTAAGTAGCCATACTGCCAGTTGTACTTTCTGCCTATCTTCTACCTCAAAGATGACGAATAGGTCCTCGGTTTCCTTCAGCCAATTCCTAGCTGCCACGAAGGACTCAGTTCCATGAAAGTCCTTTCCCCCCATAGCTTTAAAATCTTTACATATCTTAGCAAAAGTATTTCCCCGCGGAGGAGGTGGAGGAAGAGGTGCTGCTGCAGCTGAATGATTTCCTGCAGCTGGGGGAGGAGGAACGATAGGGCCTGGCTGAGTGGCCCTTGCTTCTAAGAATCGTCTAAACCAACCAGGTATTGGTACACCCTTTGGCAAGTTAAGTTCTTAGGACATGCTGAAACAAAAAGGATAGATACAAAACGAAGGATAAATGATAGTACCTATGGCTTTGGGAGACTTTGCCTTTTTAAAATAAAAGAATATTTTATCTTTTTTAAAAATGCTTCTTTACATTTCCTTTTTGAAAATAAATTTTCAAAACTTTTTATCTTATCTGGTAATCCTATGCTCTGATACCAAGTGAAACACCCCACCTCCATTAGGGTCACTCTCAAAGGGAATGCCCTAATTTTGGTGGAGGTTTATAAGTATAAGTCACAGATATACAAGACAGATATAAGAACACATATTTTTGAACAGCGGAAAAATAACAACAACTTTTATTTCAACATAATATGTGTTCACAAACCATGTCATAATTTGTCTTACAATACTTCCAAAATCATAACTGTCTTGATTACATTATTTAAAGAAGCATAAAGAAAACATAAATAAACTGCAAAAGTCCCCTAATTGCTGTCCAAAGCCATAGTCCAAAACGGAAAAGATCCAAGCAATACATTCTTTCTCTTCAAGCTAGATGTGAAAACTGGTCAAGCTACGGTATTCCCTCCCTGAGAACCTGGGAGGGGGGGGGAACAAAAGAAAAGGAGGCGAAAGGAAAAGGGTCAGTCATAAAGACTGAGTAAGTCCTAGTGGCTTTCAATGTAAAAACGGTTAAAACAACATGTCATGTATGAACTGGAACTAAACTCAAGAAGGGTGTCAAGGTGGACAAGATAGACTAAGGTGATCATGATAAGTCAAGACAAGTCAAATAAAGCATCACATGCTCAAGATTCGTTGCATCGACTGTACTAGTATACTAAGCCCATGTCACGGGTTAATCGCAAAATAAATCCCCCGGCCCAATATCGTGAAACGACCCTGAAACGGGGTCTGACCCAAGTACGGCGTCCTACGGAGCGCTTATCTAGTCGATCGGCTCCGTATAAGTTCTAGCTCGTCAAGTGTCCGTGTCATACGGCTAATCGCGAATGTAGTAACCTGTGCTGGGTCCACCTTCGGGTGTATCAGCCCTAGGGTGTCAACCCCTGACACGATTCAAGATGCACAGATAAATCTACGGATACCCAGTGTCTGCCCCGGAATACGTGCATGACCGTAGTCCACCGAACCTACACTGGCGTACCCCACTGCCGTCGTTCACCTCTTACAATCAGCCCAGTAATCGTGCCCCACCCGGCCTAGCCCCAGGGTACCTTGATACATCTAGAGGGTTACTGCTGAAAAGGGTCGTGTCTAGGGTTTCGCCTAACAGATTAGGTCATGTAATTCGTGACCTAACCCGCCTAACCGATTAAGTCATGTAATTCTTGACTTAATCCTCTTCCAGTCTAGTCATGTCAAGAGGGTTAAGTATGTCGTTTAAATTCGCGACTTAACCCGCCTACGTGTCATGTCAAGTTGGCTAAGTGTTGTCGTTTCAAGTTTATGACTTAGCCCTACAAATCGTGTTCAAGTTGGTTAAGTTGTCCTTTCATGTTCATGACTTAACCCTAATTGGCATTAATTGATTCGTTAATGCACCGAACCACTCACATTGGATCCTATTGTTCGTAGCCACTGGATTTGCTGGGCGGTTCCGGGCAGGTTTACGCTACGAACTCAACCCAACCTCGGGTTTCAAGCGCGATATGACCAACTACCCACATTGGATCCTATTGTTTGTAGCCACTGGATTTGCCGGGCGGTTCCGGGCAGATTTACACTACAAACTCAACCCAACCTCGAGTTGGCCACTTTCTTGTTTTCTAAAGTCATGCCCATGTTCTTATCAGATTCGTGCTATTTCCATAGCATGTTCATATGTCAACTTCGTGCCCAACTAAGGCATGTTTTTCAAGTCAAGTTATGGCATGTTCAAGTCAAGTTTTCGAGCCATATTTCATGTTCTACTTATGCCAAATTTCACGGTTTACGATTATAATCAATTCAAGTCTTGCCTATTCTACCCAATCGTATCCCCAACGTATATAAACGTACTTCGTTCACAAGCATAAACAATTCAAGAGATAAAGGGGAATAACACCAAACATGTGATAGGCATATGTGACAATTCCAACATCACTTGCATAATAAACAGGCTATAACATATCACATGGTTTCAATACTAGCATGATGATAACTTGGCATAGTAATGGTTCCAACTTAGTTTAACATGATGATTTCAACTTTACATCATAGGCATAATAATCATTGCGGGCATAATAATAATTTTATTACAAACATGAAACATCAAAGGCATGGTAATTCTAATAGGCATAGTGGATTCCAATTTAGCATTTTTAACATAATGATTCTCATCTACCATTATAAACATAATGATTATAACCTAGCACTTCCCAATTTTGTCATTAACATGGTAGGTATATTAACATCACAGGCATAGTTCCATCAATATCATAGACATGGTTTAATTAGCATCATAGGCATGGTTTAATCAACATAAAGATTTCAAAAAACATAGTGATTCCATGGACATGTATTAGTCTAACTTGCCATACAATTAAGCTCAAGTGATTCATAACAACAGCAAAATCATGATAAGTTTAACTTGCAACATTGACATAGCAATATTCCCAAATTATGATTCAAAGTTAAACAATATAAACATGGGTTAACAATAGTTCCTAAATCCGGTTTCAATTCATGGCATGTCCATGTTATTTTAGCGTTTTTGCCTAAAAAGTGACATAGAACTTACAATATGAAGCAAGTAATCAAAATTCCAAATCAAATAGCCCCAAATCCGTTGTCTAAAGCGTCGTAGTTGTTGTAGCTTCTAGTTGTAGCCTTCAAGAATCGTCCTTCGTCTTCTATAATTTTGTTCTTTGTATTTTTAATTTAGAGCTCTAGGTTTAATGGCGGTGGCCTGAGGCTAAAATGAAATAGTATGATTCAGGCTAGGTCTTAGGTTCTTTTTATAGTGTTTTTGAGTTGATTCGGACCGTCGATGAGGCTTGGTTTAATAATAGCCGTTCGTTCAAAGGAGAGACCAACCAGGAGCTGACACCTAGCCCTAGTGACAAGGCAAGGCTCAGAAAATCGACCAAACACAGACTAGGCCAGCCAGGGGGGCTGGGTTCGACCTGGCCCAGTGGCCAGGTCGACATGCCAGTCGACACCGTGTCGACTTGGCAGTCGACACGGGCGACCCAGGTCGACTGCCCAGTCGACCTGGTTAGCCCCAGGTCGACTGCCAAGTCGACCTAGGTGCCTTGGGCGGGAATTTTCCCGCCCTGGCCAATTGGGCCCGATTTTTGAATTTTGAATTGGTTTTTTTGAGATGTTTTGGTCTGTTTGAATTTTAAACTGAATTCTGAAACTTCCGGAGGCTATATCTTCTTCATACGGAGTCCGTTTTACGAAAACTCGGACTCTATCTCAAGCAGAATTCCGAGACGAACTCAATGGCATATCCCGTTTCCCTTAATTCTTTGATTTGAAATTAGTTATACTTTAATTTGTGAATTTCACGGTTATAGAATACACGGGGTGTTACAGATTGAGAAAGACATTTCCTGAAGACGACACAAGGCCGATAAAAGTCATATGATGATAAGAGAAGGACCAATCTTGAAATCTGTGTTGAGGACATGGTTTTTATTCGTTTTGGATTTGTAGGGAAGTTGGCACCGAGTTTCGTAGGGCTATTTTCCATTACAGTGAGGATTGGACAGCGGGCGTACAGAGTGAAGTTGCCAGAGAAGCTTAGTGGTGTTCATGACGTATTTCACGTGTCGCATTTGCGGGAGTGTTTACATGATACCACGGAAGTAGTGAAGCCGAGCATGCTTAGGGAAGTGGAAGTGGAGCGAGATGCCACGATTAGACAAGCGTCTACATGCATCCTTGGATTGGAGGTCAAGAAGATACGCAACCGAGAGGTCAAGTTGGTAAAAGTCCAATGGGGAGATGATCAAGGAGATGCGACTTGGGAAATGGAAGACAAGATACGTGCGTTGTACCCTTTCCTTTTTAAGGGTATGCTCTTAACTTCTCCTTTTTCTACCGCTTTGTTTCTACTTGTTATATTGTTTAGTATGTCCTCTCGATTACATCTTCGATCTTTAGGTGGGAAAATCCTATGGTTGTAAATATTTGTTTGAGACATGTTATGTTTGGTGGATGCAAGTGGATGTAAGTGTTTGCTAGTGGCTGCTTGTGGATGCATTTACACACATTTTAGGCACTAAGATCGGCTTAGTCACTTTCATATTGCATATGAATACATATATTTGTATGTTGATTGAAATTTGATGTGTTATCATGTGGATGTTGCATTTGAGTGAATGATTGTGCACTCATATAGAAGTTATAAAGTGCATTAGGAATAATTGCATACATGTTGGACTCATGGCACTAATATAATTTGCATTAAGGAGATCAACTGAATCAGTAGACCGCCAGATCTTTGCATTAGATAAGGGAAATATACACACACTTTTGCATATGTTCATATAGCATTAGAAATATTTTAAGGATAATGGATGCTTGTGAATGATGGATGAGTAGATGGATGACGGATGGTAGGATACATTCTTCTTAACTTGAAGGTTTCGGGGACAAAATCCTTTAAGGAGGGGAGGATGTAACACCCCACATTTTTAATGAAATTAAAATATGGAAATATATATATATATATATATTGTATGCATAGATATACTTGAGAGAGAAATTAAATAATGACAATAAAATTGCATGTAATAAGTTAACGCAGTGAAATGAAGAAAAAGATAAATAAAAGAAATTACATGCAATACATGAAATGCGAAGAAATGCATGCGAACATTTAAAAAAAGAAATAAAAAGGAGAATTTGAAGAGCCTCCAGAATTTGGTTATGAAATTAGCGTCATTGCGTTCATGGCGATTTTCTAGTCAATTTAGACCTATAGTTTGTAGAAAACTGGTTTAAAATGAAGAAGATATCTTTAAATTAAATATTGCAGCAAAAAATGAAAAATAGGAGTGAGAGAATAATGTGTAGCTTTTTCCTAAGTCTTACTAGCAAAAGAGTTAGTAGCTCATTTGGTTAGTACATGTGACTTGTACACAAGAGGTTCTGAGTTCAGTCCCCGCCAGTGCCATATTTTTGTTTTTGGGGAATGGCTAAAAAGTGGCCTAGTGTGAACGCAGTTCAATTAAAAAAATGGTTTAGTGTGAAAAAGGGTTAATTGGAAAGATAGTTAAAAAGAAAAAACAAATAATTAAATAAATATATATATGACATGTGGGTGTCAACACCCCTACTGTTGCGCATCATATTGCACACATGGCACATTTTTATTGGCTAATGACGATTTTTGAGTTTTAGGGCTGACGAGGCCTCTTCTGGTTGGCTGAGTGAAGTGTCTTTTTAATCTAAATGGTTTAGATGAATCCTAGTCAGATCTAAAGGCCCTAATTCACTCAGTACAACTATACAAACATACATAGACCTAAACCTAATTCACAATACACTAATTCATACGCCTCCATGCTGTCGCAACCTAAGCTAGTCTTTCTTCTACACTAAAGCAAGTTTAAATAGGAGTAATTCATATTGGAAGATAAGAATAGAATTCTACAACAACGGTTTAGCTAATCAAATACAGAATATAGAATTCAGATCTACTTTCTCTTCTTCCACTGTGAGTCCACGTTGCTTTCACAAATATATAATTAAAAGTAATTGTGATAAGTTTTTGGATTTGGATTTTATGAACATGACTGTGAGATGAAACATATGTTTAATTTGATCTATTTTATGATGCAAGTTCATATGTTTAATTAGATCTATTTTATGATGCCAGCTCATATGTTTAATTAGATAAAGTTTATGATGCAAGTACATATGTTTAATTAGATCTATTTTATGATGCCCATTCATATGTGTAATAAGATCTATTTTATGATGCAAGTTCATATGTTTAATTAGATTTATTTTATGATGTCAGTTCATATGTTTAATTAGATCTATTCTATGATGCAAGTTCATATGTTTAATTAGATCTATTTTATGATGCTAGTTCATATGCTTAATTAGATCTATTTTATTATGCCAAGATCATATGCTTATTAGATCTATTTTATTAGTTCTATTTTATTATGTCAGTTCACATGCTTATTAGATCTATGCCAGTTCATACGCTTATTAGATCTATTTTATGAGATTTATTTTATTATGTAAGTTCGTATATGCTTATTGGATCTATTGTTCTATGCCAGTTCCTATATGCTTATTAGATCTATGTTATTATGCTATGCCAGTTCGTGATCCATATGTTTATTAGATCTATGTCATTGTTCTATTCCAGTTTATGTTCCATATGCTTATTGGATCTATGTTATTATGTTGTGCCAGTTTATGTTCCATATGCTTATTGGATCTATTGTATTATTCATACCCAAAGTCTATATTCCATATGTTATTGGATCTATTTTATGTGTTATGCCAGTTTTGGTCCTTTTATACTCTTTCCTTCTTTTCTTTTCCTTTTTATGAGATTAGGCTAACTGCGAGCCTAACATATTACGTTGAATTATACGTAGGAATAACGTGGGAACGTTGTGGGAAAAGATTGGGGAAACTATTGAATAATATGTTACTGCATAAATTGGTTTGTAATCATGTAATTGATTTGTGGCATGAATTGTACAAGTTGTATACATGGGGTTTGGCATAGATTGTTAATAACAATGAACACAAAGTAATTTGGGCATGATTTGGCATGACATGTATATGTAAGATTATATGCCTAATTTGGATTTAAATTATAATCATAATTTTAATGAAAGATTTTGGGTAATTGACATAATTAGCCTGAAATTGGCATAAACTGAAGAAGAAAAAATTGGCTAAGACAAGCATGCTGAGACACGAGGTTAGACTGCGTTTGCGGTAGAAGCCTTCCCGGAACCAACCGGCCTAACCAGCAACGGCAAAAGGTCAGTCTAATGTGAGAGGTTGAAAGGTATAACTAAAAGATGCTTATACATGAGGTTAAGTCTGGCTTGTGGCAGAAGGCTGCCTGGAACCGCCCGACACATCCAGCAACCACAAGCAATCGACTCAATGTGAGAGGTCTATGCATTAATAACTAATTAATGTTGATCAAAGATGAATATGATACCTAAAACATGTTAGGTGGGTGGGGTTAAGTTAACATGTGTGAAATGACAAATTAACAAATATTACATAAACAAAGTGGATAGGGTTAAGGCAAGCTTAAACAATAATACATATTGATTTGATAAGTGGATAGGGTTAAGTGGGTGACATGGATAACATGTGAAACAAGGTTAAAAATACTTAACCAAGATAAGGCATGTGAGAAGACATGGGAACAGAAAAAGGGTTAAGTGAGAAACATGGGTAGCATGTATTGCATGGGTAGCATGTATAACATAAATAATGAACACTTAACCAAGATGAAACATGTAAGACGGCATGGGAATAAGAAAGGGTTAAGTGGGTGACATGGATGACATGTGAAATATAATTAGAAGCACTTAACCAAGGTGAAACATGTAAGAAGACATGAAATAAGAAGGGGTTAAGTGGGAAATTCTAGTGGGGACCATCTATGCTTATTGGATGGGTAGCATCTATTTTATTATGTCAGTTCATATATGCTTATTGGATCTATTGTTCTATGCCAGTTCATATATGCTTATTAGATCTATGTTATTATGCTATGCTAGTTCATGATGCATATGCTTATTAGATCTATGTCATTGTTCTATGCCAGTTTATGTTCCGTATGCTTATTGGATCTATGTTATTGTTCTATGCCAGTTTATGTTCTGTATGTTTATTGGACCTATTTTATTATTCATACCCAAAGTCTATATTCCATATGTTATTGGATCTATTTTATGTGTTATCCCAGTTTAGGTGCTTTAATTCTCTTCCCTTCTTTTCTTTTCCTTTTTATGAGATTAGGCTAACTGCGAGCCTAACATATTACGTTGAATTATACGTACGAATAACATGGGAACATTGTGGGAAAAGATTGGGGAAATTATTGAATAATATGTAACTGGCATAAATTGGTTTGTAATCATGTAATTGATTTGTAGCATGAATTGGTACAATTTGTATACATGGGGTTTGGCATAGATTGTTAATAACAATGAACGTAAAGTAATTTGGGCATAATTTGGCATGACATGTATATGTAAGATTATAAGCCTAATTTGGATTAAAATTATAATCATAATTTTAATGAGGGATTTTGGGTAATTGACATAATTAGCCTGAAATTGGCTTAAACGGAAATAAATATATTGGCTAAGACAAGCATGCTGAGACACGAGGTTAGACTGCGTTTGCGGTAGAAGCCTGTCTGGAACCAACCGGCCTAACCAGCAACCGCAAACGGTCAGTCTAATGTGAGAGATCGTAGACATAACTAAAAGATGCTTAGACACGAGGTTAAGTCTGGCTTGTGGCAGAAGTCTGCCCGGAACCCCCCGGCACATCCAGCAGCCACAAGCAATCGACTTAATGTGAGAGGTCTGTGCATTAATAACTAATTAATGCCGATCAAAGACGAATATAATACCTAAAACATGTTTGGTGGGTGGGGTTAAGTTAACATGTGTGAAATGACAACTTAACCATTATTACGTGAACAAAGTGGATAGGGTTAAGGAAAGCTTAACCAATAATGCATATTGATTTGATAACTGGATAGGGTTAAGTTGGTGACATGGATAGCATGTGAAAAACAGTTAAAAACACTTAACTAGGATAAGACATGTGGGAAGACATGGGAACATAAAAAGGGTTAAGTGGGTGACATGGGTAGCATGTATTGCATGGGTAGCATGTATAACATAAATAATGAACACTTAACAAAGATGAAACATGTCAAAAGGCATAGGAATAAGAAAGGGTTAAGTGGGTGACATGGGTGACATGTGAAATATAATTAGAAGCACTTAACCAAGGTGAAACATGTAAGAAGACATGAAATAAGAAGGGGTTAAGTGGGAAATTCTAGTGGGGACCAAGCATATATGGGAAGCTTGTGTAATGTGTGGGGACCCTTTTCAACCGATAACCCATTTTGTATCTATGTGAGCTCGTACTAGGTCGAGGACGGGACACGCTTACTGGGTTTGATTGTAAGAGGTCAAAAGAGTAAAGAACGGTGGCAATGCAAGTCCAAAGGAGTCATGTGCGTGCATGGGTCCAGGCTGGTAGGTAAGACGTTGTTGCATCGTGTAAATACAAAACCGTGCATTCTTTGGGTTGACACTTTAGGGAGTGATACACCCTACTGTGGGACCAGCACGGGTATCTACGAGTTAGGGAGCTGATCGAATTGGGAGGGTAGTGGGTGCAACTAGTGGAGATAGGAGCATGCGGCACCTATGACAACAACTAGAAGTACAAGAAACTACCGTATTATGAATGAATGTTGTAATTAGAATGGGGAGGGCAGTGGGTACAACTAGTGGAGGTAGGAGCAGGCGGCACCTATGATAACAGCTAGGAGTACACGAAACTACCATTATCATTATCATTATTATTATTATGATTAGTAAGAGGGATCAACTTTCAATATGGAACTAGTAGTGGTGCGATGTAACTAGCATTGGTGCGGTGCAGGAATTATCTTATAGTGATTAGAAGCGCAATCAACCTTATATCTTGTCCAGCTTGTTTACCTTGTCATACCTGTTGTTGTTACAGTCATTTCTTATATCCAGTTTATGTTCTTATCCTGTTACTTTACTCATTATATTGTTAAAGTCACTGGACTCGCCAGACTTTATGTCTGACCCATTTTATTTCACCTCTTTTATGTCTGACCCGTTTTATTTCACCTCTTTTCCTTCCTTTCCCCCCAGGTCCTCAGGGTGGGATTAGTGGAGCTTGACTCTGATTTCTTTCTTCTTGAAGTGCTTGGAAGTGCTGAAAGTAATGCTTAACTTTATCTCTTTTTCTTTATGGTTATTTGGAGTGGGATTATGGTTTTGCTTTTATGTACTCTGATAATAACTTTGTTCAAAATGGATATTTGTGTACTTGGTTTTAGTTTATGGTTTTGATGTTGTAACATGACATGTTTTGCTTTTCCGCTACAATAAATAAATTTTGAATTTTTAATTACCATTTTATATATCTGTCTTATCATGTTCTGTTCTATACTCTTATAACGCTCTATGAAAGTTAAAGCATTCCCTTAGTGAGTGACGTTAATGGACATGGTGTGTTACATATATAATTGTAGAAAGATAGACTTGTTTTTATTAAACAATATAGAATGTAACAACCCGTATTTTAATAACATGTTAAAACCATAAATCAAGGCAGAATTAAATTTTAAAATAAGAATCAGGGAAAATGGGTTATGCCATTGCGTTCGTCTCGAAATTCTTCTTAGAAATGAGTCTGAGTTTTCAAAATAAAAGATTCCGTATGAGGGATATATGACCCTCCGAAGTTTCAAGGATTTTCAGAACCGAAAAATAGCTCGAATTCGAATTCGAAATTCGAATTCAAACCCCAGCGCAGACTGGGCGGGAATTTTCCTGCCCAGGACTAGGTCGACCTAGGGGTCGACACTATGGTTGACCTCCCAGGGGCCAGGTCGACCCTATGGTTGACCTGGGGGTCGACCTGGTGCCGAAACCCAATTTTGAGCCTGGGTTCATTCTATTGTTTTTGGTCTCGTTTTCAGTCTAGATTCGTTCGCCTAATCCTATATAAATAGCCCCCTAACCCCATTCTCTTTACACCATTTTATTCTCTCCTTATGCTGCCTCTGAAATAATTGAAATAAATAAATTAAAATAAAACACGAAGTGTAACACCCCGTATTTTCTGTAAACATAAGAGTTAAAAATCAAGGTATAATTAATTTTTAGGAGAGGAAATAAGGGAAACGGGTTGCGCCATTGTGTTCGTCTCGGAAAAATACGCGAAATAGAGTCCGAATTTGCGTAAATCGGAGTCCGTATGAAGAAGATATGGACGAACGAAGTTAGGCAGAAAAACCAGAAACAGGCCAGAATACACTGGCGCACTTGTGAAGTGCGCCAGTACAAAAATACACTGGCGCACCTGCCAAGTGCGCCCATACAAATCCAGCACCGAATTCTGGAGTGTTCTGAGGTGACGTGTCTTCTTTTGAGTGGCTGGATGATGTGTATTCGAGCTGTGCGATTCTGATGACTTCTGGACTGATCTGAAGGCTCTAAATCACCCTATCCTCCTATAAATACATCCCTAACCTAAACCTAGGTTTCTTACACAATTCTCTAGCCTCCATTTCTCTCTTCTTCTAATTAAAAATAAAAATGGCATCGCTGCTCTGCTGGAATTAAAACTAGGACTGATGTAAAAGCTAAATCATATCTCAAATCAAAGGGTAGATCTACAACAACAATTAAAAAGGAATAATTCGGCATTTCTGCATCAACAACAGTTTATTATCCTTTCTTAAACCACGAAAGGCAAGTACAGTTATTTTCTGCTATAAACATTAATTATAATTCTGATATGCTTTTAAATCTGAATCTGAGATTGTATATCTGTCAGATCTGTTTTTCTGTGACTGTTCTGTATCCCTTTCTGCTTCCTTTCTGTTTCTATAGCCAGGCTACCACGAGCCTGTGCCTAATCTCATAAGAGATTAACGTATGAACGCAAATTTTGGGATAAATAATGAATGATGCGAAATTTGACGAGACTGAATTGAACATATGACTTTAGATCTGAGGCATAAAATATATTGACATATGACTTGGGATTGGATGCATGAATTTGACTGTAAACATATAATTTATATATGTTGTATGCATAGTGTACGTTGTAATCTAGATCTGTAACTAATTAGAGAAATGAACATATGTTATTTAGATCTGTAATTAATTAGAAAAATAAGCATATGTTATAAACTAGTTTTAGACCTATGCATATTCTGTGATAAAAGAAGAAGAGGAACCACTGTAAGATTACATATGATTTGAGACTTTGGACAAAATGCATATAAAAGTCAAGATCTGATTTTTAGAAGATATGATTTAAAGATTTAGATTGTTGGGTATATTTTGCATAATGATTCATGACTTAATAAGAAGAAGGATATGGAAACGTAGGTGTAAAAGATTTACATTAATTAGGATCTCTACTATTGTGATTACACCTAAATAGGGAATTTTGCATATATGGCATGCATTGAAATTAATGATCATATTTGGCATAATTTATATGTGAATCTGCTGTATAAGGTTAGTTTAACAAAAATTGGAACATATGTTATAGGGTAAATTATGTCCATATTCTGCGCTATGTAAATGTATGCAAACATGGAAGTATATGATCATATTGTGAATCACGACAATTATCTAGGCATATGAATTTAGGCCTAATTTATGTTTAGGCAAGGCATGTAAATAGAACCTTTAGAAATATTAAACCTGCTAAATCTGTCATTTACTGAATCCGTTGAAAATGCCTATTTTGCTAATTTGCTAAGTTGCCTAAAACTGCTAGTTCTTTTATATTGCCTAGACTGCTAATTAGATTGAAATGCCAAATCTGTTAAATTTGTCTGTTGAGATGCCTAACCTGTTATATGCTAAAATCTGCTAAGTTGCTAAATCTATTAAATCCGTTAAGTCATATAATCTGGAAAATCTGCTATCTGCTAAAATCTGTTATCTGCTGTGTTGATATAATCATCTTGTTATTGATATAATCTGAATTGGCATATATATATTGGGCGTGCGCATAAACGGTAAATTATTAATTAATTGGCCGCAAAGATAAACATGGCTAACTCGAGGTTAGAATGAGTTTGCGGCGTAATTCTGCCCGGAACCGCCCGGCACATCCAGTGGCCGCAAACAATAGGTTCTAATGTGAGAAGTTAGTCATAACCTGCTTAAGACACGAGGTTAGGTCTGGCTTGTGGCAGAAGTCTGCCCGGAACCGCCCGGCCCATCCAGCGGCCACAAGCTAGCGACCTAATGTGAGAGGTCTGGGCATTAATAATTAATTAATGCAAATCTAAGATAAGAATGATGTTTAAAACGTATTGTGGGAAAATAGGGTTAAACCAACTGGATTAATAGGTGTAGTAAACCCGTCCATGAATCTGTAGGCCCAATACAAAGTTAGACAAATCTGAAAAATCTGTACATCTGATCCATTAGTCTGAAAACTTGTTAACTTAATCTGTGAACTAGTAAATCTGAATTCTGTATGTCTGAACTTGTAAACAAGTTAATCTGAGATCTGTTAGTCTGGGGACACAAGGTTAGGAGGGGAATTACTTGTGTCATCTGTTGTTTGGGACCCATATTAGTCAGTAACCCTTTCTGGTATCAAAACTTTGACCCAACAGTAGGTAGGGTCCGGGCATGCTTACTGAACTAATTATAAGTGGTTCATTCTGATAATGGCGAGGGGTGTTGATGGTGTGTTCCAACCGGGTCATGTGCGTGCATGGATCCCGGTCTGCCTCTGAGGATGTAAGACGCCGTGACATCTGTAAATAGGTCTGTGCCAATTGGTTGTCACTTTAGGGAGTGATACACCCTATTGTGGGGCCGACACAGGATATTTATGTATTAGGGAGCCGATCGCTTGGGGTAGGGTTTTAGGGTACACTTAGTTCTGTCTGTTTCTGTTGGTACCGTCTGTTTCTGTTGGGTGGTAACACCTGTCTGTTTCTGCGTGGTACCGTCTGTTCGGGTGGTAAAGGCCCATTACTAGTGTACACCTAATTCTACATTCTGTTTCCATAGGGATAAATCTGTTTCTGCTTCTGTCTGTTTCTGATCGGGTAGTGAAGGCCCATTATTAGCATTCTGTTTCTGTTAAAGTATTCTGTACCCGTTCCTGCTTCAATTTAGACATTAGGGTGACACCTAATTCTGTTATACTAGCATTAGTGCAGAGAAGTGTAAAACAATAGTTTATATCATTCTGTTTTTCTGTTATATCTGCTACACCTGTTACAGTTATCTCACATCCAGTTTTATGTTCATATCATATTATTATTATCTGTTCATATGCTGAAAGTCACTGGACTTGCCAGACTTTTTGTCTGACCCTTGTTGTTTCGCCTCCTTTCTTCCGTTTCCCCCCCAAGTTATCCAAGGAGGGAAATACTTTAGCTTGATCCGGATTTCTCTTTGCTTGAAGTGCTTAAAGTATGGCTTGGCTCTGTATAGCTTCCGTTCCATGGGGATTATGATTTTAAACCATGCATTTTGAAGGCTTTTGTACAAGACTGATATTTTGTATTTGAATTCTGAAATTGAAAGGATGTAACCATATTAATTTCTGTTTCCGCTGTAATAAAGTTAAAATTTTTCAAGTACTGTTTTATCTGTCTTGTAGTTTCTGTTCTGTTTACTAAAATGCTCCACCAAAGTTAAGGCATTCCCTTTGTGAGTGACCTTAACGGAGGTGGGGTGTTACACGAAGACTATTTCTTGAAGATTACGGCTAGGAATTGCATATTGGGGTTGTTCGACTAGAGCTTCGATTCTGCTTTCTAAATTCTCGATCCGCGCACTGTAAGTTCTAGCTACTTTGAGATTTAAACTTGTTAATTGTAATTTGGACATAAGAGTATGATAATCGATTCACATCTATTCTAGTTTCCATCTTGGATCTTGACATTTGGGAATATTGCAATGAAATCAGTTTGGACCTATTCATGTTGTAAATCAAACTCCTTCATGTCCATAGTATAATCATGCCCGTGATGTTGAATCAATCTACTTTTCATAAGTTTGGATTATCACCTTTATCATGACTATCACCTTATTATGCTAGATCTGTAATCCTAATGTTTTGGGACTATTATTCTATATGCCAGGGATGTTATAACCAATTATCTCAAGCTATATCATGCTAGATTTATCACCTTGTGCTCGTTCTTTTGCCTTTTATAATTTTGATGTTATTCCCTTTTATTATGAATTTGGATTTACTTGTAATCTAGATCGATTCACGTTTACGTGCGATGGGAATACGATTTGAGTAGATTAGGCAAAACATGAATTAGTTATGAATATGAATCATGAAACTTGACATGAAACTTGCCATGAAACTTGACTAACTTGACAAGAAATTTAAACATGGATATGACACTAGAATGAACTTGAAAATGGCCAACTCGAGGTTGGGTTGAGTTTGCAGTGTAATTCTGCCCGGAACCGCCCGACAAATCCAGTGACTGCAAATAATAGGATCCAATGTGGGTAGTTGGTCATATCGCGCTTGAAACCCGAGGTTAGACTAAGTTGTGGTGTAAATCTACTCGGAACCACCCGGCATATCCAGTGACCACAACAATAGGTCTGATGTGAGAGGTTGGGGTGCATTAATGAATTAATGCCACATGATAGGGTTAAGTCATGAACATGAAAGACAACACTTAACCAACTTGACACATGATTAGTGGGGTTAAGTCATGAACATGAAAGACAACACTTAACCAACTTGACACATGATTAGTGGGGTTAAGTCATGAAATTGAAATACAACACTTAACCAACTTGACATGCTAGAATGATAAGGGTTTAGTCACGAATATAAATGACAACACTTAACCTGTTGGACGGAAACCCTAGTTACGCGGTCCATTTCAGCAGTAACCCACTTAGATGTATCATGGTACCCTGGAACTAGGCAGGGTGGGGCACGATTACTGGGCTAATTGTAAGCGACCAGAACGACGACTGAGTTGGTACGCCAGTGTAGGTTCAGGCGGACTATGGTCGTGCACGTAGTCCGGAGTTGAAAAAGCAGGCATTGGGCATCAATAGGTTTACACTGTGCGTGCTTGATTCGTGTCAGTGGTTGGCACCCTAGGGCTTGATACACCATATGGTGGACCTAGCACAGGTGACTACATTCGTGATAGGGCCGTATGACACAGACACACGACGAGCTAGAACTTGTAGGGAGCCGGTCGATTTATGGATCATTCCGTAGGACCCTGAAATGGGTCATTTCATGATATTGGGCCAAGGGATCATTTCATGGTTAATATATGACATGGGTTTGGGACACTAGTACAATTGGTGCAGCGAATCTTGAACATGCGATGCTATACTTGATTTATACTTGATTTATCATGTTATCTTAGTCTATCTTGCCCATCTTGACAGCATTCTTATGTTTACTTTCAGTTTATACAAGTCATGTTACCTTTACCTGTTTTTATGCTGAAAGTCACTAGGATTTACCAGTATTTAAGACTGACCCATTTTCTTTAGCCTCTTTTTCTTTGGTTTCCCCCACCCTCCCAGGTTCTCAGGGAGGAAACTCTAGCACTTAGCTTGGGTTTCTCTTGCTTTCGGTTCAGCTCATGTACGGTTTGATCTTGAGCTCTGCTATGGCTGCATTTCTGCTATCTTGGTGAATTATGCTATTTTTGTTGTTTTAAGCTTTTATTCTTCTTTATTTATGCAAGACAGAATTTGTTGTAATGGAAAATGATGACTTTGACTATTTGGTACTTTGGATGAAAAAGGCTTTGACTATTTTGAAATTAATGAAATTTATCTTTTGACTCTTCCACTGTTTTATTTGTGTCTATCTTGTAATATTTCTGTGATTGTTTACCTCGATAACGCTCCTCCAAAACTAGTGCATTCCCTTTGTGAGTGACCCTAGCGGAGGTGGGGTGTTACACTTGGTATCAGAGCAAAAGGTTACCAGACTGGGCAAAAGTTTTTAAAACCTTCTAAAACTATTTTCAAAACCGTTTAAAAAGAAGCATTTTTCAAGAAAAGTCTTGTTTTATTTAAAGGCTATTCCCCAAAAGCCATTAGCACTATCCTTTGTTTCCTCATTTTGAATCTCTTCTTTTTCATTTCAGCATGTCTGGAAATCTTAACCTTCCAGAGGGTGTGCCAATACCTGGCTTGTTCAGGAGGTACTTAGAGGCTAGGGCCAACAATGCAGGCCCAGCAGATATTCCTCCTCCATCTGCAGCGGTTCCTCTACCTCCTCCTCGTGCAAATTCTTTCTCAAAGATCTATAGGGATTTTAGGGCCATGGGTGGAAAGGATTTCAAGGGAACTGAATCATTCATAGAAGCGAGGAACTGGCTCAGAGAAACCGAGGATCTGTTCGTTTTCTTCAAGGTGGACGATAGACAGAAGGTACAGTTGGCAGTATGGTTGCTCAAAGAGGAAGCTTCCTATTGGTGGCAAGTCACTAATGCTGAAAGACCTATTGACACATGGATGGATTTCAGGATAAGGTTTGAGATGAAATTCATCTCACAAGCTGAACGAAGTCTACAACTGGAAAAGTTCTTATCTCTTAAGCAAGGAAGTATGACTGTCAAGGAGTACGTCAATCAATTCAATCAGCTGGCCCCATTTGGACTGGACATAGTGAATACTCCTCATAAGAAGGCTCTCCGTTTTGTCAAGGGATTGAATGAGCCACTTCACAGCTTAGCTATGACCCACATACATATGGGGGCTACTTACGAAAGGTTAGTAGACATGGCACTCTTAAATGAGGAAGACAAGGGCAAGAATGAGGCAAAAGCAGAAGTGCCTCAAGATAAGAAGGGGGAAGGGTCACAGAACAAGAAGGTTGATCGAAAGAAAGGCGGGAAGAACAACAAACCCCGTGAAAAGAGAAAGTGTAATTTCTGTGGCATTCCTGGACATCTGGTCAAAGACTGCAGGAAGAAGAAAAGGAAGATGGTTGGCTGTTTCCACTGTGGTGACACAGGACACATGGCTAGGGCCTGCCCAAGGAAGCAAGGGCAGGGAGCTGGACCTTCTTCTGGAGGACAAGTCCACGCTCTCACGGTACCTCCGCAAGAACGAGGTAGAAATATTTCTGTCGAAAGTTTAGTCTATCTTTTTGATCATCCTGTTCGAACCTTGTTTGATTATGGCACATCGCATACTTTTTTTTCTTCTAATATTGTTGAAACTCTGCACCTAAGTACTAGTCTAGTTGAGGATCCCGTTATTGTTTCAAATCCAGTTGGTGGCTCCGCTCATTTATCTATGATCTGTGTGGATTTGAGGATTTCTATCTTAAGCATAGAATTCACGTGTAATGCTTATGTTCTCGGATTTATGGGATACAGTTTCATTCTAGGCAGGGATTGGCTGTCCAATAATGGAGCCATTCTCCATTGTGAACGAAGGGTAGTTAGACTCATGACTCGCCTTGGTAATACCCTTGAAATTTCTTGTAACCCTATGGGTCCTGTCATGTTATGTTATCTAGAATCTCTTGACTCGTCTATCGATGATTTGCAATCAGTAAGGGTAGTCCGAGAATATCCCGATGTCTTTGATGAGGTTAAGGGGTTACCCCCTAAACGTGAGATAGATTTCCGTATATATCTTGTTGATAATGCTAAGCCAGTTGCATTGCCCGTTAGACACATGGCCCCGCGAGAGAGAAAAGAGCTTAGTAAGTAAGTTAAGGAGTTGCTTGAGAAAAATTTCATTAGGCGAAGCATTTCTGAATGGGGTACACCGGTGGTATTCGCTACTAAGGCGGATGGTTCGCTTCGTCTATGCGTAGATTATCGTGAGTTAAACAAGCTGACTAAGACGAATAGGCACCCACTACCGAGAATCAACGACTTGTTTGACCAGCTTGTAGGAGCGTCTGTTTTCTCTCAACTCGATCTAGTTATAGGATTCCATCAACTTAGTGTGGTTGAGGATAGCATTGACAAGACTGCGTTTAGGACTCCGGATGGTTTCTTCGAATGGCTCGTCATGCCGTTTGGTTTGACGAATGCACCGGTGTACTTCGTAGACTTGATGAGTATGGTGTTCAGGGAGTTCCTTAACAAGTTTGTGGTGGTCTTCGTGGACGATATTTTGATCTTCTCAAAGGATGAGGAAGAACCTGCTAGACATCTAAAGGAAGTCATGGATACACTTAGATCACACGAGTTAAAGGCTAAGTTCTCCAAGTGTCATTTCTGGAGAAAAGAAGTTCGGTTTCTTGGACATGTAGTTTCTAAGCAAGGTATAGCTGTGGACCCCGCAAAGGTAATTGCGGTGCAAGACTAGAAAGTTCCTAAGAACGCAACGGAAGTGAGAAGCTTTCTCAGTTTGGCGGGCTACTATTGGAAGTTCTTTAAGGACTTCGCTAAGATTTCAGCCCATCTTACTAGGTTAACGAATAAGAACCTAGCTTTTGCATGGGACATAGAGTGTGACGTTGCTTTTCAAAGGCATAAGAGAGCCCTTACCACAACTCCAGTTTTGGCATTACCCGACGGAGGTAAGATGTTTACGGTGTACACAGATGCGTGCAGCACGGGATTAGGCGCTGTCCTAATGCAAGAAGGGAAAGTGATATGCTACGGGGGTAGACAACTTAAAGTTCATGAGAAAAACTATCCCACACATGACTTGGAATTGGCTGCGATTGTTTTTGCGCTTAAGTCTTGGCGTCACTATCTTCTAGGTGAGAAGTTTGAGTTGTATACCGATCACAAATCTCTTAAGTACCTCTTTTCGTAAAAAGATTTGAATCTAAGGCAACTGAGGTGGATGGAATTCTTGGCATCGTATGACTTCGATATAGCTTATACCCCTGGCAAGGGTAACGTGGTGGCGGATGCGCTAAGTAGGAAAAGGTTGACTCTGAGTCCTTTGTTTGTTGAAAGGAAAAGTCTAGAGTTTATAGCAACCTTTGATTTCACACCTATTGATGAGTCATTGGCTAGCACGTTAGCATCTCTTGAGTTAAGGCCTACGCTTCTAGACCAAGTAGGGACTTCACAGAAGGAAGACCCACAGATAGTCGAGATCTTGGACAAGTTGATTAGAGGTGAGATGTCAAGTCACCTCAGTAGGTATGCCATAGATGACAAGGGATGGCTAAGGCGTGATGGTAGACTATGTGTCCCACAAGTGGGAGACTTAGTAAAGATAGTTCTCGAAGAGGAGCATCACTCGAAGATGACTATACATCCCGGAGGGGATAAAATGTACAAGGATATGAAGCGCATTTTCTTTTGGAACGGGATGAAAAAGGATGTGGCAGAATTCGTTTCTAAGTGAATGGTGTGCCAACTTGACACATGATTAGTGGGGTTAAGTCATGAACATGAAAGACAACACTTAACCAACTTGACACATGATTAGTAGGGTTAAGTCATGAAATTGAAAGACAACACTTAACCAACTTGACATGCTAGACCGATAAGGGTTAAGTCACGAATTTAAACGACAACACTTAACCTGTTGGACGGAAACCCTAGTTACGCGGTCCATTTCAACAGTAACCCACTTAGATGTATCATGGTACCCTGGAACTAGGCAGGGTGGGGCACGATTACTGGGCTAATTGTAAGCGACCAGAACAACGACTGAGTTGGTACGCCAGTGTAGGTTCAGGCGGACTATGGTCGTGCACGTAGTCCGGAGTTGAAAAAGCAGGCATTGGGCATCAATAGGTTTACACTGTGCGTGCTTGATTCGTGTCAGTGGTTGGCACCCTAGGGCTTGATACACTCTATGGTGGACCTAACACAGGTGACTACATTCGCGATAGGGCCATATGACACAGACACACGACGAGCTAGAACTTGTAGGGAGCCGATCGATTAATGGATCATTCCGTAGGACACTGAAATGGGCCATTTCATGATATTGGGCCAAGGGATCATTTCATGGTTAATATATGACATGGGTTTGGGACAATAGTACAATTGGTGCAGCGAATCTTGAACATGTGATGCTATACTTGATTTATACTTGATTTATCATGTTATCTTAGTCTATCTTGCCCATCTTGACAGCATTCTCATGTTTACTTTTAGTTTATACATGTCATGTTACCTTTACCTGTTTTTATGCTGAAAGTCACTAGGATTTACCAGTCTTTAAGACTGACCCGTTTTCTTTCGCCTCTTTTTCTTTGGTTTCCCCCACCCTCCCAGGTTCTCAGGGAGGAAACTCTAGCACTTAGCTTGGATTTCTCTTGCTTTCGGTTCAGCTCATGTACGGTTTGATCTTGAGCTCTGATATGGCTGCATTTCTGCTATCTTGGGGAATTATGCTATTTTTGCTGTTTCAAGCTTTTATGCTTCTTTATTTATGAAAGACATAATTTGTTGTAATGGAAAATGATGACTTTGGCTATTTGGTACTTTGGTTGATAAAGGCTTTGACTATTTTGAAAGTAATGAAATTTATCTTTTGACTCTTCCGCTGTTTTATTTATGTCTGTCTTGTAATATTTCTGTGATTGTTTACCTCGATAACGCTCCTCCAAAACTAGTGCATTCCCTTTGTGAGTGACCCTAGCGGAGGTGGGGTGTTACATAGAAAGATAAACTTCTTTTATCCCTGCAACAGAATAAAAGATAATAATGATTATTTAACATTAACTGTCCTTACAGTCAAAAATTACACATAATTACTATCTTGGTATAAAGTAATCATAATTATTATATCAGTTGTAATATGATAAAGATAAATCCTTCTATATTTTTAGTAGTGAATGATAAAATGATATCTCAAATAGTTATTTAATTAAATATATTTATGCAGTTTGAACATACTGAAGCAGTGTTGTGAAAACTGTAAGTTATACGATAATTTTCGTGATATGAATTCTCTATTTCGGTATAAAGTAAGACAAGCATACACTAAACGCTTAGTTAGAGTTTAGTTAAACTTAAAAATTACTCATGATTACTTAAAAGATAAATGTATTTATCTTTTGAGTCATTAAAGAGGCCAAAAATGTCAGTAATAATCAAACAACCAAAAAAGGGAGTTACAAGAGAAAACAGAATAACAGTTGAAAGTAGGGATTTGTAATGCTTAGATGCTTCGGTTAATGTTGAATGGTAAAAGATGAAAAACAAAATTCTGACCTGTAGGGTATTATCGATTTTACTATTTTACTTTGCTTCATAATGCCGAGTTGGTTGAGAAGATCAATTTGTTTGAGAAGATCAATTCGTTTGAGAAGATCGAATTTGGGATTTAGTGTTTTATGGAATCACCCTATTTTGAGAATTAGGAGGCGAAGATGGACCCGGATTTTTTAAATTGTCCTTGAAACTAATTATTCACGGAGTGCGTCCTAGAAATTAATTTTTTAAATAAAGGAGGCCCTTTAAGTGAAAATCCCCTTGAATTTATCTAGCCTTATTAAGCTAATTTTGGGTAATTAGCCCATTCCCCCTTCTTTGAATTACTTCTGGTGATGGATAGTAAAAGAGGTATATACTTTTTCTCCCTTCCTCTTTCTTTCTTCTTCCGGGTAAACATGATAAATAGAAATGGCCTTCCTTCCTCTTTCTCCCTCAATAATCCATGCATGCTCCAATTTCTAGTATTAATGAATCTTGCTTGCTCTCCATACATTGTTTGGCCTAATTCAAGATAGATTATCATCTCCATTATTGCAAATCAAAGAAGGAAGTTACTGTAAATTCCATTGTTTCTTCAGGTTGGTTTCTTCAGCTTTCAAGCTCTACAAAATCAATTCTACCTCTTGCATGTTGGAAATCTTGCATAATATCCAATCAAAGCGAGTCGATAGATTCACTCTTTCTATTTTACTGAATTTTTGTGTTATCAGAATAAGTTTTCTCCCTGTCAAATGAAAAATACGTATGTTATGTGGTCAAATCGGTTGGTGTGCTGAAATCACAGCCAAACCCTATCTTTAGGATGTTATAACTCTTTGATATTTGATTGTTTAGCAGTAAATCCTTTTGATTTTGTAGTATAATGTTTGGTGAGTCTAACTACAAAACTTCATTTATTTTCGGTTACTAGAAGTAGGAGAAACATGTTGTAGAAGTTGTGGTTTCGTTAGAATTTCATTCTGAATCAAATTCCGTAAAGTTGGTCGACCCAATATTCTTCTGGGTCAACTCAAGGGTTGACACACTATGAATAGTGGATCAACCCACCTTAAGGATTTTGCGTAGGAAGCCTTTTTTTGCTCATGTGTGTTGTTGTAGCTTGCCAGTGACCATTTTATGCTTAAATACTTGATTTTCAGGTGTTTTTCTGGGGTTTTATGATTTTGTTAACCACTCTATTAACTTGAGAAACCAATATTATATCATAGTTAATCCGAATATCGGATTTTAGTTAATTATGATGATTTATGTTGAAAATCTGATGATGTTGAGCACACATCGCATGATTTTGAATTAGTTTTCAACATATAAGTAAATATCAATTCTTTATAGTTTTGGAGTTAAAATGATTTTCTTGTTTTCGATTTGAAAGTAAAATAGCTTCAAAATGATAATATAACATCTATTTTATATACGTAAAGATTTAAAAAAGAAAATAATCACTTTTTGGTATATTGTTTTACAAACTTATTTTATTAAAATTAAGTATTTTTATGTATATAAGTCACAATAATTTGCACCCTTTGAGTTGGCATATTGAAAGTTAAACAATAAAGGAAACCCAATGGTACGGGACACGGTGGCATACAGAATCGGTTAATGCCAGTATAGTCTAATTGAAGCCGATGATCTATTTATGATGACTTGGTGATTTCTAAATTTTCTAATGCAAAGTTGACGAACGACTAGTAAACCAAATAGTGAGAACATGTGGATGGGACACACATTTACCACTGTTTGGGTTACTGGTTGAGTGTCAGTGACGCATTATGTGTGGACGGATGCAAGTGCTTGCTTCGAGGAAGCTGGGACTTAGGGAGTCACTTATATGTATTCACTTAACTCGGGGATTCAAGATACACTCGGACGGAGGTCGCATTAATGGGCACCTAATTTAAATACATATGAGTACTTTGTGATTGCTCGGTGTAACAACTCGAATTTTCAGAACCAATTTGAAAATTTTATTTTAGCAATTTTAATAGATTTTGAATATTTAAAATGATTTATTTTAAATAATAACGACTAATTTTTTTAAAAATGAAGTTAGAACTAATAAATTTATTTTAATTATAAAACGAGTCTGAAATGGCGCGTTAGTTTGAAAATTTGATTTTAAATTTCAAATGAATGTATAAGATTCAAAATAAATTGGATTTTAGTAAAACCAAAAACGTTTGAATCTGTTTAACTATATTTTTCTAAGAATGTGAGAAACTGAGATTTCATAATGTAAATTGAAAGTCACGGCCAGTTTAATATTCAAAATAGTCGCCATGGAATTTATATATTGTTTAATATAATATATAGCCCTTAAAAATAGCCATTTTGCAAACGACCTCTGTTTTCGACGATACCACTTATGTTGTATCTGAAGTGTCAAATTATTGCTAGATCCCAATTTTCATAATTTTTGGAATTAATATGTGAGCGTGGTGAATTTAAACGCGTTTGGTCAATTTAGTTTGAATTTAATCGACTGGAAAATGGCCATTTTTCAGTCGGCCTCCAAATTCGATGAAATTAGTTTTGTTAGGACCGTATTGTCAAAAAATAGCTAGATTTATTTTTCCGTAATTTTTGGATTCAGTATGTAGCCCCAGTAAATTAAACTGTACATTTGAATTCAATATATATTGATTTATATTTTAATTTTAATTTGAAACGATAGAATTGGCTTATGATACATATCGCATTACGTTCGGAATGGAGGTATTTAGCTAGGGGCGACAATCGTTGGGTTTGATTTGGAATTCGTACGGATTAATGGGTATTTTCGAAATTAAATAAATTAAATAATAATTATAAAGGGGGGGTTCAAAAAAAACCTTGGGACTTCTTCATTCTGGTCAACGCAGAAATTAAATCCGCCTCCCTCTATTTTCGACGATCCAAATCGTCGATCTTCCCCTCATCCATTACTTGCGACCCATGCAAAATTAATCGAAACTCCCAACGGCAAAAATGTCGAGCACGGCGAGCATTACCTTCCCAATGGCGGTGACGTACTTTGGCGAACTACGATGGCGGAATTTTTTCTTGGAATGCCATGCGTTTAGGGTTAAATCTGGCGAGGGCAGAGCATCAAGTTCGATGCTGATGGGTGGCAGGTGTGCGCTGTGAGTGAGGGAAGGGGGCGGCGGCCTTGGATCGACCTCCGGCGGTCGGGGCTGTGAACGACGATGAGTTTTATAGTTTGAGGGAGGTCAAGTTTTTCTCATTCGTGGCTGAAGGTATTAACAGTGAAATTTAGTTCTTTATATATATATATATAATTAGCATTAGTTTTTAAATCAGTTTGTTTTTTTATAAAAGCATTGTAATAAAAATGTGAATTTTTATATAAAATACCATTGTAATAAAAAAGGTGATTTTTATATAGAAAACCTTGCTTTACAAATGTAATTTTTATTATGAAATAGGTTAAGTAAAAACATGGATTTTTAAAATATAAATAGCGCTATTAAATATGGATTTTTAAAATAAAAATAGCCTGATTTTAAAAATATAAAAATATGATTTTTATATACATAGTTTTGAAATAAAAATCTGATTTTTATATATATATCATTGTATTAAAAATGTGAATTTTGTAAATATATGAAGCGTTATTAAAAATGTGATTTTTAATATAAACTGCGTGAAATAGATTATGTTGGAATCACGGTGAAGAACACAACACGCTAGAGCAAATCCAAAACCGTCCTTTAAAGAATGGAGGAGTGGAAACCCAATGTGAGAAATATGTCTCACTCAAATTATATTACAGTTAAATATATAGTAGGTTGCAGACGGGGCTTAGTAGCCCTAGACACCATTGATTGTACAAACCATGGATGTTTGTTTGAATTGACAATATTGTGTGTTTGGATTGTGATTGGGATTGTCATGTATTAATATTGTTGTATATAATTTTTTTTATATAAACTATATATAAAAATTATCATGAAATGAAAATAAAATAAATATTCATTTACAAATCGGACGGTTTGTTTATTTACACTTATTTATCTAATATTGATTGCGACGACAAATTTTACACATCGCCCAACTGCACAAATAATATTCAGTTTTGGTTGTTTGAAAACCCCACACGAGTATTGGGATGATATATGACATACACTGATCCCAATAATTAATGGTATGTCAATCGATAGGTTGACAGACCATATAAGCGTTATTTATTTATTTTAATGCTTATACAATTGTAAAATGCACTCTGGATGTTGTATGAATTTTTAATGATTGTTTATCATTATTGTTGTATACATGCGATGTATGAAATCCCTATAACTGAAATTATATGGTAATTGATTGTGTTTGATTCCAATTCAGAATTAACGAATATTTTAAAATAATATTCAGTAAATATTGAAATGTGAAGCCGTGTAAAGTAGTTAAATGCCATTTTAGCACGAACGAAAATTTATATCGATTTATTCATTTTATAATGAATATTGAAAAGTGATTTCAAAATTTGATATTTTGAAAATATTATCATTTTAATAATATAGTGATACAGAATATTGAATTTTGATTTGAAAATTTAAACAAAGTTGAAATCGTTTTGAAATGAATTTAAAAGGAATTTAAAATGAAATATTCAATTTTGATTTGAAAAATTGAAATGTAGTGTAAATCGTTTTAAAATGAATTTAAAATGAATTTATAAAGGAATATTCAGCTTTGATTTAAAATTGAAAAGGAAGTGGAAATCGTTTTTAAAACGAATTTGAAACGATTTATAAAATACGTTTTAAAACGAAATCGAATATATATATATATATATATATATATATATATATATATTATATTAATGGCCTGGATAGAATGCATCGCGCGGCGATCGTTCGCGAATTTCAACCATTAACTTCAAATAGATGTACAGGAGATCCGACTGTCGGATTCTCCTAAAACTGGAACCATTGGGTACGTATCGAAAAGAGCTTTCCGACAAATATAAGAGATTTGAAATCGGATGGTTGGATTTGGAATTATGTCCAAATTAAATTTGGAAAAGATCGTTGTAAATGCAGTTCGATGACCGTTTATGGAAATCGACTGAAAGGGCCTTAATAAAATTATTAACAGTATATATATATATAATTTGTGTAAAATTAAACGTAAAAAATCTTCCATGGCGACCTCATCCACTCGCCCTGAAACCCTAGCCGACGGAGAGGATGAAGGCGACAGTGGTTGGCAGGAGGTTCGGAAAAAGGGAAAACAGACCTTCGCCGAGATTTTAAGACAATCCCCTCGCAGCAGCACTAGACCTAGTACGCGAAACCCTAGTTCATGGGCTGAAACTTTTGAATCAAAGCTCAAAATCTCTGGTGACATTAAATATTTTGAGCCCCTGAAGACAGGCGAAGCCAAATATCAAGTATTTGATGAAGCGGATTATGCTGAATCAAACAAGATCTGGGAAAACTCGATCTACGCATACATGGCAGGTAAAAGACCTTACTTTGTCTATTTCAATGCATACATAAAAAGAATGTGGAAACCCAAAGGTGCTTGGGACGTTTTCCCTCGGGAAAAAGGTTTCTTTTTGATCAAGTTCCAACTGAAAGAAAATTATGAACGAATTATAAAAGGGGGTCCTTGGTTTATGGACAGCAAAATCATTTTTATGAGGAAATGGAAGGCAGATTTTAACTTTGAGAAAGCTATGCTAACCACGTACCCAATCTGGGTCAAATTCCCAAATCTGAACCTTGGGTTATGGAACACAAGATGCATTTGCAAATTGGCAAGTATCATTGGCAGACCACTAGAGACAGATGAAGAAACAAAACGGGTTAAAAAAATCAGTTATGCGAGAGTGCTAATTGAAATTACAGCAGACTCTGAACTGCCTAGATTCATGAAAGCATATGACACAAGTAATAACACTTATGAGCAAGTAGTAGAGTATGAGTTTGTCCCTTCAAAATGCAGAACGTGCAAATGTTTTGGGCATTCAGTTACAAGTTGTTCAGTTTCTGAGAGCACTACAAAATATACAGCTAACAATAATACAGATGAAGTGTGGGTTAGGAAAAGCAGTACTACTGATGCTAGCACATCCAAAAATTCAGCAACTGTACACGTTGAAACCAGTACTACGACAGCTACTATAGATAAACTATGCCCTTAAACTAGTGCTGGGGGCTCTGAAGCATCTGAAGCATCTCGTATAGGTCGAGATCAAAGTCAGGAACTGGTTCAGGCAGTGGTGGATGGTGCATGTCAAGCGGATCATCATGAGGAGTCCACTGCAGTGGTGGAGGTGGATCAGGAACCAAGCTCGCTTGATGATATTCAGGAGTTGGATACTCATATTGTGGAGTCTGGAGAAGAAAGCAGTGATGAGAATAGTGCAAATGAACTAACAGAAATAAATGAGAACTATCAGGCACAATTCACGCAAGTAAAAACGCAGTTAAAAGTATTTTAGTGGGGACAACTCCAGTCACAAGGAGCAAATCCACACTAAAATAATGTCAATCCTATGTTGGAATGTAAGGGGTCTAAACAATGATACTCTACAGTTAGACCTCTTTAACTTTAGGGACAAGTATAAGCCCTCTATCATAGCTGTTCTAGAGAATAAATTCTCACAAGACAATATGGATTGCTTCAAATTAACCATGGGTAACATGTGGGATATTTGTCATAATCTAAGTTCATCCCAAAAAGGTCACATTGTGATCTTTTGGGACATGTCTTGTTGGAAGTGTCTGATGCTGAATTTCGATGACCAACAGGTAACAATTCAAGCTAAAAATGTTGGTGGGCTTGAACTGTACATAACTTTTGTATATGCAAGTAACCTAGCTACTGAACGTAACAAATTATGGGACTCTATCATCAATTACTCGAAGTCTATTCAGTCCCCATGGATGGTACTGGGTGATTTTAATGCAGTGTTGCGTACATGTGAAAAGAAAGGTGGGCTTACCCTCAAGCTTTCCCAAGTTTCAGAGTTCAACAATTGTGTGCTGGCGAGCGGGTTATCAGAACTACCCCACAATGGCCTGCAGTACACATGGAGGAGCGGTGAGGCCAAGAAAATATCATCAAGACTTGATCGAGCACTGGCAAATGCAAATCTATTAAACCAGGCCATTAGTCTTAATGCCACAGTCTTAGCCTTCTCCACCAGTGACCACTCACCATTGCTAATCCAATTCAACAATGACCACAACACAAGGGGAAAGCCGTTCAGGTATGCCAATCATTGGCACTTTCTACAGGGGTATCAAACAGCCACTGATTTCAATCAAATTTCACTTCCTAATGGCAACAACATGTTTATACTTGTTATGCTACTAAAGAAATGTAAATTCAGACTAAAAGAGTGGAACAAAACCAGGCCAAAAGAAAGTTACCATGTCCAAAACCTTCAAGAGCAATTAGAAAGAACACAAAACTTGCTGGATGCAGACCCCTTGAATGAAGGTTTAAATCATGACTTCTATGAATTGCAAGCCCTACTGAAGAAAGATTTGGAGATAAAGTCGAAAGAAATCAAACAAAAAGCCAAGGAAAAGTGGCTGACACAGGGAGATGAATGCAAAAAATTCTTTTATACTAAAATGTCACAGAGGAAGCACTATAATAATTTGTTTAACTGTTTGAATGAACAAGGGGACTCGATGAAACACATCAAACAGCTTGAAGACTAAGCCATTTCTTATTATACTGAGCTATTTAATGGAGAGTACACTAGAGAATTACCCAGCATTGAGTGTTGTAGGAAGCTCAACTCCACTGGTAGGCTGCGACTGGGTGGTGTGATCAGCATGGGGGAACTGAAGGCCGCTGTCTTCTCAATTCATGATGACTCCAGTCCAGGGCCTGACGGAGTAGGGGAAGCCTTCTTCAAATTTCACTGGGAAGACCTGAAACATTACATGTTAAATGCCTTCCAAGAAGCTCTTGACTCTGCTGAATTCATTAGAGAAATTAATCACACTTTCATTTCACTCATTCCCAAAGTTCAAAACCCATCCAGAATTGAAGACTACAGGCCTATAGCATGTTGTAATGTGGTGTATAAAATATTGAGCAAAATTATATGCAATAGGCTAAACAGTGTGCTACCAGCACTTATATCACAATGCCAAAGTGCTTTTATTAAAGGTAGATGTATTTCAGAAAATTCCTTAATGGCACATGAACTGGTTAGGGAGTTCAACAAAAAAGGTGCAAATAAAATATGCCTAAAGATTGATTTGCATAAGGCATATGACAGGGTGAACAAGGATTTTATCACCCACATGCTTAAGGCAATGGGGATTCCTGATAATCTGGTCAAACTGATTGGATTCTGCCTTGACTCTCCCACTTTCTCAATTATGATAAATGGGGTGCCTCATAGGTACATAACCAGCTCTACGGGGATCAGGCAGGGGGACCCTCTGTCACCATACCTTTTTGCGGTTGCAATGGAGTGGTTCACTCTACAGATGGAGTTGGCAACAGAGCACAAAAGGATCCTACCAGTATATAATCATCAACCTAGAGTTACCCATCTAATCTATGCTGATGACTTATTGGCGGTGTTTAAAGCTTCAAACTCAGCCATTGACCACATCAAAGACATATTCAATCAAATGGAAGCAAAGGTGGGATTGAAAGTAAACGAGCTCAAGACTAAATGCTACTTTAATAAATTTTGCAGCCAAAAATAGGGATTACTTGACATGTTAGGAGTGCAGGAAGGAACCTTACCTGTTAAGTATCTGGGTGTACCTCTCTCGAATACCACAATCACTGACGTAGAATGTGGCAAGCTAGTGGATGATATTCGTGACAAACTGCAGGGCTGGAGATCAAAACTTTTATCATTTGCAGGCAGGGTAGAGCTGGTACACACAGTGATTACTTCTAAGGTCAGATTTTGGTTACAAACGTTTCAAATCCCTGATTGCTCGATTGCAAAAATCAATTCTATTTCTGCTAATTTCATATGGAAGGGTGGGCTACATAAAGTCAGTTACAAGCTGTTATGTAGGCCCAAGAAGGAAGGTGGAGTTGGGCTTAAAAATTTATTTGAATTAAAGAAGGCATATGGGCTTAAACAGGCCTGGAAATTAATATCTTCAGATAATCTATGGCTGTGTGTATGAGAGCAAGATATATGAAACAGAATTTCTGGACTGCTATTGTAGATAATAATGCCTCGGTGGTGTTGAAAAATTGCCTCAAGTATAGAAATGAACTTAAAGACAGGATCCAAAGGGACATTGCAAATGGGTCAAATACAGATCTATGGCAAGACCCATGGCTCAATGGCGCAAATCTAATAGACAGATTTGGTTGGGATGGCTACTCGGCATACGGTGCACCCAACACAAACGTGAGCTCAATTATATCAAATGGAGCATGGAACTATGATGGAAACCTGATTGCAAGAAACCTGGAAGAGGAACTCAGAGCTAAAACCATCTATGCAAACAGAGACAAAGACACATGGTCGTGGAAGGAAGGTCATTTCAGGCTCAAGGACGTCTGGGAGAGCTTAAGGCTGGCTCACCCAAGTCTAGGCTGGAGTAAAGTGGTTTGGTCACACTCATGTCCACCTAAAATGGCTCAAGTCATGTACAAAAACATGCTGGGTAGGTTGCCTACTAAAGACAGACTATTTGGATGGGGCATAATTGACGAAGAAAGATGTGTGTTGTGCAATAACGATTCAGAAACCCTAAATCATCTTTTCTTTGAGTGCCAGTATACCAGACGATTATGGGCTATTCAGAAACTAAAATGCTTTAACACTGAGCAAATTGGGGATCTAGAAGATGAAGTTAATTACCTGAACGACGGGAGTCAAATGTCTCAACTGATGGTAGAGATTGGCAAGATTTGCCTCGCAACCACAGTGTGGCAGGCATGGCGAGAACGAAATACCCGTACTTTCAAGAAGAAATCAAGAGATGTGTTAGCAACCTCGAGTGCAATTAACAGATAAGTGGCGATTTGCATAGGAAGAATCATGAAGAGGATGCTCACCAAGTCAACGGAACGAGAACGATTGCAATTGGAGAGGTGGAACTGGAAGGTAGCGAGCGAAGGAAGGTACAAAGAGAATTTATGTCCGCCATAGTTGTAGAACACTAATTTTGACTTCAGCTTCATTTTCTCTTTTGCCAGAGAATGTTTTTGTAAAGTGAAAAGCGGACGCTGTTTGTATTATGGTTGACCCAACGATATTGGGCTTGTAACTGTGGGCCGAGCCGGCTTTGGGCTTAATAACAAATTTACCCATTTTCAAAAAAAAAAAAATTTGTGTAAAATCATAATAAATGATTTGAAAAGAATTTGGATGAAAAATTCCACATTTGTAAAGATAAAAAATATATTTTTATCGAAATGAATTAGTTATTAGCTAGTATTATAATCCAATATTTTTAAAGAAATAATAATGGATTTGAAATGGTTTTAAAATAACCAGAATTTTACAATAAATAAATTGGAATGGATTGAAATGGAAATAATATTCGGAATATTTCAGTATTAGATTTCGTGGCTATACGGATATTGTTATGGGAATTCAGAAGATACGAATATCGTTATTCCCAATACGATATCCGTTAGTTTCAGAATTTGATATTGAATATAAGCCGATATAATTTTTATTCAGAGCCTTGTATTTAATATCACATTGGATTTTGGGTTTGTTGTGAATGATGTCTTCATTAGCACTGTTCTTAAACCCAGTTGAGAAAAGAATAAATCTTTTAATTAAGATTTAGTGAAGTTTTCCAATTAATTAATATTAAATTGAAATTGAATAAAAGAATTGAATTTTGGGTTCGTCGTGAATGGTATCATCAAAAAACCTATTCTTAAACCCCGTGTGAAAAGAATAAATCTTTTAATTAAGATTATTTGAGTTTCCAGTTATATTTAGTAATTGGAATAAAATGGAATATGAATTGGGTTTATCGTGAACTGTGTTTTAACGACATTCGTTCTTTAACCTAATTAACAGTGAAAAGTGATTTGGAATTTATAAATCTTCTTATTAAGATTTAATGGAAATTTTCCAAAGTAAAGTTTTCCAATTTAATAAAATAAATTGGAATGGAATGGAATTCGATTTGGTAATAATCGAAGTGAACTTCTATGGAGGAAGATTGTTACTATATATGGAATTTAAAAGGCTTTGCCGTTATTCCATTCATATTATTGGTTGGAATATGGGAGTTTATATCGATTGTAAATATTGATCTGTTTTCCTTTTAGATTCCATAATTAGTGGAATGTGATTTTGGGTTTATCGTGAACTGTTTTTAAATGACATTGGTTCTTTAACCCAGTTAAAGATAGGATTTATTTCCTAAATTTGAATAATTATTATATAATGATTTTTGGGAAGATTAAAACTAAGTGGAACTTTAATGAATCTTTAATCAGATTGAAATGTGAATGAGATAATTTAAATTATCAAATTTAGGAAATGATCGGTAATGGAGTATCACCAGTTTTGCACAAAGCAATAGTTAAATCTTTAATTAGATTTGAATGTGAAATGGTAACTAATTTTTACCGATAGCACAGTGGTGTTAGATATGGAGTACTACCAGTTTTGCTACAAGGGATGAATAAGTTAGGATTTAGAAATATAATAAATGATTATTTCGGTAAGGTTCGCCAATCCCGACTAGTTTGGAAAACCTTAATTCGATTTAAATTGTGAAAAGAATATTTGAATAAAAGAATATTCTAGATTGGAATGAGGCGTATATTGTATTTTTATAGCACTTGATTATAAGATACGCGAGTTATTCAGAAAGACTGGGTTTATGGCCATTCTGACTAACTGATACGACGATAAGTCGGCGATGAAGACAGTGGTTGAAGACCGGAGGTCTTCACATCATTTGGATGATTACTGATGTCTTGATTGGGCTGTACACCCAAGACGAAGTAATAAGTGGGGATCGTCTAGACGTACTTGGACATCGACGGATATGAGAGGGCCTCTCTTCCTTATTCGACATATGGAATGAGGAATAAGGTGCCTCCGGTTTCATTCAGACCAAGAACGAGCTTGTAAATGGATGAGTGTCTAACATTGGATTTTATTCATTATTGATTGATCTCTATTAAATATATATCTGTTTGGTGGCGGAGAATTTATTCTCTTGCTTAACACCCTTCTCTGAGACGTACGAGCTCAGAGATTATATATCAATTGACATCAGTCGCTGAAACGACCCAAACTTCCCAGTAAAGGAAAGCCCGGATTGCTTTGAGAACAACACACATCAGGACACAAACAGAAGAACATTTTATTGGTATTACAACAATTACATCAGAGTACAAGAATATTCCAGAGTATGAATGAATAATATACATTGGAAATACAATATCAGAGTTTAAATTACATTTAAATAGCAGCGGAAAAATAATACAAAATACAACCGAAAGGAATACACGGATACAGAGCTTTCTGAATATCGCTTCAGCTGTAAACCAGGATCCTGTGAATATAATATCTGCAAAACCAAAACTACTAGCTGCCCGTGTGGAAAATATGGGCACCCAGAGTTTAGGTAAAACAATAAACTTCAGGACAGTCATGGGACGGGTATGAGAACTAAAACATTTATTAACTTTATTTTAAAGTTGGGTAAGTCAAGGGACCACGCCGCTATCACCGAACGGGTTTCTTCCCAAGAATACCAGTGCATAAAAACAACGCAATACTTCTAGAAAATGACACCATTATAAGACTCAAGTCCCTTGCAACGAAAGCTGAAGGACAGAGTTTACCTTATAATGGTCAAAAATGCTTAATACGCGAAATTCATCTTTTATACTATAAGTGCACAGTGTAGAAATCATTTTTTGATAATAAATGTATCAATCTTAGGTGGCATAATATACTATGTAAGCGGCATAATATATTATGTCACCATATAAGTATACAACTGAAACCGTAAAGCTCGTATTGGAAAGTTGGGTTTCCATCATGACGGCTCCTGATTCGAAAGACAAATCGCGTCATGTATCTCTATGGCTTACGTCTCGGCAAGAGAAAACAACGTAATAAATTCTAACCGCACTTTGGAAGAACAATCTAGTGTTCTATCCCTATGGGCTTCGGCTGAAACAATTGCCCAATCTCCAGATGTGGAGCGACCACACCCAGCAACGCTCAGTTGACCCAATCCATGTATGTATAAAGTATATTGGTCAACCTACTAATCAAACAAACCGTTCACCATCATACCAGGGTGTGAGGCTCGCGAAGTAACGATATACTCAAAGCTATGCTAATTGGCTCCAAGATTTGATCTTCATCCTCAAGGCTCTGCTTTTCAACAAAAGCCTTGATCATATGTGTAACAACCTAGAAATACGAGCCAACTTCAAAATTTTAAATTGGATATTTTAAAGGAATTTAAACAATTGAAATAGAATATTTCAATAGAATAATAAATTAGAAAGAGTGTGGCAGTTTGAAAATTTGAATTCAAACTTTGACCGACTGTACCGGGTGCAAAATATAACGGATTTTAGAGAAAACCAAAAATATTTAAATCTGCTCATGAATATCTTTCTAACAAATCTGAAAAATCGAAGTTTCATAGCGGGAATCAAAAGTTATGGCCAAATGAATTTTCAGAAAGGTCGCTATAGAGAATATATAGCCCTTGAAAATAGACATTTTGCAAACGACCTCGGAATTCGTCGAAACCACTTTTGTTGGATTCGGGATGCCAAATTATTGCTAGGTTTCAAATTTCGTAATTTTTGAAGCTAGTATGTGAGCATGGCAAAAGAAAACGTGTTTGGTTGATTTCTGTTAAATTGGATCGACCAGGAAATGGCCATTTTTCAAACGATCTAAGAATTCGACTAAAATAGTTTTTTGGGACTGTATCAGCAAAACATAGCTAGATTTATTTTTCTGGAATTTTTCGAATCAGTTTGTGGCCCTGGCAAATTGAAATGTGCGTTCAAATTGAATATTGAATGTTTTATATTTTAATTTGAAGAATAACTGACTGTAACAATCAAATGGGCCTACGAAACATATCCCATTGTGTCTGGGATGGGGGTATTTAGCTAGGGGCGACAGTCGTTGGGTTTGGATTGGTGTCCGTGTGGAGAAACACTATTTTAAAATTTAATAAAACCATGGACAAATAGAAAATCTCCTTTCATAATTTTAAAATAAAAGTAAATTCAAAAAAAAAACCTCGTCTCCTTCCTGTTAACGGCGGAAGCCACCTCCCTCCTTCTCGACAAAATTGCCACCGCCACAGGCCATGCCAGACCCCGCCACAGCTCGATGTCGAAAGCCCTCCCTTCCCTCTTCAAATCCGACCAACCCTCGCCCTCCCTCTCCTCGCCATCGTCGGTCACGAGCCCCTCAAACATCCGCATTTCATGCCGCCGCCAGGATCGCCAAAGGCGATCGGATCTGACGCCTCACCCGGGCGCTTGAAGCCCTCTCGACCCTCTTCCACGTTGTGCCCTCCGATCGTCGTATCGAGCCTCGGTTTTCACGAAAACTGCAAACCTAGTTTGGAACTAAACTGAAAGGTATCGGCTTTATTATATTTGAACTGAAAATAACACTTCTAAGTGTAGCAAACTTTGAAAAATCGTATCTTTATGGTGTGTTGATGAAATTCGATGAAACAGAAACATCGTGACCGCAAGGACGCTCTTTACAATCTAGAAGAGACCGCGGATTTTTTCTGAGCTATCTACGATTTTTAGCACCTCGAAAACCAAAGTGAGATTTCTAAACTGAAATGTGAATAAAAATGTCATATATAAATTATATAAGCGAAATATAAATTATGCACGTGTTGTATGCCTCATGTACATGCGTGGTATAAGTTATATGAGCGAAGTATGAATTATACATGCATTGTTTAAATGATATGTGTGTTGGAATGGAAATGAAATATATTTATATACGAATATATATATATATATATATATATATATATATATATATACTCCCCTCGTCCACAAACCATGGACGATATTTATTGATTGTGAATTAGTGTGAAAATTTTGGTGAATAATGCGAATGGTTGTTAGAATTGTTTGTGGTTGATATTGTTTGGTTGTGGTTGAAAAATACCCATTGGTGATTGAAACAAATTTGAAATAAATTGTGGAAAAGAAAAATCATACTCTCCTGCATGCGAATTAGATGTATGAAATCCCCATTTCTCAAAAACCGCGAGTTTTTATGGTAGAGCGAGGAGCCGTACTCGGGACAGTGCCGGTTTTAACTACCCCGTCGTTATGTTGTCGATATTTTGAATAATATTCATGTGTTAGAATTATTTTCATGTGTTGAAACTAAAGTCATGTGTTGAAACTATATCCATATGTGGAAATGCTCATGTGTTGAGAAGTTCATGTATTGAAAAATGGAATTCATGTGTTGAATGAATAAAGTGTTTAAACAATAAAAATCACATTTTCATTATATATAAGAAGTATGTAAAATATTCGTTCTATAAATAAATTGTTTCAACAATAAAAATTACATCTTTCTTATATCTACCAACTATATAAAATATCCATGTGTGGAAATGCTCATGTGTTGAGAAGTGCGTGTGTTGAAAAGGTTCATGTGTTGAATAAAAAGATCGAACAGTAAAAATTACATTTTTATTGAAAATATGAAGTGTTAAAAACATACATGTGTTGAATAAATATTTTAGATGATAAAAATACCATTTTTATCATGTATGTGATTCGCTAAAAATATACGAGTGTTGAAATAAATATTTGTTTGCTATGAATATTATTTTTAACATGTATAGGAACTAAATAAAATAGTCATGTGTTGAAATATATTTTAGTTCGCCAAAAGCAACATTTTTAAATGAAATGTGAAGTGTTGAAAATAACCACTTGTTCAAATAAATATGCATGAGTCGAAATATTCATTAATTAGCTAATGATATGATTTCTGCTTATGTATGCAACATTAGAATGAATGGTGACTTTAAACCAAATTGAATCAAAAATGAAATTGAATGGTAAATGATAAGTGATAAAAATTGCACATATGTACATGCATATTTATTAAACAGGTTATAGCAAAGAGGCTAGAGAAGAGGAATAAAATTGTGTGCCCGACAAATAGGTACATGTTTATTGTTTTTCTTGGGTAATGATTTTATGAGCCTATTGACTAGCCGCTTGGCCTTTTCTTTTTCTTTTTGAGATGAGACGCCCGTGTGGCTACTTGGGAATTTTCCCAGCCCTTCCTGTACAAAGGAGGTTATGGCGAAATTTTCCAAAATTTAAAGGCGTTAGTGAAATATTTGAAGTGAAAACGATATTGAAATCGCCGAATAAACTATATATATATATATAAATAAATAAAATTAAAACGAATTGAGGCCGTGCAGTTCGTGTTTGAAACCGTGATTTCAAACGACTAGTGCGGGAGGTCCGACCATCGGATTTTCCCGAAACCGCAACCGTTGGGTTTGCCTTGGAAATATCTTTCCAACGGCACCAACTTTGTAAAGATCCGACGGTTGGATTGTCTGGAATGTTTAATTCAAATCTAAGGAAAAACAGTGCCAGAATCGATTATATTTATATATAAATATAAATATAATTAAATTAAATCGAATAACAACGTTGCAGTTCGTAATTTGAAATCGTAACTTCAAACGACTAGTGCGGGAGATCCGACCGTCGGATTTTCCCGAAACTGAAACCATTGGATTCGTTTTGAAAAGATCTTTCTAATGATGTAAAATTTGTGAAGATCCAACGGTTAAATTTTTAGATATATGTAAAAAAAAATTAGGGAAAAACAGCTCCAGTGCCTCGGCACGACCTGAACGTCGTTTAATTAAATATGGTCGTTTTTAAATAAATAAAAATGGCGATATATCGTTATAAAATATTATTGACGATATAGAATAGAAATAAACCGATTTTGCTTGGTTTGCTTGATATTTTATGGTTGAATGTGTTTGACATGAAAATTATACTAAAGAACTGAAATGTGAATGTTGAATAATTTAACCATGTGAAGAATTGATTTGAAAATCTAAATATACGTGGATTATTTGAAAAGGTCGAGTTCATTCTCATTTCAAATAATCGATCGACGGTGAGAAGTCGAAGAGTTGAAGACGATTCAAGACTGACGATCTTCACATTGGATGGATGGACGCTACTGATGCTCATAATTGGAGTAGCTACCTTGAAGGAGCTGAAGTGGTAGCCGTCCGGATGTATTGTTGATTGCGCGGATATGCGAGGAATATGGTGCCTCCGGCTTCGTTCAAACCCAAAACGAACTTGTAAATGGACTGTGTGTCTGACATTGGATTTTTTTCTATGCTGATTGATCTCTATTAAATATATATCTATTTGGCGGCGGAGAACTTATTCTCTTGCTTAACGCCCTTCTCTGAGACGTACGAGCTCAGAGGTTATATATTGATAGAAATCAGTCGCATGGAGTGAATTGCCTGTGTGGCACGCCTAAGTGGCATATGATCAAGGCTTCTGTTGCAAAGCAAAGTCTTGTGGTTGATGATCAAAGTGTGGTCTGTGTGGCGTAGCTTTGTGTATAACGTGGATTCGCGAGCCTCGCACCTCGGTATGAGTCAAAAACGGGAGAAGGACCCAAGGAGTGCACGACGTTTCTTTCTAGCTATGGTGGTGTCAGTGACCTACCAGCCCTGACATTTATATCTACTTTTCACCTATGTGGTTGTTGCAATGCGAGGCGCCTCGATTATAGGTTTGTAAGGACCGGAAAACGTGTGTTCAGGAATTGCCAATCCTCAAAAGTAAGAGAGGACCGGTCTTGGAGGATCCAGGGATTGCTGTGTGCGGTCCTGGGACATTTGCTAGAGTGTCTCGAACGGAGAGGAGCTTGCCTCTTGCCTCGACTCATGATGGAATCCAATTTCCAATACGAAATTGCGGATGTGATTGAATTACTAGTATGGCGACATAGTGGTATGGGTCATGCCGTCTATGATTAATATTTATGATTGAAATCGATTTTGAAACATGTATGTACTAGTAATAATATCAAACACTTGTGTTTTATTCGTATGAAGCATTTTTGGCCATTATAAGGTAAAACTCTATCCTCAGGCTTGCGTTGCATTGTGTGATGGGACCTGAGTCTTATAATGGCTTCATTTTTATAAAAAGTATTGCGATGATTTAAAATTTACTTTATTTCATGCACTAGCACTCATTGGAGTAAACCCGTTCCGCAAAAGTGGCGTGGTCCTTTGATTTGCCTTATTGTTGTTGTATAACTAGTTAAGTAGATTTCTCATACCAGTCCCATGACTGACTCGTAGTTTGTTTCACCTTGCAAACTCGGGTGCCCTTATTTTCACACGGGCAGCCTAGTACCAGGTAGATGGCATATTTTGGCTTGACACCGCAGTAGAGGTGCACTTTTGGGCTCATGGCGAGGCTTGACTACGCTGTGATGATTATGACTTTTTCCGCCATGACTATATATGTATTATGATTCCGCCACAGGCGATGTAGACTGATGTATCGTTTATGTACTCTTTATATATGTGATTCCGCCACAGGCGATGTAGACTGATTATGTATTATTATGCACTAAGTAGTATCCTGCACTGTGCTCTCTGATGTGGTGATATTTATATAATTCCGGTGTAATATTTGTGTAAATTATTCTATTTGTTGTTTACGCTATTATCTGTACTCTGCCAATGATGATTAATTTGTTATATTCCAATGATTATCCGTAACACCGTCGTATGGGGTTTTGGGATCGTCACAATATGCATCCTAGCATGCCACATTGTCAGACCATACTATATCATTAATCATCTACCAATATATAACAAGGTGTTAAGCAAGAGAATAAATTCTCCGCCACCAAACAGCTATATATGAAACAGAGATCAACGAATACAATATATAATGTTAGACACACAATCCATTTACAAGTCCGTTATGGGTCTGAACGAAACAATATCTGGTAGATCTCCAAATACATCTGGATGATCACCAATTATTCCCTCATCTTGGGTGTACAGTCCAATCAAGATATCAGAAATCATCCATACGATGTGAAAACCCCTGGTGTTCAGCCACCATCTTCATCTTTGACTTTTAATTGTCGTATGAATTATTCAGAATGGGTTAAACCCGGTCTTTCCGAATAAATCGCGCATCTTAAAATCATGTGCTATAAAAACATAACCTATGCCTCATTCCAATCAAGAATATTCTTTGATTTAACTTAAACCAAATTAAGGTTCATTCAATTAGTCGGGAATAACGCCTTACCGAAGTAATCATTTATTATTATCCCGTTCCACCCTATTCAACACATGGAGTAAATCTGGTGGTACTCCATATCTAAACCCAAATGTGTTTCCGGTAAATTTAATTACCGTTTATCGTTTAAATCTAATTAAAGATTTAACTATCGCATGGAGTTAAAAACCGGTGGCACTCCATTTTCGGTCACTTATTGAATTTAGTAAATTCAATTACTTCAATCCTTCTTTAATCTAATTAAAGATTCATTAAAACTCTATTTGGTTTTAATCTTCCAAAAATCAATATTTAATGATTATTCAATTTTAAGAAATTAATCTTATCTTAACTGGGTTAAAGAACAAATGTTCCTTAAAAAATAGTTCACAGTAAACCTAAAACCATATCCTATTTAATTCCAATTTAATGTATTAAATTGAAAAAAAAAAAACTTTTCTCCATTAAATCCCTAGTTAAAGGATTAATGAATTACAAATCACAATTTCACTGTTAATTGGGTTTTAAGAACTAACATCATTTAAAACATTGTTCACAATCAACCCAAAATCAATTTCCCTTTAATGTTTATTAATTGGAAAATATCCTTTAAATCTTAATTAAAAGATTTATTCTTTCTCGACTAGGTTCAAGAACAGTGTTATTTAAGAGACCATTCACGACAAACCCAAAATCCAATTTGATATTTAATGTAAGGCTTTGAATAGAATTATATCGACTTATATTCAATATCAAATTCTAAAACCAACGGATGTCATATCGGAAATAACGATATTAAATATCTTCCAAATTCCCAAAATAAGATCCGTATAATCACGGAATTTAATATTGAAATAATCCGTGGATAATTTCCATTCATATTCATTCCAATATATTTATTGGAAATCTCTGGTTCTATTAAAACCATTTTAAATCCTTTTATTTATTATTTAAAAAAATAAATAAATCACTTATTTGACTAAAATATCTTTTATCTTTATAAACTTGGAATTTTCATCAAAAACCCTTTTAAAACATTTATTATGATTTTACATAATTTCTCCCTATTTTTAATTAAAAATAGGCCATTTTAATTTAAACGACGTTCCAGGTCATTCAACTACGCGACCGCTATTTTTTTCCAATTTGATTTAAACATTTCGGAAAATATAACCATTGGATTTCAAATCTTAAATGCTCAATTAAAAGTTCTTTTCGATACGAACCTATAGGTTCCGGTTCCAGAAGAATTCGACGGTCGGATCTTCCGCTATGTCTAATCAAAATGTCGAAATTCGCGAATGGTTGCTGCGCGAAACGTTCTATTCAAACCATTATATATATTAATATATATTATCGTTGATTTCCTTTCTAAACGTATTTTAAAACGTTTATAAATTCGTTTTGAAAATGATTCCAACTTATATCTAAATTTTAAAAAAATGAGTTGAATATTCTATATATTATCCTTTTTGACTAATATTATTTTCCAAAATATTAATTTTGAAATTTCTCTTTTAATATTCATAATTAAATGGATAACAGAAATCGATAAATACGTTCGAGTTAAAATGGCGTTACTGGACTAAAAGCTCAATTCATTATCTTATTTATTTATATTTTATTATGGGCCAGACCTCTCACATTAAGCCTACAACCTGCGAATGCCGGATATGCTAGTTGGTTCCGGGTAGACTTGTCCCACAAGTTGGGCTTAACCTCGTGTCATGCCTCAATTCGTATTTGCGCACTTGGACCTCTCACATTAGGTTCAACATTTGTGGCTGCTAGATATGCCGGGCGGGTCCTGGCAGATTTATACCACTAATGTAACCTAACCTCGTGTTCAAGTACAATTATAATTAATTCACTGAAAATATTATTTTAAAATACTCTTTTAAAATAGAGATATGATCTTTACATTAAATTGTTACTAATTTTATAAAACCCTTTGTTTCCGAATATCTTAACCGACATTTCAATTTTTTAATGAAAAATTGAAATTTTTATATTATTATTATATTATAATAATAATCTTTTCAAAATGTTCAAATTTTTGAAATCAAACCTTCTTATCTTAACATACTGACCGTAAAGATGTAATCTTTTTAATTGAATCCTTTTTATTATAACTTTATACAATAAAGATATAATCTTTCTAATTCGTACGTCAATTAATTCCATTAACTGAATATAAAATTAAAATATTCCTTTAATTCAAAATTGGAATGAGACCCAGTCCATTACCATATAATTTTAATTATATGGATTTCAAACATCGCATTAATTCTATAATAATTATAAAACATTCAATAACAACCAAAGTGCATTTTAAACAAATCACAAGGGCGATGTGTAGTCAGAATATCAACCCAAGACCCGTATGGGGTTTCAACCAACACAAATTCAAATAATATATTATTAATTGTGCCTTTGGACGATGTGTGAAAATTTATCGTCCAATCAACATAAACAAGTCAGGCAACTTGTAAATGGCAGTGTAAACATGTTTTAAATGTCATAAATGTCATAACAACATGTTACATATTTCAAATTTCAAACAATTCACAACAGTCATCCAAATCAACATTTATCCAACAAACAATAATTCCAACACAGATAATTAATTAATATTTAATAATAAAAATAATTAACTGTTCAAAAGCTTGAGTGAGATAAAAGTTCTCACCTTTGCCGGGCTTTAATTGACGGTTCGGGCCCAATTTTGGCCCAAAATCCAACATGCTCCAAAATTGACAAATTTGGTGTCTATGTAGAGCTTATGACTCAACGATCATGGCAAATCTGTTTTGCGCAATTTCGAGTTCGTATCAAAAAGATATGAATTTTCGAAGTTTGTAACAATTTAATAATTAATTTAAAATATGGAAATTACGGAAATTTTCAACTTGCTCAGAAATGAACAAAATTACTGCATGCTCGAAGCGCTCGACATAATGAACTCAGCGGATTCAGTTCCATGAAATTTCGATAATGTGACAAAGAGTTATGCTCTTGCGAAGTTAACAAATCGATTTAAATAATATTTGAATTTGTAAAAATTACCCAAAATTTCAACTTCCTCCAAATTGGACGAAATTGGTGTCCACTCGAAGGTCTCGTCACCACGATCACGGCGGATCTAGTTTTGCATGATTCTGAGTTCGTGGCAAAAAGATATTAATATACGAACATGGAATATTATTTATATAATAAAATCACTATTCACTTTCTTCTCCAAACGACAGCGTCAACTTAAAATGATCGCCACGCCCAAACCGTAAGTCGGAATTGCACGAAACCAGCGTCATTCTTTCCAGCTTCTCCCCCTCTTTTCACGCTGGGTGGTCCCCCCTCCAGCTCGCCACGTGGGGCCCACAATCTATAGATGAACGGAAAAGTGCAGTTTCCGTTCATCTTAGTGTCGCGGCCGCCTCGATGCTCCAAATGCCACCAATTTTTGTCAGTAGCTAGATCTCAACCTCCCGAACAACGTCCAAGTCACTTCACCTGAAAATGAGTGGATCGACGGGAAAAAAATCGTTTTTGTTTTAAGTTTCGAAATTGCTGTTTTACTGTTTTCGTCATTTTCTCGCCGAACCTTACACTTTCAGACCAAACTTCCTTCGACAAAGTTATGCATCTATCGCCCCTCTACAACTTCCCCAACTGGGCCATCACCTAATTCTTCACGGATTGGCCAGAAAACCCAAATTTCCAACAATAATTTTCTGCCATTGAACTTAGATCCCGCCGAATCCGTGCGACGTTAGGCCATGGATTTTTCATGGGAGGTAGAGAAAATAGAGATGCACAAAACCCAGAAAGGGTTTGGTCTGATTTTGTTTCGTTTGAGAGATATAATTTTTTAAAGAATCAGGGTCTTATTTGCAAAGAAGAATTTAGAGTAGAGGCCATGAAAGTGAAGAAGAAGGTGGCTAGTGTTTTCTCTTAGGTTTAGGAGATGTTGGAGATATTATAAATGGGCTGGGTAATTATAATCCTTGTTTAACTTTATAATTATAGCCCTTTTGCAATTAAAGTTATTCAATTTTCAATCCTTTTAACGATTTTAAAATTCTTGCGAACACATATGGATTCCAATTTTGATGGAAATTAGAACAAAAATATTATTTGACATTACGAATCCAAAGAAACTGGTTTCATTGGATTCTGAGTCCGTATGAATAAATAGTGAAATTTAAATGATTGAAAATTGACTGTTTTTCACTTAAAAATTAATAACGACCACATACTAGCTCCAAAAATTACAAATTTTGGAATCTAGCAATAATTTAATATTCCGGATCCATAGAAAGTGGTTTTGTCGAATTCGGTGGTCGTCTGCAAAATTCCCATTTTTAAGGCATATATACTTAATTTTAAAATACATATTTAAATGAATAATTTCTGAATCTCAGAATATATCGATGTTTATACTTTTCGGATTCAGAAATGTCATTTTGAACTCAATGGGAGTGGTTTCGAGTCCAAATTCATTCATATGCAAAAAGTAGCTGTGTGGGCCATATATATTATACATATATATATTATCTTTCCCGTATTTTTCTGCTATGAAATTTCAATTTTTTGGATTCGTTGTATAGATATTTTTAAATAGATTCTAATATTTTTGGTTTCGCTAAAATCCGATTTATTTCGCATCCTGTACAGTCAGTCAAAGTTAAAATTCAAATTTTCAAACTACCGCGCTATTTCTAACTCCTTTTATAATTTAAATAAAATTTATTCGTTTTAACTTCGATTAAAATAAATTTGTAGTTGTTGTTATACAAAATAAATTATTTTAAATATTAAAAACCCATTAAAATAATTAAAATAAAAATTTTAAATTCGGCCCAAAATTCTGGGTCGTTACAATCTCCCCCACTTAAGAACTTTTCTTCCTCGAAAAGGAACGAAGCTAAAAGTTGTTTAAATAACCAACTCAACTTTCAATTCTAATCAATTTTCACTTCAGTTCAATATTAAATTCGATTAAGCTAAATTTATCATTCTTTCTCATATTGGTTAAACTAATTTTCATTTCAATATTTTAATTAGTTAAACTAATTATCAAACATCACAACCAACAATCAATTAGGTGATTAACTTTTCAAATATATATAACTTTTATATATAGTCAAAATTCATATTTCAGTGCAAATCACAACAATAAATCCTAGCTAGTTTTGGTTCTCATACGAGTCAGTTGGAAATATATAGATATCCCACATTCGAATACTCGAACATAAACGCTGATGATGTCATGCTAATCATCAGAATCATCTCCGGGCGACTAGGGTGTGATTCTATATCTATCCAGTATATTGGAGGCTTCGTATACATGCTAGCTAGGCGTATATGCAAATCTCTATATACTCGATTGTCCAAAATAAAATAATATATCAAATATGTATTATTAGATTAAATTTCAAAACTAAAATTGTTTTTTTTTGTTTTTTTCTATATAAATAATACTCTTAACACTCGTTCTAGGATACTACTGATCCCATCTCTAACGAGTTATTCTTATTGGATATTACTAATCTAATCTCTCATGAATTCAACCGTTTGGTTCTAATGTGTCTTTTTCTCGAGCTATGTAAACCAAAGCTCTGATACCAAATGAAACGACCCAAACTTCCCAGTAAAGGAAAGCCCGGATTGCTTTGAGAACAACACACATCAGGACACAAACAGAAGAACATTTTATTGCTATTACAACAATTACATCAGAGTACAAGAATATTCCAGAGTATGAATGAATAATATACATTGGAAATACAATATCATAGTTTAAATTACATTTAAATAGCAGCGGAAAAATAATAAAAAATACAACTGAAAGGAATACACAGATACAGAGCTTTCTGAATATCGCTTCAGATGTAAACCTGGATCCTGTGAATATAATATCTGCAAAACCAGAACTACTAGCTTCCCGTGTGGAAAATATGGGCACCCAGAGTTTAGGTTAAAACAATAAACTCCAAGTCAGTCATGGGACTGGCATGAGACAGTTATTAACTTTATTTTAAAGTTGGGTAAGTCAAGGTACCACGCCTCTATCGCGGAACAGGTTTCCTCCCAAGAATACCAGTGCATAAAAACAACGCAATGCTTCTGGAAAATGAAACCATTATAAGACTAAAGTCCCTTGCAATGAAAGCAGAAGGACAGAGTTTACCTTATAATGGTCAAAAATGCTTAATACGCGAAATTCATCTTTTATACTATAAGTGCACAGTGTAAAAATCAATTTTTGAAAATAAATGCATCAATCTTAAGTGGCATAATATACTATATAAGCGGCATAATATATTATGTCACCATATAAGTATACAACTGAAACCTTAAAGCTCGTATTGGAAAGTTGGGTTTCCATCATGATGGCTCTTGATTTGAAAGACAAATCGCGTCATGTATCTCCACGGCTTACGTCTCAGCAAGAGAAAACACCGTAATAAATTCTAACCGCACTTTGGAAGAACAATCTAGTGTTCTATCCCCATGGGCTTCGGCTGAAACAATTGCCCAATCTCCAGATGTGGAGCGACCACACCCAGCAACACTCAGTTGACCCAATCCATGTATATATAAAGTATATTGGTCAACCTACTAATCAAACAAACCGTTCACCATCATACCGGGGTGCGAGGCTCGCGAAGTAACGATATACTCAAAGCTATGCTAATTGGCGCCATGCTTTGATCTTCATCCTCAAGGCTCTGCTTTTCAACAAAAGCCTAGATCATATGCATCTTAGCATGCCATATTGTCAGACCATACTATATCATTAATCATCTACCAATATATAACAGGGTGTTAAGCAAGAGAATAAATTCTCCACCACCAAACAGCTATATATGAAATAGAGATCAACGAATACAATATAAAGGAATACAATGTCAGACACATAATCCATTTACAAGTCCGTTCTGGGTCTGAACGAAACCATATCCGGTAGATCTCCAAATACGTCTGGATGATCACCAATTATTCCCTCATCTTGGGTGTACGGTCCAATCAAGATATCAGAAATCATCCATATGATGTGAAAACCGCTGGTCTTCAGCCACCGTCTTCATCTTTGTGAAACACCCCACCTCCGTTAGGGTCACTCTCAAAGGGAATGCCCTAATTTTGGTGGAGGTTTATAAGTACAAGTCACAGATATAAAAGACAGATATAAGAACACATATTTGTAAAACAGCGGAAGAACAACAAACTTTATTTCATAAAGTCAAATACGTGTTACAACAACATCCTTTCCAAAAACATAACATAACACTTTCATAATCTGTCTTGAGTACATTATTTAAAGAAGCATAAATAAAACATAGATAAACTACAAAAGCCCCTTAGTGGATTGTCCAAAGCCATAGTTCAAAACAGGAAAGTCCAAGCAATACATTTCTCTTCTTCAAGCTGGATGTTGAGGCTGGTCAAGCTGCTGTGCTCCCTCCCTGAGGACCTGGGGGGGAAACGGAAGAAAGAGGACGAAAGAAAAATAGGGTCAGACATAAAGCCTGAGTAAGTCTAGTACTACTTTGTCTATGAATAAAGAACTGGGTATGATAAGTATAAACAAGAAGTGGGCATGCACTATAAACTTGGTTAAGTTGTCTAGGGTCGAATATACTATCGTACCCCATGTTAATCTCTGAACCCATATAAACTAGTTTCCAACTGGCACCCCATAATCAGGGTGATGTGATCCATTCAATGATGATCGGCTCCTACTCGCATAGTTGCATGTGTCTTACGGCCCCCGATGTCTGTAGTTACCTATGCTGGTCCCACCATGGGGTGTATCAAGTCCCATAGTGGCAACCCGACACAACCTTAGAGTGCACAGGTATGCTACTGGTGTCCAGTGCCTTATTTTTCTGCGCCGGAGTGTGTGCACGCCCGCACTCCGTTAGAACCTACACTGCTACACCACCGCCGTCGCTTTGACCTCTTACAATCAGCCCAGTAATCGTGCCCCACCCTGCCTAGTTTCAGGGTATCATGATACACCTTTTAGGGTTACTGCTGAAAAGGGTCCCCCGTTACTAGGTTTTCTATCTCTAGCCAACATGCTAAGTTGGTTAAGTGTTTCCTACCTAACCCCCACCAGTCCGTTTAGTTTAGCATGTTCCATTTTGATTAAGTTTTTAGTCCACTTAATCCTAACAATCCTGACTCAGCCTTAATTGTCTTATTAAGGCCCTGACCTCTCACATTAGACAGGTATTGTTGTGGCTGCCTGTTGCCGGTTGGTTCCGGGCAGTCTTACGCCACAACTCAGTCTAACCTCGGGTCCTTGCTGGGCTCCATGTTTAACCTCCCACATTGGATAGGTATTGTTGTGACTACTGGACAGCCGGGCGGTTCCGGGCAGGTTTACATCATAACTCAATCCAACCTCGGGTTAAACACATCGTATGTTCTACATTTACATATCTTGTCATTCTTCTTTATTTATATGTAAATATTTGCGGCCCATTATTAAGTAAATGGTGTAAAGGTTACACCAATCACGGGCCCAACCCATACTTGAATTTGGGCCCTTCTATTTTATATTTTCATTCATTAATTTATTTTTAACCCAACGTTATTTTCCCCCGTTTTACACGTCCGTTTATATATATATTGGGCTTAGCCTTTTAAAGCCCAATTTAGCCATGCGAAAAGGGGAGGCTTATGGCGTATACACAAAGAGGGGAAGGTGAGCGCATGAACTTGCAATACGACGTTGGAAATACAAAATAGAAATTGGTGTACTTGCATAGGGGCAACATAGGTGACATAAATCAAAGCATGTGAACTTGCATAGGTTTAACTACAACATGAACCTATACTCTTATTTAGGCATAATGTCAAACATAAGCATGTCATAAATACTCCTAGCATAAACATGGCATAATGTCAAACATAAGCATGGCATAGGTAAAGTTCAATTTGTTCATGGCATAAACATAAACAAGTCATGTTCATAAGGTTTCTACATGTTTACAAAGGGGATACTTTGTTACTAACACAAAAGCATAGTTCAACTAAATCATGGTTTAAGTCTAATCACATAACGATGGTATAAATATACTTATGCATAAATATTCCTAATCATGGTGTTTGCTTTAAACTTGCAAAAAGGGATTTTTGAGTCTAACCTAGCCATGTCTCACATATGTCATCATATAATTCTTTTAAACAAGATAGACTTAATCATAGATTTCAATTATGCCAAATATCATTCATAGCCTAGCCATATTCATAAGCATGACTTAATACATGGATTATGGTGTCAAAATTCCAACATAGTTTCATATGAACTATAACAACCAAACTTGTCTCAATTGCTTGCAAAATGATTTATGCACAAAGTATACATCATGACGACATAATAACAAAGCCCCAAACTTGCATAAATTTCACTCAACTACATACATGTAGCTTCAACATAGATTACATAATTTGCGCAATATTCCAAACATATATTTGCATAGAACTACCGCATGTAGTTCTTTATAATGAATAACATAATTTTGCACAAACATGTATTACTTCCATTGCCACAATTCAAGCATACACATCAACACAGTTGTTTATTATACCAAAGTAATACTCTACTTACAATGGTTGCGGCGAATTAAGAGACACGATTCCTTTGTTGAATTGATTAGCTTTAGGTTGCTTGAATTGCTTTAGGCTTTAGAACTTTCTTCCTAACTCTCTCTCTCTAGTCGGCGGCTACTCTTTGTCGTTCCTCAACAACATGGCGGCTATAATCTTATTTTGAATGAATAGATTAGGGTTTAGTCTAGGGTTGTTTATATAGAGGTTAGGAATTGATTAGGACCATTGATGTTGCTACGTTACATCGTAGACATTCATTAGGAAGAGAGACCAATAAAAACCCGCCACCTAGCCCTAATGACAAAGCAGACCACAGAAATTCGACCACACACCGACCTGGCCAGCCAGGGCTAGACCAGACCTGGCTAGCAGGTCATTTTTGACCTGGGCGCACTTGGCAGGTGCGCCAGGTCAAAAATGTACTGGCGCACTTCACAAGTGCGCCAGTGCATTTTTGTTCTGGCGCACTTCCCAAGTGCACCAGTGCATTCTGACCCTGTTTTCCGGTTTTTCGCCCAACTTCGTTCGTCCATAACTTCTTCATACGATATCCGTTTTTCGAAAACTCGGACTCTATTTCGCGTATTTTTCCGAGACGAACGCAATGGCGTATCCCGTTTCCCTTAGTTCTTTGATTTGAAATTAATTATACTTTAATTTGTGAGTTTCACAGTTATAGAATTCGCGGGGTGTTACATTCTCCCCCACTTAAAAGGATTTCGTCCCCGAAATCTTCAAGTTAGGAGGAATGTAAATCCTAACATCCAATCATCCATCTACTCATCCATCAAACACGAGCATCCATTGTCCTTAAAAGACTTGTAATGCTTCATGATCATATGCGAGGTGTGTGTGTACATGAACTTATCTAATGCAAAATCAGGCGGTCTACTGATTAGTTGACCTCCTTAATGCGAATTATGTAAGTGCCATGAATCCATTATGTATGCAAATTTTTCTATTCATGATTCTACATGAGTGCACAATCATTCAATACAAATGCAACATCCATATGACAACACATTAAAGTTCAATCATATACAAATGCAAACATATATGCATATGCAATATGAAGTGACTGAGCCGATCTAAAACCTAGATTGTGTGTGTATATGCAACCACGAGCAACCACGAGCAACCACTAGCAATCACTTGCAACCACTTGCAACCATCATACATAACATGTTTCAACTACATGTTTCCATCCAAAAAAGATTCTATCTAAAAGATACGGTCGAGGAAATATACCTAAAAAGATAGATAAAAGCGCAACTTAAGGAAAAATGAAAGATCAAGGATGTACCCTCGAACAGAAAAGGGTAGGCTGTGCGTATTTTAGCTTCAGTTTCCCAAGTCGCGTCTCCCTCGGCGTCGCTCCACTGAACTTTGACGAGCTTGACTTCACGGTTACGTAGTTTCTTCACTTCCGTTCCTAATATGCGGGTTGGAACTTTCCTTATGGTTGCCTCGCGTTCCACTTCGACCTCTTCGAGAATATTTGGCTCTACCACTTCAGCAGACTCATGCAGACATTTTCGGAGATGTGAAACGTGAAAGGCGTTGTGGACTCCGGCCAATTTTTCGGGTAGCTCTAATCTATAGGACATTTTCCCAATTGTTCCTATCTAAAGGTATAGTCGAATGAAGCAAGCAAAAACTTTGTGCCCATTAGGCAATGTCAAAACTGAAAACCTATGCTACATATATATTGATTAGGAGAAGAACTCTCTAAGCATCAGCCCCGAAGACCGAAATCAACATCAGACTGACACCCAAAGAGTTACTCAACCCAACCACCATATATGATTCTAGGCAACTAAGCATGATGGACTCCTTTTAGGTCACAAGGGAGTCCCTTCCTAATACCAATCTGTATCCTAAAAAACCCAAAAACTTTAGTCAAACCAATGAACACCCTCGAGCCCCAACATGTGTTACTAACAGATGAGTCATACTCCCTATGGGGTTTGCAACAGAAATTGGATTGAGAATGGGACCGAGAGGATATACAGAAAAGATACCATGCAAGTAAGCTCTACAGGAAGAGAGGGATCAAGGACATACTCTTAAGAAGAGATATGATGTATGAACCTAGTCTTCAATCTTCTAAGTCACATTCCTTGAGCTTAACTCCATTATGCTTTGTCTGTCTTTAACTTCACAATTTCGTAGCTTCTTAATTCTTGTTTCCAAAATATGAGTTGGAACCTATTTCTCGTTCCTCTTTCACTTATTCCCCTTCTAGTATACTTGGCTCAAGCCTAACTGCGTACTCATGGTTCCATGCAATCTCTCCAAAATTCACTAGTGAATCTTGGATCTTGTTCACTTACTAGAAGGTATTCCACATAGATGAATTATCTCTTGAAAATAAACAAATGTCAACTTCGTGAGCGGAGCTGAGATTTTCGCAAAATCCCTTATGAATTTTCGATAGAAACCTGCTAGTCCTAGAAAGCTTCGGACCTCAGTTGCATTCCTTGGTGTCTTCCAATCCTGTACCGCCACTACCTTAGCAGGGTCCACTGCTAACCCTTGTTTGGATACTATGTGCCCAAGGAACCTCACCTCTTCTCTCCAAAAGTGGCATTTGGAGAACTTGGCTTTTAGTTGATGGACTCGCAAAGTTTCCATGATTGCCCTTAAGTGTTGAGCATGTTCCTCTTCATTCTTTGAGAAGATAAGGATATCATCTACGAAGACCACTACGAATTTGTTGAGGAAATCTCTAAATACCCTACTCATCAAGTCCACGAAGTAAGCAGGTGCATTTGTCAAGCCGAAAGGCATGACAAGCCATTCAAAGAAGCCGTCTGGGGTTCTGAACGCCGTTTTATCGATGCTATCTTCAGCCACCCTTAGCTGATGAAAACCGGTTGCTAAATCGAGTTGGGAGAAAACAGACGCTCCTACAAGCTGGTCAAATAAACCGTCAATTCTAGGGAGAGGGTGCCTATTCTTTTTCGTTAGCTTGTTGAGCTCCCTATAGTCAACACATAGACGGAGTGAACCATCCGCCTTTGTAGCGAACACCACCGGAGCGCCCCATTCTGAAATGCTCCTCCTAATGAACCCCTTTTTTAGAAGCTCTTTAATCTGTTTACTGAGATCTTTCCTTTCTCGTGGAGCCATGTGTCTAACGGGCAACGCAACGGGCTTTGCATTATCTACAAGATATATACGGAAGTCTATTTCCCGCTTCGGAGGCAAGCCCTTCACCTCTTCGAAGACATCCGGATATTCCCGGACCACTTTAACTGATTTCAAATTTTCAACAGAGGCATCTAGCGATTCAAGATAACTAAGCATAACCACATACGAGGGGTTAAAAGAAATTTCCAAAGTATTACCGAGCTGGGTTAGGAGCCTAACAACCCTTTTCTCACAATCAAGGATGGCCCCATTACGGGATAGCCAATCCATACCCAAAATCAAACCATAACCCGAAAAGCCCAAAACAAAGGCACTACATTGAAATTCTACGCTTAGAATAGAAATTTTCAATCCCACACAGATCATAGACAAATGAGCTGGGCCCCCAATTGGGTTTGAAACAATTAAGGGGTCCTCTACCATACTAGTTTTTAGGTGCAGAGATTCTACTAAAGCAGACGAGATAAAGGAGTGTGATGCGCCAGAATCAAATGAGGTGCGAACGGGGTGATCATAAAGATAAACTACACTTTCTACAGAAGTATTTATACCTCGCTGTTGCAGAGGTGGCGCTTCTAGCACATGAACCTGTGCCCCTGGGGTGGATCCAGCCCTCTGCCCCTGTCCCCGTTTCTTTGGGCAGTCCTTAGCCCTGTGGCCTGTCTCACCGCAAGAAAAGCACCCACCATTCATCTTGGCCTTCTTTTTCCGGCAATCTTTTACTAAGTGCCCCACTTTGCCACAGAATTTACACTTCCTCTTCTCTCGGGACTTGTTGCCCTTCTCTAAGTCTGTCTTCTCAGGGCAGTCTTTGCTGATGTGTCCAGTCTCCCCACAATGAAAACATTCACCTTGCTTTCTTTTCCTCTTTCTACAATCCTCGGCTATATGCCCTCCGTACCACAAAAATTGCATTTCCTTTTTTTTTTCTCGTTTCTTATTATTACTGTTACGATCCTTTCTTGTTTGACTATTATTCGTCTTCCTACACTGTGACTCTTCCGCTTGTTGGTTCACGTGGAGGAGGAGGAGTGAAAGCGTCAGCAGATGGAGAGTAAGGTCTCCAGACATGCTGAAACAGAAAGGATAGATTCAAAACGAAGGATAGAAGATAGTACCTATGGCTTTGGGGAGTGGACTTTGCCTTTTTAAAAATAAAATAATATTTTTCTTTTAAAAATGCTTCTTTAAATTTCCTTTTTGAAAATAATTTTTCAAAACTTTTTATCTTATCTGGTAAACCTATGCTCTGATACCAAGTGAAACACCCCACCTCCGTTAGGGTCACTCTCAAAGGGAATGCCCTAATTTTGGTGGAGGTTTATAAGTACAAGTCACAGATATACAAGACAGATATAAGAACACATATTTGTAAAACATCGGAAGAACAACAAACTTTATTTCATAAAGTCAAATACGTGTTACAACAACATCCTTTCCAAAAACATAACATAACACTTTCATAATCTGTCTTGAGTACATTATTTAAAGAAGCATAAATAAAACATAGATAAACTACAAAAGCCCCTTAGTGGATTGTCCAAAGCCATAGTTCAAAACAGGAAAGTCCAAGCAATACATTTCTCTTCTTCAAGCTGGATGTTGAGGCTGGTCAAGCTGCTGTGCTCCCTCCCTGAGGACCTGGGGGGGAAACGGAAGAAAGAGGACGAAAGAAAAATAGGGTCAGACATAAAGCCTGAGTAAGTCTAGTACTACTTTGTCTATGAATAAAGAACTGGGTATGATAAGTATAAACAAGAAGTGGGCATGCACTATAAACTTGGTTAAGTTGTCTAGGGTCGAATATACTATCGTACCCCATGTTAATCTCTGAACCCATATAAACTAGTTTCCAACTGGCACCCCATAATCAGGGTGATGTGATCCATTCAATGATGATCGGCTCCTACTCGCATAGTTGCATGTGTCTTACGGCCCCCGATGTCTGTAGTTACCTATGCTGGTCCCACCATGGGGTGTATCAAGTCCCATAGTGGCAACCCGACACAACCTTAGAGTGCACAGGTATGCTACTGGTGTCCAGTGCCTTATTTTTCTGCGCCGGAGTGTGTGCACGCCCGCACTCCGTTAGAACCTACACTGCTACACCACCGCCGTCGCTTTGACCTCTTACAATCAGCCCAGTAATCGTGCCCCACCCTGCCTAGTTTCAGGGTATCATGATACACCTTTTAGGGTTACTGCTGAAAAGGGTCCCCCGTTACTAGGTTTTCTATCTCTAGCCAACATGCTAAGTTGGTTAAGTGTTTCCTACCTAACCCCCACCAGTCCGTTTAGTTTAGCATGTTCCATTTTGATTAAGTTTTTAGTCCACTTAATCCTAACAATCCTGACTCAGCCTTAATTGTCTTATTAAGGCCCTGACCTCTCACATTAGACAGGTATTGTTGTGGCTGCCTGTTGCCGGTTGGTTCCGGGCAGTCTTACGCCACAACTCAGTCTAACCTCGGGTCCTTGCTGGGCTCCATGTTTAACCTCCCACATTGGATAGGTATTGTTGTGACTACTGGACAGCCGGGCGGTTCCGGGCAGGTTTACATCACAACTCAATCCAACCTCGGGTTAAACACATCGTATGTTCTACATTTACATATCTTGTCATTCTTCTTTATTTATATGTAAATATTTGCGGCCCATTATTAAGTAAATGGTGTAAAGGTTACACCAATCACGGGCCCAACCCATACTTGAATTTGGGCCCTTCTATTTTATATTTTCATTCATTAATTTATTTTTAACCCAACGTTATTTTCCCCCGTTTAACACGTCCGTTTATATATATATTGGGCTTAGCCTTTTAAAGCCCAATTTAGCCATGCGAAAAGGGGAGGCTTATGGCGTATACACAAAGAGGGGAAGGTGAGCGCATGAACTTGCAATACGACGTTGGAAATACAAAATAGAAATTGGTGTACTTGCATAGGGGCAACATAGGTGACATAAATCAAAGCATGTGAACTTGCATAGGTTTAACTACAACATGAACCTATACTCTTATTTAGGCATAATGTCAAACATAAGCATGTCATAAATACTCCTAGCATAAACATGGAATAATGTCAAACATAAGCATGGCATAGGTAAAGTTCAATTTGTTCATGGCATAAACATAAACAAGTCATGTTCATAAGGTTTCTACATGTTTACAAAGGGGATACTTTGTTACTAACACAAAAGCATAGTTCAACTAAATCATGGTTTAAGTCTAATCACATAACGATGGTATAAATATACTTATGCATAAATATTCCTAATCATGGTGTTTGCTTTAAACTTGCAAAAATGGATTTTTGAGTCTAACCTAGCCATGTCTCACATATGTCATCATATAATTCTTTTAAACAAGATAGACTTAATCATAGATTTCAATTATGCCAAATATCATTCATAGCCTAGCCATATTCATAAGCATGACTTAATACATGGATTATGGTGTCAAAATTCCAACATAGTTTCATATGAACTATAACAACCAAACTTGTCTCAATTGCTTGCAAAACGATTTATGCACAAAGTATACATCATGACGACATAATAACAAAGCCCCAAACTTGCATAAATTTCACTCAACTACATACATGTAGCTTCAACATAGATTACATAATTTGCGCAATATTCCAAACGTATATTTGCATAGAACTACCGCATGTAGTTCTTTATAATGAATAACATAATTTTGCACAAACATGAATTACTTCCATTGCCACAATTCAAGCATACACATCAACACAGTTGTTTATTATACCAAAGTAATACTCTACTTACAATGGTTGCGGCGAATTAAGAGACACGATTCCTTTGTTGAATTGATTAGCTTTAGGTTGCTTGAATTGCTTTAGGCTTTAGAACTTTCTTCCTAACTCTCTCTCTAGTCGGCGGCTACTCTTTGTCGTTCCTCAACAACATGGCGGCTATAATCTTATTTTGAATGAATAGATTAGGGTTTAGTCTAGGGTTGTTTATATAGAGGTTAGGAATTGATTAGGACCATTGATGTTGCTAGGTTAGATCGTAGCCATTCATTAGGAAGAGAGACCAATAAAAACCCGCCACCTAGCCCTAATGACAAAGCAGACCACAGAAATTCGACCACACACCGACCTGGCCAGCCAGGGCTAGACCAGACCTGGCTAGCAGGTCATTTTTGACCTGGGCGCACTTGGCAGGTGCGCCAGGTCAAAAATGTACTGGCGCACTTCACAAGTGCGCCAGTGCATTTTTGTTCTGGCGCACTTCCCAAGTGCGCCAGTGCATTCTGACCCTGTTTTCCGGTTTTTCGCCCAACTTCGTTCGTCCATAACTTCTTCATACGATATCCGTTTTTCGAAAACTCGGACTCTATTTCGCGTATTTTTCCGAGACGAAAGCAATGGCGTATCCCGTTTCCCTTAGTTCTTTGATTTGAAATTAATTATACCTTAATTTGTGAGTTTCACAGTTATAGAATTCGCGGGGTGTTACACTTTGACTTTTAATCGTCGTATGAATTATTCAGAATGGGTTAAACCCGGTCTTTCCGAATAAATCGCGCATCTTAAAATCATGTGCTATATAAACGCAACCTACCCCTCATTCCAATCAAGAATTTTCTTTGATTTAACTTAAACCAAATTTAGGTTCATTCAACTAGTCGGGAATAACGCCTTACCGAAGTAATCATTTATTATTATCCTGTTCCACCCTATTCAACACATGGAGTAAAACTAGTGGTACTCCATATCTAAATGCAAATGTGTTTCCGGTAAATTTAATTAACGTTTATCATTTAAATCTAATTAAAGATTTAACTATCGCATGGAGTTCAAAACTGGTGGCACTCCATTTTCGGTCACTTATTGAATTTAGTAAATTCAATTACTTCAATTCTTCTTTAATCTAATTAAATATTCATTAAAACTATATTTTGTTTCAATCTTCCAGAAATCATTATTTAATGATTATTCAATTTTATGAAATTAATCTTTTCTTAACTGGGTTAAAGAACAAATGTTCCTTAAAAACATAGTTCATGGTAAACCCAAAATCATATACTATTTAATTCCAATTTAATGTATTAAATTAAAAAAAGTTCTTTAGAAAATTCCATTAAATCCCTAATTAAAGGATTAATGAATTACAAATCACAATTTCACTGTTAATTGGGTTTTAAGAACAAACATCATTTAAAAAATTGTTCACAATCAACCTAAAATCAATTTCCCTTTAATGTTTATTAATTGGAAAATATCCTTTAAATCTTAATTAAAAGATTTATTCTTTCTCAATTAGGTTCAAGAACAGTGTTATTTAAGACACCATTCACGACAAACCCAAAATCCAATTTGATATTTAATGTAAGGCTTTGAATAGAATTATATCGACTTATATTCAATATCAAATTCTAAAACCAACGGATATCATATCGGAAATAACGATATTAAATATCTTCCAAATTCCCAAAATAAGATCCGTATAATCATGGAATTTAATATTGAAATAATCCGTAGATAATTTCCATTCATATTCATTCCAATATATTTATTGGAAACTATGGTTCTATTAAAACCATTTTAAATCCTTTTATTTATTATATATAAAATAAATAAATCACTTATTTGACAAAAATATCTTTTATCTTTATAAACTTGGAATTTTCATCAAAACCCTTTTAAAACATTTATTACGATTTTACATAATTTCTCCCTATTTTTAATTAAAAATAGGCCATTTTAATTTAAACGACGTTCCAGGTCATTCAACTACGCGACCGCTATTTTTTTCCAATTTGATTGAAACATTTCGGAAAATCTAACCGTTGGATTTCAAATCTTAAATACTCATTTAAAATCTCTTTTCGGTACGAACACATAGGTTCTAGTTCCAGAAGAATCCGACGGTCGGATCTTCCGCTATGTCTAATCAAAGTGTCGAAATTCGCGAACGGTCGTCGCGCGAAATGTTCTATTTAAACCATTATATATATTAATATATATTATCGTTGATTTCCTTTCTAAACGTATTTTAAAACGTTTATAAATTCGTTTTGAAAATGATTCCAACTTATATTTAAATTTTAAAAAAATTAGTTGAATATTCTATATATTATCCTTTTTGAATAATATTATTTTCCAAAATATTAATTTTGAAATTTCTCTTTTAATATTCATAATTAAATGGATAACATAAATCGATAAATACAATCGAGTTAAAATGGCGTTACTGGACTAAAAGCTCAATTCATTATCTTATCTATTTATATTTTATTATGGGCCAGACCTCTCACATTAAGCCTACAACCTACGAATGCTGGATATGCCGGTTGGTTATAGGCAGACTTATCCCACAAGTTGGGCTTAACCTCGTGTCATGGCTCAATTCGTATTTGCGCACTTGGACCTCTGACATTAGGTTCAACATTTGTGGCTGCTGGATATGCCGGGCGGGTCCGGGTAGATTTATACCACATATGTAACCTAACCTCGTGTCTAAGTACAATTATAATTAATTCATTGAAAATATTATTTTAAAATATTCTTTTAAAATAAAGATATGATCTTTACATTAAATTGTTACTAATTTTATAAAACCCTTTGTTACTGAATATCCTAACCGACATTTCAATTTTTGAATGAAAAATTGAACTTTCTATATTATTATTATATTATAATAATAATTTTTTCAAAGTGTTCAAAATTTTGAAATCAAACCTTCTTATCTTAACATACTGACCGTAAAGATGTAATCTTTTTAATTAAATCCTTTTTATTATAACGTTTAAACAATAAAGATATAATCTTTCTAATTCATACGTCAATTAATTACATTAACTGAATATTAAATTAAAATATTCCTTTAATTCAAAATTGGAATGAGACCCAATCCATTACCATATAATTTTAATTATATGGATTTCAAACATCGCATTAATTCTATAATAATGATAAAACATTCAATAACAGCCAAAATGCATTTTAAACTAATCACAAGGGTGATGTGTAGTCAGAATATCAACCCAAGACCCGTATGGGGTTTCAACCAACACAAATTCAAATAATATATTATTAATTGTGCCTTTGGACGATGTGTGAAAATTTATCGTCCAATCAACATAAACAAGTCAGGCAACTTGTAAATGGCAGTGTAAACATGTTTTAAATATCATAAATGTCATAACAACATGTTACATATTTCAAATTTCAAACAATTCACCACAGTCATCCAAATCAATATTCATCCAACAAACATTAATTCCAACACAAATAATTAATTAATATTTAATAATAAAAATAATTAACTGTTCAAAAGCTTGAGTGAGATAAAAGTTCTCACCTTTGCCAGGCTTTAATTGACGGTTCGGGCCCAATTTTGGCCCAAAATCCAGCATGCTCCAAAATTGACAAATTTGGTGTCTACGCGGAGCTTATGACTCAATGATCATGGCAAATCCGGTTTTGCGCAATTTCGAGTCCGTATCAAAAAGATATGAATTTTCGAAGTTTGTAACAATTTAATAATTAATTTAAAATATGGAAATTACCGAAATTTTCAACTTGCTCAGAATTGGACAAAATTACTGCTCGCTCAAAGCTCTCGACATAACGAACTCAGTGGATTCAGTTCCATGCAATTTCGATAACGTGACAAAAAGTTATGCACTTGCGAAGTTAACAAATCGATTTAAATAATATTTAAATTTGTAAAAATTACCCAAAATTTCAACTTCCTCCAAATTGGACGAAATTGGTGTCCACTCGAAGGTCTCATCGCCACGATCGCAGCAGATCCAGTTTTGTGTGATTCTGAGTTTATGGGAAAAAGATATTAATATAAGAACATGGAATATTATTTATATAAAAAAATCACTATTCACCTTCTTCTCCAGACGACACCCTCAACTTAAAATGCTCGCCACGGCCAAACCGTAAGTCGGAATTACACGAAACCAGCGCCATTCTCTCCGGCTTCTCCCCCTCTTTCCACGCCGGGTGGTCCTCCCTCCAGCTGGCCAAGTGGGGCCCACGATCTATAGATGAACGAAAAAGTGCAGTTTCCGTTCATCTTAGTGTTGCGGCCGCCTCAGTGCTCCAAATGCCACCAATTTTTGTTAGTAGTTAGATCTCGACCTCCCGAACAACTTTTGTTCAGGTGATTTCGCCTGAAAATGCACGAATCGATGGAAAAAAAAATCGTTTTTGTTTTCAGTTTCGAAATTGCTGTTTTCGTCATTTTCTCGCCAAACCGTACACTTTCAGGCCAAACTTCCTTCGACAAAGTTATGCATCTATCTCCCCTCTACAACTTCCCCAACTGGGCCATCGCCTAATTCTTCACGGATTAGCCAGAAAACCCAAATTTCATACATCAGTTTTCTGCCGTTGAACTTAGATCCCGGTGAATCCGTGCGACATTAGGCCATGGATTTTTCATGGGAGGTAGAGACGATAGAGATGCACAAAACCCAGAAAGGGTTTGGTCTGATTTTGTTTTGTTTGAGAGATATAAATTTTTGAAGAATTAGGGTCTTATTTGCAAAGAAGAATTTAGAGTGGAGGCCATGAAAGTGAAGAAGAAGGTGGCTAGTGTTTTCTCTTAGGTTTAGGAGCTGTTGGAGATATTATAAATGGGCTGGGTAATTATGTTTTAATCCTTGTTTAACTTTATAATTATAGCCCTTTAGCAATTAAAATTATTCAATTTTCAATCCTTTTAACGGTTTTAAAATTCTTGCGAACACATACGGACTCCAATTTCGATGGAAATTGGAACACAAATATTATTTGACATTACGAATCCAAAGAAACTGGTTTCGTTGAATTCTGAGTCCATATGAATAAATAGTGAAATTTTAACGATTGAAAATTGACTGTTTTTCACTTAAAAATTAATAACGACCACATACTAGCTCCAAAAATTATGAATTTTGGAATCTAGCAATAATTTAATATTCCGGATGCATAGAAAGTGATTTTGTCGAATTCGGAGATCGTTTGCAAAATTCCCATTTTTAAGGCGTATATATTTAATATTAAAAATACATATTTAAATGAATAATTTCCGAATCTCGGAATATATCGATGTTTATACTTTTTGGATTCAGAAATGTCATTTTGAACTCAATGGGAGTGGTTTCGAGTCAAATTCATTCATATGCAAAAAGTAGCTGTTTGGGCCATATATATTATATATAAAAACTTTCCCGTATTTTTCTGATATCTTGATTTGAACATAACTTTTGATTTCCGCTATGAAATTTCAATTTTTCGGATTCATTGGAAATATATTTTTAAATAGATTCTAATATTTATGGTTTCACTAAAATCTAATTTATTTCGCATCCTGTACAGTCAGTCAAAGTTAAAATTCAAAATTTCAAACTACCGCGCTATTTCTAACTCCTTTTATAATTTAAATAAAATTTATTCATTTTAACTTCGATTAAAACAAATTTGTAGTTGTTATTATATAAAATAAATTATTTTAAATATTAAAAACCCATTAAAATAATTGAAATAAAAAATTTAAATTCGGCCCAAAATTCCGGGTCGTTACAGTCGCATGGTGTGAATGGTCAATGTGGCATGCTGAGATGCAAAGTATCAGTGCTTCTGTTGAAAAGCAGAGTCTTGTGGTTGATGATCAAAGCACGGCTTTAAATAGCATAGCTTTGTGTATAGCGTTAATTCGCGAGCCTCACACCCCGGTGTGAACCAGAAACGGCAGAGGACCACAGGGAGGGTGCGCGTTTCTTTCTAGCTAGGAGTGGTGTCATGATTTGGAGCCTAGACATTTTACTGATGTGGATGTTGCATATTATTTGACGGATAGAGAGGCACCAAGGATACATCGATCACTACGGGGACGATGGAAGACATGGTCGATATACTGACTAGACTTACGCCCCATAGGGCGGGGAAACATATTGTTCAGGGATTATTAACCCACTTAGTGTGGATTGGCCCTGACGCTACAAGGGTCGATGCATTCTGATCCTGAGACATTGGCTAGATTGCCTCGAATTTGGTAAGAACGATCCCTTGCCTTGGTTCATAGATGGAATCCAATTTTCAATATGTGACATTTCAGTTTCAATTGTAAAACTAGTACGACGACATGATATATGTTATCCATGCCGTCTATGATTGATACATTTATATTTGAAGTTTTTTTTAACACTATGAACTTATAATATTATAAAATTATTTGATTTAAATGTACCAAACATGTTTGGCTATTATAAGGGAAAACTCTATCCTTCGGCTTGCGTTGCATTGTGTGATGGGACCTGAGTCTTATAATAGCTTCGTTTTTCCAAAAAGCATTGCGCTATTTATTTTAAGCACAAGTATTCTTGGGAGGAAACCTGTTCCGTGTTATATGGCGTGGTCCCTTGATTCTTTATTTTTAGAGTAAAGTTTTAAATAACTGTTTTAGTTTTCACACACTAGTCACATGACTGATCTGGAGTTTATTGTTTTAACCTAAACTCTGGGTGCCCCTATTTTCCACACAGGCAGCTAATAGTTTTGGTTTTGCAGATTTATTTTTACAAGTGTTAGCCCACTTTGTGAACTGGGAAACACAAAGTCGAGATGTGAAACATTGAAGAACTTGGAAAGCATTATAGCGGGTCAGATCGGAGAAATGTAGCGGGTTGGATTGGAGAGGTTTTGTTGTTCGGATCGGTGAGCTGTTATTGTTGGAATCAGAGAGGCACTGTTGTTCGGATCGGAGAGCAACCTACTGCCAGTTGGAGTGGAGGGCTACCTGCTACAGAGACAGATCGGAACGGAGCAAAAGTGGATGAAGACTTAGTCTTGGGTTAATCCGGATCGGATCGGATACTCCGATCCGAACCCCCACTGCAGGCTCCTCCGATCCGAACCCATATTCCACATCACCCCCCCTCCCATGATCGCCTGGTTATTTGGAGCGGTTATGACCAGTTCCTGCCCACAACGTTCATTGCTCTGATGCGTTGTCAACACTGAAATCCATCCGAACTCGAGGATGATGGGATGGAAGACACGTGGCTTCGATCCGGATTGGGTTTTGAGCAAATTTTCACCTATAAATACCCTGCTTGGAGACAATGAAAAAGATCTTCTTTTTGGCACTTTGAGAGTTCAACCACTTTCATAAACCGAATTCCAGCACTCCCGGATAATCCAAATCGTCTTTCAATATTTGTTTTGAGACAATTGAGTTAATGTATGTGAGTTGTGAGTGAAATTGAGTGAATATCTCATTGTAATTGCAACTATATCATTGAGAATAGTGATTGACAAGTGGACGTAGGCTTTTCTTCGCCGAACCACTATAAATTCTGTGTCTCTATTTTACTTTTGATCTTATTTCATTCTGCTTTTAGTCAATTTGGGTGTTAGAACCACTTTTTGGTCTAACATTTTGGTGCTTTCACTGGGAATCATCTGAATTCTTTGTTTTTCGGGATTATCATTCTACTTTTTGGACCGTTGAGTTCAAAGAAGTTAATCCTCAAGTTTCGACGTTCTTGAATATTTGTTGAATTGATGTTGAAGAACCATGGCCAAAGGAAAAGGCAAGGAAGTTCAATCTAGTCGAGGAAACGGAGTTGGTGAAGATCAGGAAAATGCAGTTGTGACAAGGTCTCGTGGGCAGAGCTCAGCAGCAGAACGGATTGATACAGGAAATCCGAACCGCACTCAGGGGGAGAGCTCCGATCCGATCTGGGTATGAGAATTTGAAGCAGTGCATTCCCCCAACCTGAACCGACCCGAGCAACTCGCCCTACACCGACCCGACCTAGCTTTCCAGCTCCGACCCGAACAGGCTTCCCGGCTCCGACCCGACCCGATTTTTCTTCTCCGAACCGACCCGTCACTTGGTGATGTTGGAACCTCTACTCGAGCCCCTACAAATGCTCCGATTCCAGCCACCAGGGTCAATGATCAGGTCAATCCATCCGCACCTATTATTCAAGGAGATTTCTCGCGCCTACTTGACATGCTTGAGAGTACTAGGGAGGCTATGAAAATCCACGAGCGTACCAATCTCATGATGCAAGAAAATATGAGACTCATGAGCAGGGAAATTAGCGAACTCCGTAGACAGAGAACCCCATCCCCGGTTCGCCACACACCAATGGATCGGTCTTCTTCTTCCGAGGAAGAACGGCCCCGTGAAAGAAGGCCGCTCGAACGACCTCAGAATTTGGAGCAACAGACGTTCAGATCTTTGGGGTCCCGCGAGGATATTGCACGAGCACTAGGAACCAATGATCCAAGCTTGAGAGACCCTAACCATACTAATCCCACTCAGGGGCAGGTGCTCCGGCCCCCTCCTCCCGAGATCGACCGGGGGCGTAGGGAACGAAGCAGAGGCGTAGGGAACGAAGCAGAGCAGAAGCAGCTCAAAGAAGAAGGGCATCTCCTGAACCAGAGCCCAGAAGAAACCCGGATACCAGGGCCATGGAGCCTGAACGGCCCCTAACTAATGCTGACGTACAGGCAATGGTACGCCAGATTATGTCTGAAAGCCGGAACTATACCAATGAAGATTATGGCATTGAGAGAAGCCATACTCCTTTCACTGACGACATCCTCAATTTTCAGTTTCCCCGACGTTTTAACCTACCGCAGATGGACAAGTACAATGGGAGAACCGATCCGGGACAACATTTGATGCGATACTCGTGGCTCATGAATGTTGCTGTTGCTCCTGACGTAGTGAAGTGTAAAGCATTCCCGATCTATTTAGAGGATGTGGCACTGCTATGGTTTACCCGACTTCCCCCTCATTCGATATTGAATTATAGGGAACTGAGCGAGCGTTTTATGAATCAGTTCCGACTCTATACCCGAAAGTCTAAAAGTGTTATTGAATTATCAAGAATTAAGCAGGCGCCAGGAGAGTCTTTGAGGTCATATCTCGACCGTTTCAACTTAGCTGTGACTGAAGATAGTGACCCGCATGAGCCCACCATCTTGATGGCTTTAATGGAAGGAGTCGATACTGACTCCGAGTTCGGAGATTACCTTTCTGGGAAGACACCCTCCACGAGAGAGTTATTCTATGAAAAGGCCGATATTCACTTAAGACGAGAGGAGGCCAGGGCAAACCGAAAGATAAAGTCTGGAACGGCTTCAAAAGAAAATGTTCAGAGTAATATCGCCGTGAAGCAGTCTGGAGAAAGTTCCGGAAAAGTTGAAGTGAATGTGGGAAACAAGAGTGGAAACGACAATTCTAGAAACGGGGGCAACAAAAATAACCGTAACGCGAATGGTAATAGAAGAAATAGAAATAGGGGAAGTGATCCTAACAAAAGACCCCGATTCTAGACTTATGAGAATTATACACCATTGAACGACACTCTGGAGAACATTTACTTGAATACATACAATGTTTTGCAATATAAAAGACCGCCACCTCGCGATTCAACGGAGAAAGAAATGGCAACTGGAAAGTTTTGTTTGTTTCATGGAACTCATGGGCATTCAACCAATGAATGTCAACATTTGAGAGACGTGATTGAGAAGCTGCTGCGCGAAGGGAAACTGGATGAATATAAGGTTGCCCCGAGGGACAGGGGGCAAGGAGAGCAGGCTCCAAAACAGATTCAATCTGCTCCCAAGCCTATAGCGCAGCAGAAAGGCAAGGGAATTGTTATCAACTCCATAGTGGGTGGACCCCACCCAGCAATCCGCAGTTTAGAGCGATGGATCAATATGTAAATGCTGCCAAGCATGTAGATGTGGATGAATGTGATGATTTAGAAGATATCGCTCCCATAAAACAATAGAAGACAATGTTTGACGACGTGGTATTCCGTAACAGAGATAATGCCGGGATCCAGTCACCCACCGATGATCCGTTGGTCATTACTACCACCATTGGGTCGGCCTTGGTTCATAAGGTGTTAGTAGACAATGGGAGCTCTGTTAATATTTTATTTTAAAAGTCATTCGATCAGATGAAGCTAGAATCTGAAGATTTGAAGCCATGCGAAGGTTGGATCCGAGGCTTCAACGGGGCATCGACTGCTCCAATAGGGTACATAGAATTGTCTGTAACCTTGGGGCAAGGAGAACGCCGAAGTGTACGGATTCTTCAGTTCGTAGTGTTGGACGTAGATTCGCCTTATAATGCATTTTTGGGAAGGCCTGCCCTTGCTGAGTTCAGGGCTTGCATCGCCCCTTGGTGTTTATTGCTTAAGTTCCCAACTGAAGCCGGAACTGGAGTAATGAGAGGGGATCAAGTCTCCGGACGGGCCTGCTATGTTGCCGAATTAAAGACGTTGATGAAAGGACTTAACATCGAAAGTAGAGATGCCTCGCCTCCTCCAAAGGAGGGCTCGGCGTAGCAATTAGAGGGGTCGGCCCCGAAGGAGTTGCCCAAAGGAACGCCTGAAGACCTGGATCCCAGAAAAGACAAGGAACCAGAGACTAGAAATGCAACTCCTAATGAAGCGACAGTGGACATTCCCATTGATGAAGCTGATCCAACAAGAGTTTTGAAGATTGGATCCCAGTTGGATCCACGTCGGGCCAAAGAACTAGCTGACTTCCTGAAGGCAAACTTGGACGTGTTTGCCTGGACCCACGCTGACATGTGTGGGATATCGCCATCCATCGTAAGTCACTCACTAAATGTAAACCCGAAACACCTGCTTATAAAGCAAAAGAGACGTATGCTGGGCCCAGTGAGGTCGGCTGCTCTGAAAGAAGAAGTGGAGAAACTGAAACAGAACGGATTTATTAGAGATTCGACATATCCCGACTGGATATCGAATCCCGTCTTAGTAAAGAAGCCGAATGGAAAGTGGCGGACTTGCATTGATTTTTCAGATTTGAACAAAGCTTGCCCGAAAGATAGTTTCCCACTTCCCAGGATTGACCAGCTTGTAGATTCAACAGCGGGACATGAACTTCTTTCTTTCATGGACGCATATTCCGGGTACAACCAAATTCCTATGCACATGCCAGATCAAGAACATATAAGCTTCATTACAAATTTGGGGTTATACTGTTATGTGGTCATGCCGTTCGGATTGAAAAACGCCGGAGCCACTTATCAGCGCTTGGTGAACAGAATGTTTTATAATCAAATAGGGAAGACTATGGAAGTTTATGTGGATGATATGCTTGTCAAATCGAAACAGTCCTCCAGCCATACGCAAGACTTGGCAGAAATGTTTGGTATCCTGCGAAAGTATCGGATGAAGTTGAATCCTTTGAAATGTTCATTTGGAGTGGCATCGGGAAAATTTCTAGGTTTCATTGTGAGCTCCCGAGGAATTGAAATCAATCCCAGCCAAATAGCAGCGATTAGAAACATTGAAGAGCCGAGGAGAATTAAAGACGTCCAAAGTCTTGCGGGGAAAGTAGCTGCTTTGAGTAGGTTTATCTCCAAAGCCATGGACAAATGCGTCCCGTTTTTTGATTTGATTAAAAGGGGAAAGAAGAACTTCGAGTGGACTCCGGACTATGTTGAGGCCTTTCGAAATTTATTGGAATTGCTAGAAAAACCGCCGATTTTGTCAAAGCCAGTGGATCACGAAGAGTTATTTGTTTACTTGGCAGTCTCGGCTCACGCTGTTAGCACATCCTTGGTTCTAGAAGAAGACAAAGTGCAAAGGCCAGTATATTATGTAAGCAAGAAATTGGCAGCGGCAGAACGCAACTACCCAAAGATTGAGAAGCTCGCTTACAGCCTCCTGATCGCCTCCCGAAAACTTCATCACTATTTCCAAGCTTACCCAATAACCATATACACTGACCAACCTTTAAGGCAGGTGTTGCAGAGACCCGAAGCATCAGGACGATTGATCAAATGGAATATTGAATTAAGTCTGTTTGATTTAAATTTTCAGCTACGAAGGTCGATCAGGGGGCAAGCTCTGGCAGACTTTATAGCACAGTTCACTATCCCAGAGGAGGAAGTAATCGATGACAGAGTGGTCAAGTCAGAAGATGAGTTAAAGATAGATTCATAGAAGCTATACACAGATGGAGCCAAAAACGACCGAAGGTCCGGAGCTGGAATCGTCTTAGTTACTCCTGAAGGGCGGTCGTTATATTACGCTCTACGATTAGAATTTTCGGCGACTAACAATGACTCTGAATACGAAGCCCTGATTGCCGGGATGAAGCTTGCTAAAGACCTCGAAATAAAAGTGTTGGACATATTTTGCGACTCCAAAATCGTTGTTTGCCAAGTGCGAAAGGAATTTGTGGCTCGAGGAACTCGACTCATCGCCTACCTCGGGAAAGTGGAAAAGCTGTTGAGCAACCTGGAGCGATACAGTATAATGCATATCCCAAGAGATGAAAACCAGAAGGCAGACAGGCTGGCAAAGCTAGCTAGTTCCGACAATCCAGAAGAAACTGAAATAATTCCAATTGAAACGTTGGAGTCGCCAAGCTTTGAGTCGATGGAAATTGAGTTCGCTTTCGAAGCAGAACCGGAGAAGGAGTCGTGGATGATTCCAATTAAGAGCTTCCTTAAGAATGGGACGCTCCCATCAAAGAAGAGTGAGAGAAGGGCTATAGTTCGCAAGGCTACCAGATATGTCCTACAAGATGATACTCTTTATAGGCAAGGATTTTCTATGCCCCTGTTATGATGTATAGCACACAACGACATCAAACGTGTACTAAGAGAAGTACACGAAGGTGAGTGTGGAGATCATACAGGAGGTCAGACTTTAGCGAAAAAGATATTGCATTATTGATACTTCTGGCCCACAATTAATAAAGATGCAGCTGATTATTCACGACGTTGCGATAAGTGCCAGAGATTCACCAAAATCCCCAGAGCACCGTCGACTCAACTCAAATCGATGGTGAGTCCTTGGCCTTTTGCCACGTGGGGAATTGATATCATCGGAATTCTACCAATTGCTAAAGGAGGAGCGAAATATGCAATAGTCGTTGTGGACTATTTTACGAAGTGGGTGGAAGCTGAGCCCCTAACCAAGATCACGGCGAGAAAGGTGATAAGTTTTGTGGTTAGAAATATTATATGCCGATTCGGGATCCCAAGGACCATTATAACTGACAACGGAACCCAGTTTGATGGTGCTGAATTCAGAAATTTCTGCCAGAAATATAAGATCGACAAACGGTATACTGCGGTTGCTTATCCGCAGTCGAACGGGCAAGTTGAAGCAATAAACAAAGTTATAAAATCCATCCTCAAGAAACGGTTAGAGCGCGCAAAGGCAAAATGGGTTGATGAATTGCCTTTAGCTTTGTGGGCATATCGAACAACATTTAAGACAGCTACTGGTCATACCCCTTTCTCTCTCTCTTTTGGTTCAGAAGCAGTAATTCCAGTGGAGCTTGAAGTTCCTTCCCACCGGGTGACGTATTATGACCCGATGACAAATCGGGCGCTCTTACTCGAGTCTCTTGATGAAATTGAAGAAAAAAGGGACGAAGCAGATTTGCGCGCGGCAATACATCGACGTCAGATGGCACGCTATTACGACAAAAAAGTTCTCCTTAGGACTTTTGAACCAGGAAATTTGGTGCTAAATAGAATCTTTCCTTCCCTTCCTCACCTCGGTCCAAAATGGGAGGGACCCTTTGTCATCCAACGGAAACTTGAAAAAGGAACCTTCAAGTTAACGACCGTAGATGGCGAAGAAGTACCTAGGGCATGGAATGCCCAACACTTGATGCGATATTTGGATTAGAAATGTTGTATTCTTTGTTATTTTTCTTATGAACTCTATAAAAAGGCACGACTTGCCTTAGGAAAATCTGATGATATGAATAAAGGACTATAAAGTGGATGTAGGCTACGACTTAGCCGAACCACTATAAAAATATCGTGTGTTATTTACTTTCATGCATTATATATATATACATTCATCGACTATTCTGTTGTGATTATGGAATATAAGATGATTCAAAACTTGAAAGGTTGAAAACAGTTTAAACGTAAGAAAAAGCACAACGACTATTTGTGCGATAAGACATAAAAGAATGGGAAAACGACATTCTTAACTCTAACTCTCGAGAATTGAGAGAGAGTATAAAAGGACTGGAAGACGACGTCCTCTGAGGCGTGAAGGTGCACCCAGACAAGAGACCGCCTCAGTAAGAACTCTAACCTGAGTATAAGACAGGAGAGTATAAAAAAATGCCAGAAAAAATGACAGGCATTGACGACACAGAAAATGCGATCCCGTCAGAAAATCGGGGACATTCAGACTACTTGATTAAGTCTCGAATAGTTTTTTGAAATTGACTGGGGGCATATATGTATACACATATTTCCTCCTACCATAACTTCATTACATAACTATAGTAAGACATGCATTCTTACATAAGTGCAGAACTAATGACTAATAGACATTGCGGAAAATGAATTATTTTTTATTTACAAATGAATGAATTTGTATAGGAAAATAGCCAAAAAGAAGGTGCAAGAGCCACCCTTATAGCAGCAATTGTTGGTCCATCAAATGCTAAAACAATGCAAGACAGCCCACTATTTAGACTTCGAGTGAGGCTTGGACTTCTTGGCGGCTTTCTCCGCATCCTTCGCCTCTCTCTCGGCCTCCGTCAAGATGCGCTTTGATTTTTTCTTTCCTGAAGATGCGGCGTTGGAATCGGTTGACTTCTTCCCGGAGGGCTGAGCGCTGGAATCAAGAGAAGACTTTTTAGCGAGTTCCTCTGCAATAGATCTAGTTGAAAGCTTAACAACTAACCTTGATCCCGCATCCACAACTGCGAGAGGCCTGAGGATTTCAGGGTCTAAGTATTCAGCTTTTAACTGCAAGTGTTTATCTTGATCAGCTTTCATTGCAGCCAAAGTAACATCATCTGCACTTTTCGACTCCCCGACTATTGCCACCTCTGGATCTTCCTCATGTCCTCCGTCGCCGCAATCATCCTTTAAGGCGGCTATCATTTCTTCATCACGAGGAGTGTCAGCCTTAGACGGCTCGCTTCCTTCTCCCAAATCTATAGGAGCAACCTTGTCCTTTCCCCCTTTTGCCTTCTCTATAGGCTCCGCCCCAGAGGCGGTTCCCTGAGTCACATCTATCTTTCCGGATGGCTCAATACCTACAGAATGAGAAGCAACAGTTATGAACTCAGGAGAAAATGATGGGTTTTTCATCGATTGCTCAATCACGTGGCGAAAGGTAGAGATGGCCCTGACGAATTGAGGAGAAAATGTAGAGATACCTTCCGAAGACTTCTCAGCAGGGGTAACTGCTGTCTCCGATGCCGTTTCGGGAATAGGGGATAGCAGAGTTGTTCGAGGGATTCCCGGGTTTTCAGGATCATACCCCTCTACTTCAGAAGTTGCGGGGGCAGTAGAAGAGGAACCAGCCTCGGGAATGTTCTTCTGCTTAGTCCTCTGCCTCTCTTCTTCCATAGCATCAGCAATGAGGCGGTGCCCTTCAGCTAGGCGTTCTGGCTCGTCATCCCTTAAATATTTCTCCATCAGCTTGTCCTCATCAATGGAATCAACCTTGAGCTCCTCTTTCTCCCACTCAACGATCTGACTCCATACTTGGACTAGAGTAGATGGAATCCTCAATCCAAGAAATGTTTCGGCGACGGATGATATGTGCAAAGAATTCAATCATTAATTCGCCGAAACCCTGAATCTCTGCCTCCGCCTCTGACAATTGTTTGCGGGCCTCCTCAGCGGATTTGATAGCACATTCGACGTTACCCTCCGCCAGGGCAGCTCTGTTCTCCGCCTCCATTAGCTTAGAAGCCAATTCAGCATTTTTCTTTTCTAGCTCAGCATTCCTCTTTGCTAACTCGGCATTTTTCCGTTCAAGGTCAGTGTAAGCAAGGCGCGTTTTAGCGGCATCTGACTTAGCATCTTCAGCTTGCTTTTTTAACTCAGAACGCTCTTGAGTGTGAGATTCAAGCAAATCATGATAACGTTTTTGCATATCTTCAAATTGTTGTTTGAAGCTAGTAGCGTCCCTTTGAGCAACAGCAAGCTGGGCCTGTGTGTCATCCAAATCTTTTCCTAGATTCTTTAAGGCCTTTGCATCTTCTTCCGCGGTTTTTTGCATCGAATCAGCATTCGTGATTAGAGTACGAATGATTCTGGAAAGGTTGCGTGAATATTTGAACATTTCAGAATACTGTTTTTCGACCGCATCTATCTTTGCTTTGGCTTCATCTGCCCACCTGGAAGAAATAGGCTCGAGGGCAGGTAAAAAAGTCAAGTTCTCGAAGTAATGTTTGGGAAATTGCTCCTCCAAATACGCCCGCTTGATTGCAGTTTCAGCATCTAGTGGTGGAGGGGCGGGGATCGTCAACTCAGTATCCCTGTGCGTGGAGGATTCAATAGTCTCTTTATCTGTTCTAGGCCGTTTAGCAGAGACTTTGCGTTTACTTCGCGACTCAGTATCTTTTGGCGGACTTCTCTCCCTGCTGCGCTTTTCTTGGGAAGAGGTGGAGTCTTTCGGTTGCGGCCTGTCCTCTTCCCGACGACCTTGATAACCTTTATGTCTCTCTGGGTCCGTCCGAACAGGAGAGCGAGAACGCGAAGTTCGAGAGCGATAGGGTTCATAAGGCCTTCTCTCCTCCCTACTGCGATCGTCGCGGCGATCATACTCAGTATCATAAGGTGGATTAGACATGCTGCGGCGGAGTTTTCTGATATCATAGTAAGATCGAGACATCGTGCCTGCACAATAAGACAAATGAAATTCAGGATCAATATTTTCACAAAGAGAAAGATGCAATGAGTGGTAATGTTTTTGTGTATAATGTGTCCTAAGTGGTGTTTTTCCCCCCGATAAACCCGAGTCCGAAGCTAGACTAGTACGGGCGGGCTCTTTGGCCTAAGCAGGAGTGGTCTCTTCAGAAGAGGTGAACACTAAAGGATCCTTCCTAAAATCCTCTGAGGTTTATATAGTTTCAGGTAAGGGGAGATCCCCCAAATCCTGAAATAATGGGTCATCAGTACTAGGGACATCTCCCTCGGAAGCATCAGTTGGCGACTCTTTGGAAGACGTTGACCTTTCTGGAGAAATGGCATCCTCAGGAACAGTATACCCTTCGCAATGCTTTTCGGCCAAGTTAGCCAAGTCATCGTCTTGAGTAGAAGATGGAGAGGGTGAAGTTTGAAGAGGCACTGTAGGAGCTCCCGAACCTTCCCCTGTCTCTGGGACTACATCCACTGGAGGAATATATACGTATGGAGCCATCCCATGACCAATGCTATGAGTAACAGATAGCAACCCATGAAAATGAAGATACTCGTCCTTAAGGACTTCATCAATAGTCAAGAACTTCTGATCGCCATTAAGGAGCTGGTGCATCCGGTCAAAGAATACCTGGTCTGATATTTGTTTTGGGTTGTCGACTGCAAACAAAAAGAAAAAAGAATTAAGGCGATGACTTGAATGTATAGAGCCGAGATTTAGAAAATCAGTGCTTTACTTGATTTCGTCCACCTCCTGGCACACCCAGGCTGTCGCTTCACATAAAACCATTCCAACCTGGAATCTCCAGCTTTACTACTGAATGGCGCTGAAATTATCTTCCTCTTAGGGACAGACTCAAAATAGCAGAAAGAAGGAGTCTCTCGAGTCCGATGCTTGAAGTTGTAGAAGAAATGAACGTCATCGAAAGTGAGCTCTATGCCTAAGATCTCACGGTATGCTATATATAAGGTGTGTAAGTAAGCATAAGAATTGGGATGCAGCTGCATGGGGGCAATCCGCATTTGTCTTAGAAAATCAACGATGAAGGGAGAAAATGGAGGGATAGCACCGACCATGCACATCAACCGAGTAATTGCCATATACCCTTCTGGAGGGTTGTGGGGACGGTCAGTTTTCGAAGGCACTAGGGTGTCCCTTTTTAGTATCCCGTATTTTAAACAAATTCGGATAAGTCTGTCATTGTCGATTGTTGATTCAACAGAATCTTGGGGTGATTCCAATATGACAGCCGATTCAAACTCATCAGGAGCCCGGTCGTCACCAATCCCTCCTTCGTCTTCAAAACCTAGAGAAACTTCACCCTCCGAAGATACATTGTCACTTTCGCGATTTCCAACCTTGTAGTCTGAACCCTCATCATTCCATTCTGGATCCGAAGGAGAAGATATATCCTCGAAAGTAACTTTGTTGGATGTCTCCTGGGCCTCTTTCTTCTCAGCTAGTCCAGAAGAGCATCTGGGTCTCATGGTCATAAAACTATTGAAGAAGTAATAGCACAAGTTAGAGTAAATTAGCCCGTATCCCCCCGTGCATGTGTGCAAACTAAAGTGTAAACAGTGTGTGCGGAAAGTGTAAAGTAAATGTTTAAAAGTGCGACGCGAAATTTTGGCAAAGTATAAAGGATTGAAGTAGTTCTTGATGTCCAGTTACGTTCGCAAGGAACTATCCTAACTGTCCATTAAGTTGAAAATTATGCCAAAAGTTGATTGGGCCAGTTAAACGAGTTTTTATGCATTAAGTTAGGTTGCATTTCAGTTCGGTTCGGGCGCATTCATTGGATCGGATCGGGGGCGTAGCCTTGAGCTCGGATATCTCGTTGAAACTCAGAAATCAAAGTCGGATCGGCTCGAAAGTAGGTTCCCCAAACGGTTCGGGTCGGACCGAGTAGTCACGCCTCTCCACCTTTATCTTACAAACCGACCTGATCCGGTTAGGTGAGGACCATTTCTTCCTTCTTTAATTACTTTCCCCGACCCGATCCCACCTTTTGGACTTCTTTTCTTTTTTCTTTTCTCTACTTGCCCCGACCCAATCCGACAATCTGGGCTTCTCTTCTTTTTCCCTTTCTCCACTTGCTCCGACCTGATCCGACATTCTGGACTCCTCTTCTTTTTCCCTTTCTCCACTTTTCATACTCCACCGCCCGAACCGACTTCCTATGATCTTCTTCTTCTTCCTCCTTTTTTGCCTCAAACCATAACTCCCTCTTCCAACGCCTCGAAGTAGCAGCGAGGCCACCAACGACGATAACGAAGGAAGAGGAGACTGCGGCGTGGAAACCGCGTCCAGATCGGTCGAATTGACCATCAGTTTCAATTAAAACTTGTTATCACCAAACCAATCAAGGATTCAAACCTACCAGAGTATGTAAATTGGAAATTCGCACGAGAATGGTGAAAAGTTCTTATTTCTTTTTCTCTAAATTCTGGAGTTCCGAAGCAAAAAGGGTAAAACGATAAAAAGGAAATGAGAGGAAGATGAAGACCCAGTTTATATAGAGAAGCAGGGTGACTATTCGTCTCCCCGTTCGGACCGGATCGACAGTCCAATAGCAAAGCTTAGCCCAATAGTCCAATGAAAAATAGAAAGAAGAGGGGGTCTGTTCGGATCGGAATCCGAACCGAACAGAATTCTGTAACTCAGCAGTGTATTAAATTGAAGTTCAAAGAAGAAGATGAAAACACAAGGAAAATCAAAGGAAAATTTACCTAGAAGACGCTGTGCAATGATAATCAAAGCATGCTCCGTCTCCAACAGAAGCATCCTTTGAGGGGGCAAAATGTTAGCCCATTTTGTGAACTGGGCAACACAAAGTCGAGATGTGAAACATTGAAGAACTTGGAAAGCATTATAGCGGGTCGGATCGGAGAAATGTAGCGGGTCGGATCGGAGAGGTTTTGCTGTTCGGATCGGTGAGCTGTTATTGTTGGAATCAGAGAGGCACTGCTGTTCGGATCGGAGAGCAACCTACTGCCAGTTGGAGTGGAGGGCTACCTGCTACAGAAACAGATCGGAACGGATCAAAAGTGGATGAAGACTTAGTCTTGGGTTAATCCGGATCGGATCGGATACTCCGATCAGAACCCCCACTGCAGGCTCCTCCGATCCGAACCCATATTCCACATCACTCCCCCCCATGATCGCCTGGTTATTCGGAGCGGTTATGACCAGTTCCTGCCCACAATGTTCATTGCTCTGATGCGTTGTCAACACTGAAATCCATCCGAACCCGAGGATGATGGGATGGAAGACACGTGGCTCCGATCCGGATCGGGTTTTGGGCAAATTTTCACCTATAAATACCCTGCCTGGAGACAATGAAAAGGATCTTCTTTTTGGCACTTTGAGAGTTCAACCACTTTCATAAACCGAATTCCAGCACTCCCGGATAATCCAAATCGTCTTTCAATATTTGTTTTGAGACAATTGAGTGAATGTATGTGAGTTGTGAGTGAAATTGAGTGAATATCTCATTGTAATTGCAACTATATCATTGAGAATAGTGATTGACAAGTGGACGTAGGCTTTTCTTTGCCGAACCACTATAAATTCTGTGTCTCTATTTTACTTTTGATCTTATTTCATTCTGCTTTTAGTCAATTTGGGTGTTAGAACCACTTTTTGGTCTAACAACAAGATCCTGGTTTAAAGCTAGAGCTATATTCGGAAAGCTCTGTATCCGAGTATTTCTTTCAGTTGTGTTATGTATTATTTTTTCACTACTTTGTAATTTGAATCTCTGATATTTATCAAATGTATATTAATTATTCTTACTCTATTATATTCTTGTACTCTGATGTAATTGTTGTAATAAGAAATGAAATGTTCTTATGTTTAAATTCCGACTAGTCTTTTTCTCAACTCAATCCGGGCTTTCCCATAAGGGGAAGTTTGGGTCGTTTCCTCGTGGTATCATAGCTTTGGTTTACAGAGCTCGAGAACAAGATCAATTAGAACCAAATGAATGAATTCATCAGAGATTGGATTAGTAATATCCAATAAGAATGACTCGTTAGAGATAGGACCAGTAGTATCGTAGGGAATGTGTGAGAAGTGTTATTTTTAAAATAAAAATGAAAACAAACTTTATTTTGATAATTTAAACCCTATTATACGTATTTGAGTATTGTATTTTATATTGAATTTGGACAATCGAATATATGATGATTTTGCATATACGCCTTGCAAACGTATATACAAAGCCTCAAATATACTAGATAGATATAGAATCACAATCTAGTCTCCTAGGAGGATTATGATGATTGAGATCTCATCATCAGAATTTATGTTCGAGTTTCGAAAGTGAGATTTCTATATATTTCCAATTGACTGGTGTGAGAAACAAACTTAGTTAGAATTTATTGTTGTGATTTGGCACTAAAAATATGAATTTTTTACTATATAAAAATTATATATTTGAAAATTTTAATTAGCTAATTGATTGATGGTTGTGTTGTATGATAATTGGTGCGACTAAATAAAAATATTGGACTAATAAAACCAATAGGAAAATGTAAGGCAAATTTAGCCAAATCGAGCAAATATTGAACTGAATTGAAAATTGATTGGAATTGCATACATGTACATATATATGTGTGTGTGAACAGTTCATATCAAGAAAGCTATGAAGAGGAATAAAATTGTATCCCTGACAAATAGGTACATGTTTACTATTTTATTGGGTTTTGATGATTTTATGAGCCGATTGGCTTTTCCTTTTTCTTTTGGATTGATGAGGGCCCTGTGAGGCAAGTTGTGGTTTTAAAGGTCTCCTCGTACAAAGGAGGTTATGGCGAAATTTTTCGAAAATTTAGGGTGTTAGCCAAAATTTTGAAAAATTAGAAATTCTTAGAAATTGAAAAGTTGAAGGATGAAAGCCAGAATGAAAATTGAGTTGGTCAGTTAAACAACTTTCATCTCTGTTCCTTTTCGAGGACGAAAGATTTTACGTAGGGGAGATTATAACAACTCGGATTTTCAGAACCAATTTAAAAATTTTATTTTAGCAATTTTAATGGATTTTGAATATTTAAAATGATTTATTTTAAATAATAACGACTAAAATTTATTTTAAATGAAGTTAAAACGAATAAATTTATTTTAATTATAAAACGAGTCTGAAATGGCGCGGTAGTTTGAAAATTCGATTTTAAATTTCAAATGAATGTATAGGATTCAAAATATAACCAAAAACGTTTGAATCTGTTTAGCTATATCTTTCTAACGAATGTGAGAAACTGAGATTTCATGATGTAAATTGAAAGTTATGGCCAGTTTAAAATTCAAAATAGTCGCTATGGAATTTATATATTTTTTAATATAATATATAGCCGTTAAAAATAGCCATTTTGCAAACAACCTCCGTTTTCGACGAAACCACTTTCGTTGGATCCGGAGTGTCAAATTATTGCTAGATTCCAGTTTTCAAAAATTTTGGAATTAATATGTGAGCGTGGTGAATTTAAAAGTGTTTGGTCAATTTAGTTTGAATTTAATCGACTGGAAAATGGCCATTTTTCAAACGGCCTCCAAATTCAACTAAATTAGTTTTGTTAGGACCGTATCGTCAAAACATAGCTAGATTTATTTTTCCGATATTTTTGGAGTCAGTATGTGTCCCTAGTAAATTAAAATGTACGTTTGAATTCAATATATATTGATTTATATTTTAATTTTAATGAAAATTGATCAAAATGATAGAATTGGCTTACGAAACATATCCCATTGCGTTTGGAATGGAGGTATTTAGCTAGGAGCGATAGTCGTTGGGTTTGATTTGGAGTTCGTATGGATTAATGGGTATTTTCAGAATTAAGTGAATTAAATAATAATTTTAAAGGGGGGTCAAAAAAATCCTTGGGACTGTTTCATTCAGGTCAATACGGAAATTAAATCCGCCTCCCTCTATTTTTGATGATCCAAATCATCGATCCTCCCCTCATCCATTACTTCCAACCTAGGCAAAATTAATTGAAACCCCCAGCGGCAAAAATATCGAGCACGGCGAGCACTACCTTCCCAACGACAGTGATGGACTTTGGTGAACTACGATGGATGAATTTTTGCTTGGAAGTCTGTGCATTTAGGGTTAAATTCTGGAAAGGGCAGAGCATCGAGTTGGACGCTAGTGGGTGGCAGGGGTACGCTGCGAGTGGGGGAACGGGGCGACAGCCTTGGATCGACCTCCGATGGTTGAGGCTGTGAACGACGAAGAGTTTTATAGTTTGAGTGATGTGACGGCCCGCCCTGCACCAACCTACATTTACTCCAAAAGTGCGTTGTATACATGTCCAGTTAGCACGGAACGGTCGTCAGAAGGAAAGGAAAGAAGGAATTGAACTAACAAGGAACCTGTAGAATGTCTCACAGTGCATGGAATAAAATATAGTAACAACATACTTGACATAAAACAGGTAAGACAATGCATAAGCTGAAAACAAACTAACATAGCAACGGAAAATCCAAGTACAGCTTATGATCCAAAGCCAACATTATTACAACTTTTCAAACTGTCTCAAAAAGCAAAAGCAAGATAAGGGAGGTACACTACTAATGCCCAAGTAGCGACCACCAACGACACAGGGAGAATATCTATGTGTATCATACGTGCAAGCCTCCTGCTCTTCTCCGATACAGCCACTCGTGCATCACCAGCTAACCTGTCTCTAGTATGCTCGTGAGAGCACCCAGAGTAATAAGAAGAGACATAAAACTCTGGGTCAGACAAAAAGTCTAGTATGAGCGATAAGCAACAAAACATAACAATAACAGGTATAATCCAATCATACCTGAACCTGCAACCAAAGAGTTAGCACTACATACTGTACAACACTCTAAGGTGCCACTAACATGCAGTGTAAGAGATACGGGGGTGGGGGTGTGCGTGTCATAGTGGTGTCAAACAATCAAGCATAGCAATCATCCTCACATCCCTCCCTCAATGCGTAAAGCATACGATATCCACTACTTTGGTCACCTTATACTTTGGGCCATGACGGAATCCAATCCCGTATAACTATCACTACAAGCCCACTATCCATCTCTCAGTGGTGAACCAAAGTTATGAATACCGACAACCCCTTTGCACACGTCCCGCAGCAAAGCCCAATCATGAAGTGAACTCATTGGTTCCCATCTGGATCCTGAGCTCTAACTTCTCATTTGGACTACCTTTGCATCTCGGGTTATTGGTCATCACTGGATTGGTTCGGTTCTCTGTCCTTTTTCTCTGTCGGTTCGGTTCGGTATCCTCCTAGTGCTTCGGTTCGCGTCGGGGGTCTCCAAGTCCCTTAGTAGTACGTCGGTTCGGTTCGGGTCCTCCATTTAACATCGGGTCGGTTCGGGTCCTCCATGTCGCATCGGGTTGGTTCGCCAACTGTCTTCCTTCCGTCCCTTGCTTGATCTTCTGGTCTGATCCCCCCATTCCTATTCCCATCCGCTCCGATCCGGTCCCCCCTTCTCTAGCTCGATCTGATCCCAGTTCAACCATTTTGGCCTTCCTTTTTGCCACACTTTCCTCTTGTGCCAAGCCTCGGTTCGGTTCGGTGATCCCTTGCCAAGTCCTCTATCCGATCCGAGTCCATTCCTCCGATCTGATCCGAAAACCTACACTGTTTTTCTACAACTTTTCCAACGAGCATTTTATGCCATTCGACGACGTTTTAGACCATTCTATCTATTCTAATCGATCACAAAGAATACCATACAGTCATAGCAACAAGTAAAAGTGACCTCAAACACCAAAACATCAATATGATAGGTTAAAATGGATCAAACATAGTCAAAACCCCATATTTTCCCTTAAGCATGTTCAAGCATAATTAATGATAGGATTAGCAAAACTTAATCAAATTAACCAAATTTTCTTACCGAGGTCTAAAACAATATTTCATAATTTTAGAATATTTTTCCAGATTATAATCATGCATAAATTCGTTAATTATCACTAATCACCCCTTAATCCCCTAAATTTCTGGATTAGCAAAATTAGTCGAAATTAACCCAAATTCATATCAAAGTCACAAAATGATGTTTTAGAATTTTAGGAAATTTTCTAGATTTTTCTGAGCCATAATTTCCCTAATCTTCGCTAATTACCATAATTAGCCGTAATTAGTGAAAAACAATGCAAATCACTCACCTTTGCCACAAAGTAAACTATAGATCTGAAATAATCTCTGATTTGGATCCAATCCCTATGTGTTCCAGTAGCTCTATCCCAATCCTTTTGCTAATCCGCCTTGATTTGATGTAGATTAGGCTAATATGTGATTAGGGATGACAAAAAGGTGTTTTGGAGTGTTTTAGAAGATGGAGGCCATTGCTAGAGCTTAAGGAAGGTTTGTGGCGGCTGAGAAAACTGAAATGAAATGATTTTCCTAACCCTTCCAGCCCTCTCATAACCCTAATCCCGAAATTCCCCTTTGGGCCTAGCTGTTAATCACCCGGTTAAGCCCAATTAAGCTGTTTTTCACTATCTGAAACTTGTTTCAGCCATATCTCCCAAATGGTGAGTCCGTTTGGCTAATGTGACTACTCTATGGAAAGGTAAACCATCAAACGAATCTAATGGAAGTGATTTCAGGTCAAAATTCCTTTCCAATCAAAAGTTATGGCCAAAACAATATCGGCTAGGGGAAAAATGGTCATTTAAAAATTGGCAAAAATCATGAACATGGGAAATGTCCCCAATGGTTGTTTCCCAAAGTTACACGACCATACGACTTCATACGAAAAAAAAAATATTCTACGATCCTAGATACATAGAATGCAGGTTGTTACATTCTCCCTCCCCCCCTCCCCCCTTAAGAAATCTCGTCCCCGAAATTCCTTATCCTAAAACATACAAAGGATCCCGCATGCCTACCAACCATATGCAACAATCCAACATGCAAAACAAACAGAACCATTCTGCCCTAACATGCGGTTTACTAACAAGGGAAGAATCATCGCCGCTAAAATCTTACCAGGCAAAGAGCTCTGGATACGACTTTCTTATGTCATTCTCTACTTCCCAAGTACGGTCGTTCTCTCACCATCGATTCCCATCTCTACCATAAAGGTAATTTCTAATAGGTTGGGATCGTCCCTCTAATTGGAACCGATCCACTTAATCAAGATTGATCTAATCGTCAAGCATACTAGCGTTTCTGAATCCAATTCACACTTAGGTCTGAAGTCATATCCCGTGATATACTCTAGTTGCTTCCATTCCATAAAAATAGCCTCTAAACTGACATGTCTCTTACTCGATGCATCAGCTATCGCACCCAGTCCGATACTATGGCATTCGTCTATACTGTCATTTTCTTAGGTAATCCAAACCTGCCAAATTTTCAACTACATTCCAAATGTCCTTTCAAGTCCAACTTGAGTCCTTCTTACATTCGTATTGCACGTCCAACGTACATTCACTTCCTAGAGGCAGACTAAACCCATCCAATGACCCTAGGCACTACACCAATATCTGCACTGTACGTCTAACGTACATTCACCTTCTAAAGGTGAACTAGATTCATCCAATGAACCCAGGTACCCTACCCATATTCATACTGCACGTCCAACGTACATTCACCTTCCAAAGGTGAACTAGACTCATCCAATGAATCTAGGTACTCTACCTATATCCGTACCGTACGTCCAACGTACATTCACCTTCCAAAGGTGAACTAGACTCATCCAATGAATCTAGGTACTCTACCTACGAGTCCAAGTCCAACTGAAACTCCTATATCCGTTGAATCTCCAAGACAACGGACGCTCCACAATGCCCAACATACTTCATGTCTAACGTAAAGTATCTTACACCTATCATATCACCATGATCAACGAACTTATCTATTTCCATTCAATAGGATCCTACAGGTGATAGTCTACTCAAGAGAAGAAAGATAGGAACAAACACAACAACCATAGCATCCATCAAACAAATCCTATCTATCACCTGCTAAAGCCATGAATACATCAATACCTATATGTTTGGTCCAACCAACATCAATAACTAATGGAAACTCTGCCTCCAAACGGACTACCGTACGTCCAACGTACGTTTATCCTCCAAGAATAACTAGATCACGTCCAACGGATCCAAGGTAACGGGCATCCCCAGATACCCCTGCTTTTAGTCCGCCTGAAACACTCGAGTCCCACCCAAGTCTATCCATTATCTTGCTGCCCTCTCTAGTCCAACTCGAGCCAATCCAATTCCTTGCAGCCTCCTCGAGTCCAACTCGAGTCAATGTATTACCCATATACTCAGACCCAGTCTTGAGTATCCATTACCTACAGACCCTAGTCCAACGTTAGTCGTCTCCCTATTCGTTGCATCCCCAAGATCAACGATTTTCTTTTACGAGTTCAAGTCCAACTTGAATCATCCTAATCTTCGTTGCATCTTCCATGATCGACGAATACATCCTATTTCTTCAAAAAGAACATCAACATAAGGTCCTAAACAATCCATTACTTTGCATCTTTCTCGAGTCCCACTCGAGTCATCTCATAATCCTATCGAGTCTAACTCGGGCAGTCCATACCACTGAATAGTCTTATCCTGTCACAGCTGCCCATTACTCCTCGCGTAAACCAAGATATCATCCAATGAAAAATCACAACAACTATTTATCTCTTACGCGAACCATCCTAATCGAACTCGACATTCCCCAAGCACCAGCCCCAAAGGCCTAAACCAATATCATACAAGCACCTAAGGAACATCTCCTCCGAATTCGGACAAACCACGTGAAGTGATACTAGCAAAACAACTAAGCACTGAAGCACTCATTTGCCTTCCAGAGACAACTAGGACTTAATACAACGATAACCTCTCAGCTTCCTTGACTCCAGTTACTATCGCCATCACTAGGTAGGTACCTAATACCACCCCATTCCTTTAGAGTAAATCGACTCCCCAAATAACGCTAAACCCAGTAAAGCCCAAAACAAAATAATCATAAACAAACATACATCCATGGCTCGATAAGACCACGTTACGGTAAATCATACTAAGGCTAATCGAACCACCAATCAGGTTCGTCACTACTAAAGGTCTATCGGCTAACTCAGGTTTGTCAAACAAAACCCGATCAAAACATCTTAAATAGAAAGCATACCTCGAATAATGACACCTTTTTCCTTTTGCACCGCAGTTAGGGCATTCGACGAAGGAGGAACAGCGTTGATAGCATATGCTTTCACGATCTGCTTCTCCCTAGGAGGTTGTGGACATTCATTCTTTTGATGTCCCGCTTGGCCACAATTAAAGCACTTCCTTTCCCCAGGCTTTTCTCGACAATCTCTGGCATAGTTGCCCTTCTTGCCACAGCTAAAGCACTCGCCATCTTTCTTACTTTTCTTATTCTGACCATCCATGGCTTGGTCTTGCCTTCTTTTATCCTAGGAATTATTCTTGCCTCCACCGCCTGCTTGCGGCTTTGGCTCATCCGCAGATGTAATAGCAACCTCGGTCTTTGGCTTAGGGTAAAGACTTTCCGATCTCAAAGATTTCCCCACGATCGACTCAAACGTCTCATCGATGTGGTTAATAAGCCTCTCCCCCAAGTACCCATCCAAGCCAGTTATGAACTTCTCGTTCTTCTTTTCGATTGTATCGATAAGGGACCATCCATATTTCGATAAAGTATTGAATTCTGCGATGTACTCCGAGACAGCTCTGCCATTCTGCTTGAGTTCCAAGAATCTCTTAAACAACACGGACTTCTGGGCAGTTGGAATGAACTTCTCGCTAAAGCGAGCCTTGAACTGATCCCAAGTAATCTGATTTTCTGGAGTAGCTGTTCTAATGGCATTCCACCAATTCATCGCTCGCCCTTACAGCTGACGAGACGCTAGACTTCTCTTCATCGCATCCTTGATACCCAAGTCGTCGAAGATACGATCACAGCTATCCAACCAATCCTGAACATCCGTGGCCGACTCCGTTCCGTGGAACGGCTTCCCACCAAGATTAGTGTAATCCTTATACAACTTGGCGAAATCGACCCTAGGCGCTTGCACTACTGGACCACCACCATTTTCGGGATTGGGAACTGCCCCTTGAACATCCCTAAGCATCTCCCTCATGAAGTTAGTGAACATCGTCCTCATGTCAGGAGCATCCCCATGATTGGTCCCTCTACCAGCACCCCTGGTGTCTCGACTCATCGTTCAATCTATAAAGAGAAAACGATTAACGACCTCATAGTGCTGCTAGTGCAGTACGACTTCATTCTTATACTACTAATAGTATATATATACATAGTTTTTGAAAACCAAAGTAATCACAAATACGCGCTCCCATATACGTACTATCTCTCCCTAGTGTCTTTCCCTAGGTTAAATACACAACTTGGCTCTAATACCAAATGTGACGGCTCGCCCCGCACCAACCGACATTTACTCCAAAAGTGCGCTGTACACATGTCCAGTTAACACGGAACGGTCGACAGAAGGAAAGGAAAGAAGGAATTGAACTAACAAGGAACCTGTAGAATGTCTTACAGCGCATGGAATAAAATATAGTAGCAACATACTTGACATAAAACAGGTGAGACAGTGCATAAGCTGAAAACAAACTAACATAGCAGCGAAAAATCCAAGTACAGCTTATGATCCAAAGCCAACATTATTACAACTTTTCAAACTGTCTCAATAAGCAAAAGAAAGATAAGGGAGGTACACTACTAATGCCCAAGTAGTGACCACCAACGACACAGGGAGAATATCTATGTGTATCATACGTGGAAGCCTCCTGCTCGTCTCCGATACAGCCACTCGTGCATCACCAACTAACCTGTCTCTATTCTGCTCGTGAGAGCAACCAGAGTAATAAGAAGAGACATAAAATTTTTGGTCAGACAAAAAGTCTGGTATTAGCGATAAGCAACAAAACATAACAATAACAGGTATAATCCAATCATACCTGGACCTACAACCAAAGAGTTAGCAGTACATACCGTACAACACTCTAAGGTGCCACTAACATACAGTGTAAGAGATACGGGGGTGGGGGTGTGCGTGTCATAGTGGTGTCAAACAATAAAACATAGCAATCATCCTCAAATCCCTCCCTCAATGCGTAAAGCATACGATATCCACTACTTTGGTCACCTTATACTTTGGGCCATGACGGAATCCAATCCCGTATAACTATCACTACAAGCCCACTATCCATCTCTCAGTGGTGAACCAAAGTTATGAATACCGACAATCCCTATGCACACGTCCCGCAGCAAAGCCCAATCATGAAGTGAACTCATTGGTTCCCATCTGGATCCTGAGCACTAACTTCTCATTTGGACTACCTTTACATCTTGGGTTATTGGTCATCACTGGATCGGTTCGGTTCTCTGTCCTTTTTCTCTGTCGGTTCGGTTCGGTATCCTCCAAGTGCTTCGGTTCGGGTAGGGGGTCTCCAAGTCCCTTAGTAGTACGTCGGTTCGGTTCGGGTCCTCCATGTTACATCGGGTTGGTTTGGGTCCTCCATGTCGCATCGGGTCAGTTCGCCAACTGTCTTCCTTCCGTCCCTTGCTTGATCTTCTGGTCCGATCCCCCCATTCCTATTCCCATCCGCTCCGATCCGATCCCCCCTTCTCTAGCTCGATCCGATCCCAGTTCAACCATTTTGGCCTTCCTTTTTGCCACACTTTCCTCTTGTGCCAAGCCTCGGTTCGGTAATCCCTTGCCAATTCCTCTATCCGATCCGAGTCCATTCCTCCGATCCGATCCGAAAACCTGCACTGTTTTTCTGCAACTTTTACAACGAGCATTTTACGCCATTCGACGACGTTTTCGACCATTCTATCTATTCCAATCAATCACAAAGCATACCATACAGTCATAGCAACAAGTAAAAGTGACCTCAAACACCAAAACATCAATATGATAGGTTAAAATGGATCAAACATAGCCAAAACCCCATATTTTCCCTTAAGCATGTTCAAGCATAATTAATGATAGAATTAGCAAAACTTAATCAAATTAACCAAATTTTCTTATAGAGGTCTAAAATAATATTTCATAATTTTAGAATATTTTTCCAGATTTTAATCATGCATAAATTCGCTAATTATCACTAATCACCCCTTAATCCCCTAAATTCCGGGATTAGCAAAATTAGTCGAAATTAAGCCAAATTCATATCAAAGTCACAAAATGATGTTTTAGAATTTTAGGAATTTTTCTAGATTTTTCTGAGCCATAATTTCGCTAATCTTCGCTAATTACCATAATTAGCCGTAATTAGTGAAAAACAATGCAAATCACTCACCTTTGCCACAAAGTAAACTATAGATCTGAAATAATCTCTGATTTGGATCCAATCCCTATGTGTTACAGCAGCTCTATCCCAATTCTTTTGCAAATCCGCCTTGATTTGATGTAGATTAGGCTAATATGTGATTAGGGATGACAAAAAGGTGTTTTGGAGTGTTTTAAAAGATGGAGGCCATTGCTAGAGCTTAAGGAAGGTTTATGGCGGCTGAGAAAACTGAAATCAAATGATTTTCCTAACCCTTCCAGCCCTCTCCTAACCCTAATCCTGAAATTCCCCTTTGGGCCTAGCTGTTAATCACCCGGTTAAGCCCAATTAAGCTGTTTTTCACTATTTGAAACTTGTTTCAGCCATATCTCCCAAATGGTGAGTCCGTTTGGCTAATGTGACCACTCTACGGAAAGGTAAACCATCAAATGAATCAAATGGAAGTGGTTTCAGGTCAAAATTCCTTTCCAATCAAAAGTTATGGCCAAAACAATATCGGCTAGGGGCAAAATGGTCATTTAAAAATTGGCAAAAATCATGAACATGGGAAATGACCCCAATGGTTGTTTCCCAAAGTTACACGACCATACGACTTCATACGATAAAGAAATAAATATTCTACGATCCTAGATACGTAGAATGCAGGTTGTTACAAGGGAGGTCGAGTTTTTCCCGTTCGTGGCTGAAGGTATTAATAGTGAATTTTAGTTCTTTATATATATATAATTAGCATTAGTTTTAAAATCAGTTTGTTTTTTTATAAAAGTATTGTAATAAAATGTGAACTTTTGTATAAAATACCATTGTAATAAAAAAGGTGATTTTTATATAGAAAACCTTATTTTATAAGTGTAATTTTTATTATGAAATAGTTAAATAAAAACATGGATTTTTAAAATATAAATAGTGCTATTAAAAATGAATTTTTAAATTAAAAATAGCATGTTTTTAAAAATAAAAAAATACTATTTATATATATATAATTTTGAAATAAAAATCTAATTTTTATATATATAGCACTGTATTAAAAATGTAATTTTTTTTATAAATATATGAAGCAATATTAAAAATGTGATTTCTAATATAATATGCGTTAAACAGATTACGTTGGAATCACGGTGAAGAATACAATGTGCTGGAGCAAATCCAAAGCCGTCCTTTAAAGACTGGCGGAGTGGAAATCCAATGTGAGAACTCTTTCTCACTCAAAATATATTACAGTTAAATATATACTAGGTTGTAGTTGGGGCTTAGTAGCCCCCAACACCATTGACTAAACAAACCATGGACGTTTGTTTGAATTCACTATATTATGTGCTTGGATTGTGATTGGGATTGTCATGTATTGATATTGTTTTATATGAAAATTATTTATATAAACTGTATATAAAAATTATCATGAAATGAAAATAAAATAAATATTCATTTAAAAATTGGACAGTTTGTTTATGTACACTTATTTATCTGATATTGATTGGGACGATAAATTTTACACATCGCCCAACTGCACAAATAATAATCAGTATTGGTTGTTTGAAAACCCTTGGGATGATATTTGACATACACTGATCCACCAATAATTAGTGGTATGTCAATCGTTGGGTTGACAGACTGTATAAGCATTATTTATTTATTTTAATGCTTATACAGTTGTAAAATGCACTCTGGATGTTGTATGAATTTTTAATGATCGTTTATTATTATTGATGTATACATGCGATGTATAAAATCCATATAACTGAATTTATATGGTATTTGATTGAGTGTGAATCCAGTTCAAAATTAACGAATATTTTAGAATAATATTCAGTAAATATTGAAATGCGAAGTCGTGTTAAGTAGTTAAACACCATTTTAACACGAACGGAATTTTATGTCGATTTTATTCATTTTATAATGAATATCGAAAAGTGATTTCAAAATCTGATATTTTGAAAATATTATCATTTTAATACTATAATGATATAGAATATTGAATTTTGATTTGAAAATTTGAAATGAATTGTAATTCGTTTTAAAATGAATTTAAAACGAATTTATAAAGGAATATTCAGTTTTGAATGAAAATTGAAAAGGAAGTGGAAATCGTTTTTAAAATGAATTTAAAATGATTTATAAAATACATTTTAAAATAATATCGAATATATATATATATATATATAATATATTAATGGCCTGAATAGAACGCGTCGCGGGCGACCGTTCGCGAATTTCAACCATTAACTTAAAATTGATGTTACGGGAGATCCGACCGTCAGATTCTTCTAAAACCGGAACCGTTGGGTTCATATCGAAAAAAGCTTTCCAACAAATATAAGAGATTTCAAATCTAACGGTTGGATTTGGAATTATGTCCAAATTAAATTTGGAAAAGGTCGTTGTAAATGCAGTTTGATGACCGTTTATGGAAATCGACTGAAAGGGCCGTAATAAAATTGTTAACAATATATATAATTTGTGTAAAACCATAATAAATGATTTGAAAAGAATTTGAATGAAAAATTCCTTGTTTGTAAAGATAAAAAAATATATTTTTATCGAAATGAACTAGTTATTAGCTAGTATTATAATCCAATATATTTAAAGAAATAAAAATGGATTTGAAATGGTTTTGAAATAACCAAAATTTTCCAATGAATAAATTGGAATGGATTGAAATGGAAATAATCTTCGGAATATTTCGATATTGGATTCTGTGGCTATACGGATATTGTTATGAGAATTTGGAAGATACATGTATCGTTATTCCTAATACGATATCCGTTAGTTTCATAATTTGATATTGAATATAAGCCGATATGATTTCTATTTAGAGCCTCGTATTTGATATCAAATTGGATTTTGGGTTTGTCGTGAATGGTATCTTCATTAACACTGTTCTTCAATTACTTTGAATGCCACATCGTCATACCCGTCAGAAACACTCATTCGATTACCCAAATATATTGCGGTAATAAAGCTAAGAGAAATGAATTTCTCCGCCACCAACGTAATATACTTACGTAAGTCGATGTGTAGAATCTAACTGATATACGTTGTCAGACACTCGTCCATTCGGGTTTGTCCTGGGACTGAACAGGCCGAAGGTACTATATAAAATAGCCCTTGCATATCTCCATCTTCAATATCTATGACAGGCGTCGTATAATTCGAGTCGAAGTGGAATATTTATTCTGGCCTCTTTGAAACGATATATGTAATGTCTTTTACAGTCGATAAATAATTATCAGCCTATCATGATTATAATTCAGTTTACACATTCTTTATTATCAAACAAACAGTATATGTTTACATCGTTCATATCTGGATAATTTAATTATCTTTTATAAATGAACAGTTAAAGTGTGTGCATCGCACACGGTATTTTATTCAGTTTTGATCATCATTTAGAAATGGACAATAAAGCATGTGCGTCGCACACGGTATTTTACTCTATTTATCATTGATGTCAATACGATGTTTAACTCTTCTGTTTTTCGTGTAATTTATTTTCTCACTCCTAATTAGTCGTAAATAATTTAAATTAGTCATTTAAATTAATTATTTCTTTATTATTCTTATATTCAAACTTATCGAACTTCTACCGTCGAGTTCCTGTACTTCGCTCTTCTTCTGTTGTCTTCCTTCCACTTGCCACGATATATAAATAAAAGTTCTCCTTTTATTTATTTATTTATTCTTTATTTTTATTTATTTTCTATTTTAATTAAAAACTTCGTTCAGAATCTCCTTTGGTTGCGGTTTGTCCAAAGTACCATCTTCGCAAGTGCCACTTTTCAAACCGCCGCGTTGCGCATGCTAAATCCTCTTCAAGACACCACGCTCCAGTTAAAGTACCAAAATGCCACCTGGTACTACTAGACCTGTCAATGGGTCGGGTCGGGTCGGGTTCGGGTCGGGTCAAGTCGGGTTCGGGTTGATTTATAAACGGGTCGGGTCAACCCGTTTATTAAACGGGTCATTTTTTCCCAACCCTAACCCGACCCGTTTATAAACGGGTTGACCCGACCCAACCCGTGTAACCCGTTTAGCTAAATGGGTCGGGTCGGGTCGACCCATCTGATCCGTTAGCTACTATTATTCAATAATATAAACAGTCAAAGAAAGTAAGAAACAAAGCCAAAATTCATCAATATATGCTATAACATGAGTTACATGACCGCACAACGTACAAAATTATCAACATCTCCAAAAATCACCAATAGCATAGCTACATAATACATTCAAATTCATACTAACCAACATACAAAATTACCAACAGCAATGCATAATGCCATAATACATAGCTTCATACAATTTTCCAACACACAAAATTACCAACAGCAATACAGCATAATGCCATAATTGATAATACATAGTCAATGGCATAATGCCATAATACATAGTCAACAGCATAATGTGGCCCATAATACATAGATTCATACAAATTACCAACATACAAAATTACCAAGAGCATAGTGCCATAATACATAGTTTCATTTCATACAAATTACCAACATGCAAAATTACCAACAGCATAATACATAGTTTCATACAACATAACACTACCTGAAATTGAAAGCATAATAGATAATTCCATTAAGTTGACTGACTACCTCACAGTGCCTTCCACTACTTGAAAGCATAACCACAAGAAAAAGAATAAAAACCTAAAATAATAAAATATTTACAGTAAAAGCAGTGGGTGTCATTTTTTTCCTCCAAATATAACAGAACTAGAGAAGGCTCAAGACCTCGTATTGATGACAATTTTATAAATCCAAAATATAACTTGATTTTTATTGATAGTAGAATTTAGAATGATGGCAAAATCACAATGCAATAATGTTGATGCTTGTCTGAAGACTCAAATTTTGCTAGAGAAATGAAAATTTCAAATTAGAATAAACAGAATGATTCGTAGAATCAGTATATAAACTAGGATCCAACAAGTTAAGATGCGACAAGGAGAATGATAGCAGCAACCGTAAGCCGCTGGCATATAGCAGCAGCCATGAGCCGCGTCCATGTAACAGCAGCCGTGAGCTGCTGCCATGTTGCATCAGCCGTGAGGCTGCTCACGTCTGCTGCTACATGGCAGCGGCTCACGGCTGCTGCTACATGGACGCGGCTCACGGAAGCTGTTACATGGAAGCGGCTCACGGATGCTGCTAGATGACACTTAGTTATTTAAATGTAGTGTGAGTTGTAAAATAAATAACATGTACCGCTTATACGTGTGCGTCCATTTGTGGGTTGTTAGAAGAACACTCGGCGGTTTGAAAGTGAGTACCGCTGATTTCCAAGTTGCTAATGTCCTCCGTTAACTCTTCAAGAATAGGTGCCAAAGTAGCAACGCCTGTCAAGTTGCTATAGAAGTCCATAGATCAGAAGTCAAACAAATTCTCCCCGGAATTGAAATTAACAAGTCTTTAAGCCTTGACTTTTCCCTTTCATACATTTTCATCACATCGGCTCTAGCAGTATTTCTAGAAATCATCTTAATGTCGGGACAAACATAAGAAAATAATTGCCTAATTCCAGCATACTCGACAAATTGAAACGGCAAATCATGCATCAATATCGACGTTACCAACAATTCCCTAAACTTTTCTGGATCAAATTTATAAGACCTAGTTATAATAGAGCCCTCGGCCTGACTTAAAAGCAACTGACCTATATCTCGACTACTAGTTTTGGTACAAGTTTTAATATGGCGTTTTAGGTTTCCGGTGCCATACGAACTATCACATAAATAGATAATACCGCATTTCATACACTTAGCTTTTTGCTTTTCATCATCTTGCGATGGAATAATTTCAAACTTAGACCATACCTTAGAAGTAAGCTTTCTGCGTCTCTTGCCGACAATTTTTTCAGTCGTTTCTATGATTTCTATTCCCACTTCTTCCATATTGGCATCTTCAACTTGTTCTCCGCTGCTTGGTGTAAAAGTTTCCATTGCTTTTCTGCAAAATTAAACAAAAAAAACAATATTAGATCGGTTTCATTACTACAGACTTATAAGTGATAACAAATTATAAAAGTTCTTTCAGTACTTGTTGACATTTTAGCATCCATGACCATTTTGGCATAAAGTAGTTTATGGATTTGGTTGTTCTGCTAGTAAATGAGTTGACATTTTAGCATCCATGACCATTTTGGCATAAAATAGTTACTGGATTTGGTTGTTCTACTTCTGCTAGTAAATGAAACGAATTGGTTCAATAAATCTAAACTTAGACTTAATTAATAAATCATCTTATCGCACCATATTTATTTCTTAATCACCAATTAAGATCCATCACAAAACACAGCCACTCGATTCAATAAAATTATAAAACACAGCCACTCATTTTCTTAATCTCCAAAGAAGACTTAATTAATAAAACACAACCGCTCATTTTCCTACAGTTTAGATGCAAAAATGAAAAAGTACGAACCTTTCTGTTAGAGCTCCAAATACTTAAGACTGGAGTTGCTCGAACCGGATGGGGCGACGGCAATGGAGACCGGAGTTGAGATAGAGACCGGAGTTTGAGTCGATGTCGATTGGGAGGATTAAAAAAAATTGAAAGGGGAGAGGAGTAGATTCAGATTGATTGGAATGAAAATGAAGTGGGAAACCTAGTTATGTGGCGGCTAAAACTAAAAGAGTGATAGGCCGGCAACCCCTAGGCCTGAGTAAGTTACGTTACACTTACATGAACCGTTAGTTTACAAATATAGTATGATTGAATTTGATGAACATATATCACGGTCCTACCTTAAATGACGAAAAATATAATAAATAGTTAATACACATTAGACAGACCTGGTTACTTACGTGTTAGACTTTTTTTTTATTTTTATTTTTTTTATTTTTTATTTTTTTTGTAGATTATAGAAAAAAATATGCTTTATAATTAAACGGGTCATGACGGGTCAGAAACGGGTTCACAGGTCGGGTTGGGTCAACCCGTTTACTAAACGGGTCAGAGCGGGTTGACCCGAAATTGACCCGTTTATAAATGGGTCGGGTCGGGTCGGGTTTTTCCGTGCGGGTTTCGGGTCGGGTCACGGGTCGTGTAGGAAATTGACAGCCCTAGGTACTACCACCCCCCAAAGTACCAAGTCCCTGACATTCGTGTTTTCACTCCAAAATCAAATGCCACTCCCACGATTTTGCTCTCAACCCAAAGTACTAGGTATTTTCAATTGCTAAAGTACCAGATTCTTGAAATGACAAAGTACCAAATTCTTGAAATGCCAAAGTACCACTTCCTTCCATCGTGATTTTTCCTCCAAACTGATGCCACGACCATGATTTTTTCACTTAGCCCAAACTACCACTTTCCTCTCCTTCTGTTATCTAGCTTCTGGCATTTTCAAACACAGTGCACTGTACGGTGTACGTGCACAACCACACCCTTGACCATCTCGCTCCTGCCACCACCCACACAAACACCACTCCACCACCAGAGACCGACCCCACCATCCAAAACCCTAGCCGCCACCTGTGTCGATTTTCACCATGCCAGCCCAAACTTGCATTTTATATTGATCAGAGAAAACTCCTCGCATGGCCACCCTACTTCACCAGTCAACCACCAACCACCTCCGAAGCGACCCCACATCCCTGTGCTCCTCGCAGCCCATTTCCACTGAACTCGATCAACTGAGGGTTCCGTACGAACCAATTGAAAAAAAACCTCTTCCAAAACATGAGCTAAAACCTAAAATCCATATCTTCGGCCAACCTCGACCACCAGAATTTTCGTCACTCCGTCTATACCTTCACCTAACCCCGAAGCACCACCCATGAAAACAGGTTTCAATTTTACTGGCCCAATCTTGAGAATTTAATTATTTACTCAAACTTATAAGTAATTACTGTAACAACCCGTATTTTAATAACATGTTATAACCATAAATCAAGGAAGAATTAAATTTTAAAATAAGAACTAAGGGAAACGGGTTGCGCCATTGCGTTCGTCTCGGAATTCTACATGAAATCGAGTCCGAGTTTTCGAAAATCGGAGTTTGTATGACCAAATTATGACCCTCAAAAGTTTCAGGAATTTGAATAAAATAAAACAGCTCGAAAATAAAGCCAGAAATTCGAAATTCAAACCCAGAGAAGGCTGGCGGGAAAATTCCCGCCCATATACCCAGGTCGATTGGGGATTCGACCCCCCCCCAACCAGGTCAACTGGGGAGTCGACTGGGGTGTCGACCTCCCCATGACCAGGTTGACCCTATGGTCGACCTGGTGCCAAAACCTGGTTTTCAGCCTGGGTTCATTCTGATGTATTTGGACCAATTTTCTGACTAGATTCGTGACTCTAAACCTATATAAACAGCCTCCTAACCTCATTCTCTCTACACCAATTCTTTCTGTTCTTATGCTGCTTCTGAAATAATTAAAGAGAGAATGGCTACTTCTTCTTCGTCAAGACAACATCTAGGAATTGCAAATTGGGGGTTTTCAACTAGAACAAGACTAAACAAATAGAGATTCAACAACTGCAACAACCGTTTCTAGAATCAAATCTCTACACTCTAATTCTTGATCCGCGCTCTGTAAGTTCTAGTTACTTTGAGATTGAAACTTGTTAAATTTGATATGGACTTGGAATAAAATGAAATTGGACCTAAGCTTGATTATCCATTTGGATCTGTTCTTGTCTCTTCTTGAATCTATGATTTTGGGTTACTTCTTATTGACTGAATCATGCCCATTCATGTTGTTGGACCTAGTTTATTATTCAAACGCTAGATTGTAAAATGAATTCTTGGATCTTGACTTGATGATAAAACTATGCCTATGACTGTGAACATAAGACTATGCCTATGCCTATGACTGTGAACATAAGACTATTGCCTATGACTATGACAAGGACAATTGTGGCTAATCACCTATGACTCATGATTATGAATTATTGCCTTTGATTATGAACATAAGGCTATCGCCTATGACCATGACTTTGAAACTATTACAGTTAATTGCCTATTACTATTTAGGGTAGTTTCCTAGAACTATTTTGGATAATTATCCATGACTATTGAGATTAATCGCTCATGATTCACTGTGACTATGACTGTTGTGGTTAATTGACTATTATAGTTGATTGTTCATAACACTATAGTTGAAAACCAAGTTGTACACCGAATTGGCATTTTGTTGGATCGTATACCTAGGGTGTGACTTGCTTAGTTTATTCGCTATTATGTACACCAAAACCATTGGATCCATTATCCTTGTATTTGGCTTGCTTTTGCATGCCTATTCTTCTATGTCAGCGTTTACCATGACTATCGCCTTATCTTGCTAGATTTGAAATCCTATATGTCAGTGATGTTGTAACCAATTATCTCAAGTTATGTCATGCTAGTCCTGTAACCCCTTTTATCGCTTTATGCTCGTCCCTCTTACCTATCATACTTTTGATGTTATTCCCTTTATTCTGAGATTTGGATTTATTTGTAGTATGGGTCGATTCACGTTTACGTGCGATGGGAACACGATTTGGGTAGAATAGGTAAAACATGAATTGGTTATGAACATGAATTATGAACTTGATAAAAGGCAAAACTTGAAACATGAACGCTGTTATAACCTGAACTTGGATATGGACATGAAACTCGCCATGAAACTTGACACGAACTTGACATGAAACCTGAACATGGACACGACACTTAGAATGAACTTGAAAATGGCCAACTCGAGGTTGGGTTGAGTTTGCAGTGTAATTCTGCCCGGAACCGCCCGACAAATCCAGTTACTGCAAACAATAGGATCCAATGTGGGTAGTTGGTCATATCGCACTTGAAAACCCGAGGTCAGACTGAGTTGTGGTGTAATTCTGCCTGGAACCGCCCTGCATATCCAGTGACCACAACAACAGGTCTGATGTGAGAGGTTGGGGTGCATTAATGAATTAATGCCACATGATAGGGTTAAGTCATGAACCGCTTGAATATACTTAACCAATTTGACACGATGATTTGATAGGGTTAAGTCATGAACCTCTTGAATATACTTAACCAACTTGACACATGATTCGTAGGGCTAAGTCATGAACTCGAACGACAACACTTAGCCAATTTGACATGACACATAGGCGGGGTAAGTCACGAACTTGAATGACAACACTTAACCAACTTGACATGCTAGACTAATGGGGTTAAGTCTCGAATTTAAAAGACAACACTTAACCTACTGGACGGAAACCCTAGTTACGCGGTCCTTTTCAGTAGTAACCCACTATATGTATCACGGTACCCTAGAACTAGGCAGGGTGAGGCACGATTACTGGACCGATTGTAAGCGACCAGAACGACGGCTGAGTTGGTGCGCCATTGTAGGTTCAGGCGGACTATGGTCGTGCACGTAGTCCAGAGTTGAAAAAGCAGGCATTGGGAACCAGTAGGTTTACACCGTGCGTGCTTGATTCGTGTCGGCGGTTGGCACCCTAGGGCTTGATACACCCTTTGGTGGACCTAGCACAGGTGACTACATTTCGTGATTAGGCCGTATGACACAGACACATGAACGAGATAGGACTTGTAGGGAGCCGATCGATTAATAGATCATTATGGGGAAAAATGATGTTGTCTGTTAGGTAGCATAATCCCTAGTGGTCCTAGGTGGCATAAACCCTAATCGAATCTAGAAAACATTCAATAGGTAGCATAATCCCTAGCGGTCCTAGGTGGCATAAATCCTAGTTGAACACGCGATAGTTCATGATAAGGAAACCTAGCCAGAACAAGGGTGGCAGTCCAAACGATTTCAAGAATGATGGCTCAACGTTGGAGTAGTATAGAATTACGTGATGGAACCCGTACGATATACGACAGGGGACTGTACATATACATGGAAAGGATGATACGGGTTGGGTACTAGTACAGTTGGTGCAGAGAATGTTAAACATGCGATGCTATACGTAGTTTATCTGGTTAGCATAGTTTCTCTTGTTACCATAGTTTATCTGGTTAGTATAATTTATCTTGTCATCTTAGTTTAACTTGCCTATCTTGTCATCATCCTTATGTTTACTTTCAGTTTATACATGTCTTGTTATCTTCACTTGTTTCTATGCTGAAAGTCACTAGGACTTACCAGTCTTTATGACTGACCCGTTTTCTTTCGCCTCCTTTTTTTTTGTTTCCCCCATAGGTTCTCAGAGAGGAAAACACTACTACTTAGTTTGGACTTCTTTCTGCTTCAAGATCATCATATATGGCTTGGACCTTTCTTGGCTATGGCTGCTTTACTGTTTTACTTGGGGAATGATTTATGACTATGGTTTTATGCTTCTTTACTATTGCAAGACAGATTTCGATGTAATGGATTTAAAGGCATTTTGATGTAAAAAGGCTTAAGACCTTTCTAGATTTTAAAGCAATGAAATTTGGTTCTTCTTCCGCTGTTTTATATGTTCTGTCTTGTAATATTTTTGTGTATGCTTACCTAGATAATGCTCCACCAAAGCTAGTGCATTCCCTTTGTGAGTGACCCTAGCGGGGGTGGGGTGTTACATTTGGTATCAGAGCAGAAGGTTACCAGACTGGGCAAAAGTTTTTAAAACCTTTTGAAATCATTTTCAAAACCACTTACAAAGAAGCATTTTTCAAGAAAAGTTTTATTTTTAAAGGCTATTCCCCAAAGGCCATTAGCATTATCCTTTGTTTCCTTGTTTGAATCCCTTTTCCTTTCTTTCCTCCATCTGTAGTCACATTAGTTCCATCTGCGACTAATCTTATTTCAAGCTTTGTAGAGTTGCCGTGCGATAGAGGTAGTTCTCGAGAGACCTGTTAACACGTTAAAAAAGAGGGGATAAGAGTGGTTTAGGTGAATGAGGCCCAGAACAAGAAGGTAGAAATGTTTCTGAAGGAAAGTATGGTTTATCTTTCTATCCTGTTTACATCGCATCCTTTTTATTTCTTCTTTGATTGTTGAGATTTTGCACCTTAGTACTAGCATAGTAGAGGATCCCATTTTTTTCCTCTCAAATCCTGTTGGGGAATCGGCTCATTTATTCATGACTTGTTTGGATTTGAGAATGTCTATGCTAAGCAATGCTTATGTTTTTGAGCTACGGGTCGATTCTAGGGATGGAATGGTTATCCAGTACTGGTGATATTCTTGAGTATGAAAAGAGGGTAGTTAGACTCTTGACTTGCCATGGTAATACCCTCGAAGTCTAGTGTAACCCTGAGGATTCTGCCATGCTTAGTTACCTATTATCTCTTGATACATTTGTTGATCTCGAGTAGTGTTCGCCACTAAGGTGGATAGTTCATTTCGCTTAGGCATGAGTTATAGGAAATCACTTTAGTAAGTACAATTGGCAACATGGCTGACATCTGTTTATTTGCAAGAGATAATTCTTCTGCGTGGAATAGCCTATAGTGAGTAAACGAGATCCAGGATTCACTAGTGAATTTTGGAGAGCTTGCATGAAACCATAAGTATGCAGTTATGTTTGAGCCGAGTATACTAGAAGGAGGATAAGGGAAAGTGGGACGAGAGGCAATAGTGAAATGAGTTCCAACTCATATTTTGGAAACAAGAATTAAGAAGCTACGAAATTATGAAGTTAAAGGCGGACAAAGCACAATGGAGTTAAGCTCAAGGAAATGCAACTTAGAAGATTGAAGACTAGATACGCGCATCATATCTCTTTTTAAGAGTATATCCTTGATCCCTCTTTTCCTGTAGAGCTTACTTGCATGCTATCTTTTATTTATATCCTCTCGGTCCTATTCTCAATCTTATTTCTGTCGCAAACCCCATAAGGAGTATGACTCATCTGGTAGTGATATATGTTGGGGTTTGAGGGTGTCCGTTGGGTTGACTAAACTTTTTGGGCTTTATAGGATATGGGTTGGTTTTAGGAAGTGATTTCTTGCGACCTAAAAGGAGTTTATCATGCTTAGTTTCCTAGAATCATATATATTGGTTTTGGGCTGGTGTTTAGGGGAGTTTTTCTCCTAATCAGCATATATGAGGAAGATTTCCAGTTTAAGACATTGCCTAATCGGTGCAAAGTTTTTCTTTACTGGCTTCTATCATTCGGCTATACCTTTACGTAGGAACTAATGGATGTAAACATGTGTTTGAGACATGTTATGGTTGATGGTTGCAAGTGGTTGCTAGCTGTTGCTTGTGGATGCATGAACACACATTAGGCACTAGATCGACTCAGTCACATCTCATATTGCATATGCATGAATGTTTATACTTGTACATGGATGGAAACTTGATATGCTATCATTTGGATGTTGCATATGAATGAATGATTGTGCACGCATGTAGAGATTATAAAGTATGTTAGGAATTTGCATACATGTTGGACTCATTGCACTAACATATTTTGCATTAAGGAGGTCTACTGAATCAGTAACCGCCTGATCTTTTGCATTAGGTAAGTACATATACACACACTTTCCGCATATATACATACAGCATTAGGAATCTTTTAAGGACAATGATTGCTTGTGGATGATGTTTTGAGTAGATGGATGATGGATGGTAGGATACATTCTTCCTAACTTAGAGATTTCGGGGACGAAATCCTTTAAGGAGGGGAGAATGTAACAACCCGTATTTTAATAACATGTTATAACCATAAATCAAGGCAGAATTAAATTTTAAATTAATAACCAAGGGAAACGGGTTGCGCCATTGCGTTCGTCTCGGAATTCTACATGAAATCGAGTCCCAGTTTTCGAAAATCGGAGTTCGTATGACCAAATTATGACCCTCAGAAGTTTCTGGAATTTGAATAAAATAAAACAGCTCGAAAATAAAGCCAAAAATTCGAAATTCAAACCCAAAGAAGGCTGGCGGGAAAATTCCCGCCCATATACCCAGGTCGACTTGGGAGTCGACCCCCCCCCCCCCCCAAACCAGGTCGACTAGGGAGTTGACAGGGGTGTCGACCTCCCCATGACAAGGTCGACCCTATGGTCGACCTGGTGCCAAAACCTGATTTTCAGCCTGGGTTCATTCTAATGTATTTGGACCAATTTTCTGACTAGATTTGTGACTCTAAACCTATATAAACAGCCTCCTAGCCTCATTCTCTCTACACCAATTCTTTCTGTCCTTATGTTGCTTCTGAAATAATTAAAGAGAGAATGGCTACTTCTTCTTCGTCAAGACAACATCTAGGAGCTGCAAATTGGGGGTTTTCAACTAGAACAAGACTAAACAAATAGAGATTCAACAACTGCAACAACCGTTTCTAGAATCAAATCTCTACACTCTAATTCTCGATCCGCGCTCTGTAAGTTCTAGTTACTTTGAGATTGAAACATGTTAAATTTGATATGGACATGGAATAAAATGAAATTGGACCTAAGCTTGATTATCCATTTGGATCTGTTGTTGTCTCTTCTTGAATCTATGATTTTGGGTTATTTCTTATCGACTGAATCATGCCCATTCATGTTGTTGGACCTAGTTTATTATTCAAACGCTAGATTGTAAAATGAATTCTTGGATCTTGACTTGATGATAAAACTATGCCTATGAATGTGAACATAAGAATATGCCTATGCCTATGACTATGAACAGAAGACTATTGCCTATGACTATGACAAGGAAAATTGTGGCTAATCACCTATGACTCATGACAATGAATTATTTCCTATGATTATGAACATAAGGCTATCGCCTATGACCATGACTTTGTAACTATTACAGTTAATTGCCTATGACTATTTAGGGTAGTTTCCTAGAACTATTTTGGATAATTATCCATGACTATTGAGATTAATCGCTCATGATTCACTGTGACTATGACTGTTGGGGTTAATTGACTATTATAGTTGATTGTTCATAACACTATAGTTGAAAACCAAGTTGTACACCGAATTGGCATTTTGTTGGATCATATACCTAGGGTGTGACTTGCTTAGTTTATTCGCTATTATGTACACCAAAACCATTGGATCCATTATCCTTGTATTTAACTTGCTTTTGCATGCCTATTCTTTTATGTCAGCGTTTACCATGACTATCGCCTTATCTTGCTAGATTTGAAATCCTATATGCCAGTGATGTTGTAACCAATTATCTCAAGTTATGCCATGCTAGTCCTGTAACCCCTTTTATCGCTTTATGCTCGTCCCTCTTTCCTATCATAGTTTTGATGTTATTCCCTTTATTCTGAGATTTGGATTTATTTGTAGTATGGATCGATTCACGTTTACGTGCGATGGGAACACGATTTGGGTAGAATAGGAAAAACATGAATTGGTTATGAACATGAATTATGAACTTGATAAAAGGCAAAACTTGAAACATGAACACTGTTATAACCTGAACCTGGATATGGACATGAAACTCGCCATGAAACTTGACACGAACTTGACATGAAACCTGAACATGGACATGACACTTAGAATGAACTTGAAAATGGCCAACTCGAGGTTGGGTTGAGTTTGCAGTGTAATTCTGCCCGGAACCGCCCGGCAAATCCAGTTACTGCAAACAATAGGATCCAATGTGGGTAGTTGGTCATATCGCACTTGAAAACCTGAGGTCATACTGAGTTGTGGTGTAATTCTGCCTGGAACCGCCCGGCTTATCCAGTGACCACAACAACAGGTCTGATGTGAGAGGTTGGGGTGCATTAATGAATTTGTAACACCCCACCTCCGCCGGGGTCACTCTTGCGAGTACACTAGCTTTGGAGGGGCGTTAAACGAGGTAAACATGCATGCAGATATCACAAGACAGAACATATAAGTAAAGCAGAGCAAGTAAAGCAGCGGATAAAACTAACATTTCAAAACCATAGTCAAGTTACATCAAAGTACTTGGTCATTATTTTCCTACAAAACAAAGCAAAAACTGAAAATTGGAAGAAAATCATAAAGTATCTATCCCCAAGGTAGAATAAAGCCATAGCAGGTTCAAGTCCAAACCGTACATGAGCTATCCAGAAAAGCAGCTAAAGATCCAAGCTAGGTACCAGTGTTCCCACCCTGTAAACCTGGGGGGGGGGGAACGGAAGAAAAGAGGCGAAAGAAAACGGGTCAGTCAAAAAGACTGGTAAGTCCTACCTACTATTAGTATAAAAACTAATAAAGTTAACTGGACATGTAAACCAGAGATAAAACATAGGGTGATAACTGGCATGGTGAAAAGTTAACAAGATAGATCAAGTGTGGCATCACATATACAAGGTTAAGTTGCACCAGGTGTGTGCTAGTATTCCAATCCATGTCAAGTATAAACAAGAAATGATCCCTTGGCCCAAAGCTGACCCAATATCATGAGGTGACCTAAATCAAGGTCCAACTACTCGGTCTAGTCGATCGACACCCTATAAGCCTAACTCGTCGTGTATCGGTGTCATACGGCTTAATCGTGGAATGTAGTTAACTGTGCAAGGTCCACCCCAGGGTGTATCCAGCCCTAAGGTGTAAACCACGGACACAATTCGAGCACGCACAGTCTAAACCTACTAGTGCCCATGTTCAACTCTGGACTTAATGTGCACGACCATGGTCCGCCTGAACAATCGGTGCACCCTTCAGCCGTCTCTTTTGGTCTCTTACAATCAGTCCAGCAATCGTGCCCCACCCTAGCCTAGTCCAGGGTACCCATGATACTTCCAAGTAGGTTACTGCTGAAAAGGACCACGTAACTAGGATTTCAAGCGGGTTAAGTGTGGTTAACCCTATCCCAACCATGTATTGAGTTGGTCAAGTGTATTCAAGCAGTTCATGACTTAACCCTATTAATACATCGGGTTTAATTGGTTAAGTATTCAAGTAGTCCATGTCTTAACCCTACCAATCCATCGTGTTTAATTGGTTAAGTATATTCAAGTAGTCCATGACTTAACCTTACCAATCCATCGTGTTTAATTGGTTAAGTATATTCAAGTAGTCCATGACTTAACCTTACCAATCCATCGTGTTTAATTGGTTAAGTATATTCAAGTAGTCCATGACTTAACCTTACCAATCCATCGTGTTTAATTGGTTAAGTATTCAAGTAGTCCATGACTTAACCCTACCATGTGGCATTAATTAACTTAATGCACCCAACCTCTCACATTAGACCACGTTGTGGTTACTAGTTAAGCCGGGCGGGTCCGGGTAGCTTTACACCACAACTTAGTCTAACCTCGGGTTTCAAGTGCGACATGACCAACTACTCACATTGGGTCCTATTGCTTGTAGCCACTAGTTAAGCCGGTCGGTTCCGGGTAGATTTATGCTACAAACTCAACCCAACCTCGAGTTGGCCATTCTCATGTTTTCTAGAAGTCATGTCCAAGTCCATGTTTTCAAGCATAAACACATGTCAGACTTTCATGTCATATTTTTAAGTCATGTTCTCATGTTATTTAAGTTTGCCTAACTACCCATAACGTATTCCCATCGCACGTAAATTCGCATCAACGCAAATAGATCAAAGAGGGAACATAACTATATGACAAGGAGGGTATAAGATGGCAAAGTCTATCACAAATTAAACATGGTGATATTTGAGGCCAAAAAGGGGTTCAACATACTAGCTTATGGCCTCAACATGTATGATAGCATAAAAGGTGACTTGGCCTCAAACATATCAAATAGCATAAGGGTGATTTGGCCACAAGCATGCATAATAGCATAAGGGTGATTTGGCCATAAGCATATTAAGGAACATGAGGGGTTAAGGTTTTGCCACAAGTTAAACATGGTGGCATATGAGGCAAATGTGTTCATAAACTTGCATATTACATTATAAGCCTCAAAACATGCATGATATCAACTTTAGCATAATAGGTGAAACATGGTCATAAATGACATAGGATGATAGCTAGTGATTCGCATATAACATCATATGCAAGATAACATAAGGGTTATGAGAGTTTCTATGTTGCTTTATGCAACATTTCAAATCAAGGCTCATAGCTTTCTATGCACAAAGTCAAGGTGATAGCTTTACAAACATGCATAGAATAAGTCTATGCATAACATGATAGAATCAAAGCTCATAGCTTTCTATGCACAAAGTCAAGGTGATAGCTTTACAAACATGCATAGAATAAATCTATGCATAACATGATAGAATCAAAGCTCATAGCTTTCTATGCACAAAGTCAAAGTGATAGCTTTACAAACATGCATAGAATAAATCTATGCATAACATGATAGAATCAAAGCTCAAATCATACTTAGGCCCAAACTCAAACTTGCAACATGTCATATTTAACTTCATATTTAGAATCTAAGAGTAGAATAGGGCTTACAATGCTATGAAGACCTATGAAATAAAATAAGATTGAGACGAAGCCACTAGCAACTCTAAAAACCCCCAATCGCATATAAGCTCCAAGTTGTTTTGAGAAATAATAAGCTCCTTTGATTTGTATGAAGAAAGATCCTTGTTTTGATGAAGAAAGGTGGCTCTTTTACTAGCTTAGGACACTCAAATTTTCATGAAGAGGATGGAGGCCATGTTATGAAGATGGAGGCCATGATCAAGAAACATTTTGGCATAGTTTAGTTGTAGGAATGATTAATGAGGGTTTAGGCTAGGTCTTAGGGTCCTTTTATAGAAGATTAGGTTAGTTTAGACCATAGGATTAACCCTAGTTCAGATCTGGGCCATCAATTCACGTCACTAGCCTCCAAACATGTCTTGAGAAACAAGTCAGGTGCACCCAGGCCAGACTGGCCGACCACCCAAGTCGACAGGGGTGTCGACTGGGCCGTCGACACAGCCTGCTGTGTGTCGACTCCCAAGTCGACTCTCCAGTCAACTTGGGGTGGCGGGAATTTTTCCCGCCTGCCCTGCCCAGCTGAATTTGAATTTCTGAATTCAAATTTGAATTTGAAATTTTCTGAAAATTTCGACGGGTCATAACTTGGTCATACGGACTCCGATTTTCGAAAACTCGGACACTATTTCGCGTATTTTTCCGAGACGAACGCAATGGCACAGCCCGTTTCCTTTGATTCAGATTTTATCATTTAATTCTGCCTTGATTTATGTTATAACTTGTTATTTAAAAATACAGGTTGTTACATTCTCCGCTCCTTAAAGGATTTCGTCCCCGAAATCTTCAAGTTAGGAAGAACATATCCTACCATCCATCATCCATCTACTCAAAACATCATCCTCGTGCAGTCATTGTCCTTAAAGGATTCTAAATGCTGTATGATCATATGCAAAGGTGTGTGTATATGTACTTATCTAATGCAAAAATCAGGTGGTTACTGATTCAGTAAACCACCTTAATGCAAAGTATGTTAGTGAAATGAGTCCATATGTATGCAAATTCCTAGCATAATTCATAATCTCTATATGAGTGCACATATCATTCATCCATATGCAACATCCACGTGATAGCATAACAAGTTTCAACCATGAATAAGCATAAACACTCATGCATATGCAATATGAAAGTGTGTGAGCCGATCTTAGTGCCTAATGTGTATCATGCATCCACGAGTATCCACTTGCAAACACTTGCAACCACTTGCAAACATCAAGCATAACATGTTTCAAATACATGTTTCATCCAAAGGGTTTCTACCTAAGGTTCTCATGACAAGGTTAACGAGATAACAAGATAAACATGGATAGTGAAAGAAAGATATGCTGGCTAGGAAAAGAGATTGAGAATGTACCCTCAAAAAGAAATGGGTGAAGCGCGCGCATCTTCTCCTCGGTTTCCCAAGTTGCATCCTCTTCGGCTTCACTCCACTGAACCTTTACTAACTTGACTTCTCGATTCCTCAGCTTCTTGATCTCCGTTCCCAAGATACGAATCAGAGCTCGCCTCAAGGTCGCCTCTTTCTATACCTCCGTGTCTTCAAGAATACTTGTTTCAACTACCTTGGCTGACTCATGTAGGCACTTTCGGAGATGCGAGACATGAAAAACATTGTGAACTCCGGCCAGCTTCTCGGGCAACTCCACCTTATAAGTCATCTTCCCAACTCTTTCTATAATAGGGAAGGGTCCTACGAACCTTGGTGTCAGCTTCCCAACTGCTCCAAAATGAACCATATTTCGCAAAGGAGAAATCTTCATAAAGACCATATCTCCAACTTTAAATTCTAAGTCTGTCCTTCGCTTGTTTGCATAGGATTTCTGTCTGTCTTGGGTCGTTTTCATCCGTCTTCGAATCAATTCAACCCTCTCGGATGTGTCCCTTATCATGTCGGGCCCAATTATAAGCTTATCCATCGTCTCCCACCAACATGTTGGTGGCTTGCACGGCCTCCCATACAAAGCTTCGAATGGTGTCATTCCTATGCTTGCTTGGTAGCTGTTATTATAAGAAAACTCTACAAGAGGAAGGTGGTCTTCCCAAGTACCACCAAAGTCAAGAACACAAAGTCTCAAAAGATCTTCTAGTACTCTATTCACCCTCTCGGTTTGGCCATCCTTCTGGGGGTGATAGGCTGTACTTAGATTCAATCGCGTACCCATCGCTTCTTGCAAACTATTCTAGAACTGGATGGTGAAGATTGGGTCACGACTGCTAACTATGCTGGAAGGAACTCCATGCAATCGCACTATCTCTCGAAGATAAACAGATACTAAACCTGATACAGTCCTCTTGTTCTTTACTGGAAGGAAATGGGTGCTCTTCGTAAGTCTATCAACTATGACCCATATCCCATAAAGCCCAAATAGTTTGGTCATCTTAATGGACATCTTCACCCCAACTATAAATCACAAACATGCGAGTCATACTCCTTATGGGGTTTGCAACAGAACTAAGATTGAGAATAGGACCGAGAGGATATACTTAAAAGATAGCATGCGAGTAAGCTCTACAGAATAATAGGGATCAAGGATATACTCTTAGAAAGAGATATAATGCACGTATCTAGTCTTCAATCTTCTAAGCCGCATTTTCTTGTTCTTAATCCCGTCGTGCCTTGACCGTCTTTTAACTTCACAATTTCGTAGCTCTTAATTCTTATTTCCAAAATATGAGTTAGAACTCATTTCACCGTTGCCTCTCGTTCCACTTCCACTTATTCTTTGCCTAAAATACTTGGCTTAAACATAACTGCGTGCTCATGGTTTCATGCAAGCTTTCCAAAATTCGTTAGTGAATCCTGGATCTCGTTTACATACCATATGGTATTCCACGCAGAAGAACTATCTCTTGAAAACAAATGCCACTCCACGTTGCCAAATGTTCTTACTAGGGTGATTTCTATAACTCATGCTTAAGCGAAATGGACCATCCGCCTTATTGGCGAACACTACTCGATTGGATTACAAATTTCCAATAAAAGTGCCAAGGGATTCTAGATAACTAATCATGACGGAACCCTAAAGGTCACACGAGATTTCAAGGGTATTACCGAGGCGAGTCATGAGCCTCGCAACCCTATGTTCAAAGTCAAGAATGGATCCATAACTGGACAACCAACCCATGCCCAACATCAACCCGTATCCCATAAACCCGAGAACATAAACATTACACATGAATTCTACGCTCAAGATAGAGATTTTCAAATCCATACAAATCGCAGATAGATGGGCGGAACCCCCCAATCGGATTTGAAATACTAACGGGATTTTCAACTAGACTAGTACTTAGGTGCAAACTTTCAACAAGATCAGAAATAAAACTATGCGATGCGCCAGAATAAGTTATGAACAGGGAAATCAGAAATGTAAACATGACTTTGTATAGAAACACTACCTCGAATCAAAAGCTGGAAGAGCGAGGGGAGCCTGCAACTGCCCTCCAAAGGGTCCTGCTTGCTGAATTTGTCTTTTCCCTTGTCCTCGCTTCCTTGGGCAATCCTTACTGAAGTGTCCAGACTTTCCACAATGAAAGCATTCTCCCAACTTCCTTTTCTTCTTCCTATAGTCTTTGGCTATGTGCCTAGTGATCCCACAGAAGTTGCACTTTCTTGTGTCCTTTGCCTTGTTGTTGTTGGCCTTGTTTCCCTTCTTGTTGTTCTTGTCTCCTTTCTCAGAATCTTCCTTCTTGCCTTGAGACTTATTTGCCTTGACCTCCTTCTTGCCACTCTTATCTTCCTCTTGAAGCAGGGCAATATTCACCATACTCTCGAAAGTCGCCCCCATGGGTAAATGAGACATGGCCAAACCGCGCAATGACTCATTCAATCCTAGAGCAAAGCGTAGGGCCTTTTTCTGAGCTGTGTTAACCAAGTCTAGATCGAACCAAGCTAGTTGATTAAACGTATCCACGTATTCCCTAACTGTCATGTCCCCTTGCCTTAGAGATAGGAACCTCTCCATCTGAAGGTTCTCTTCTGTCGATGATAGAAACCTCAGTCTAAACCTTCTCCTAAAGTCATCCCAAGTCTGAATTGGTCTAGTAGTGGTGGTGACTACCCACCAATATGCAGCTTCCCCTTTCAACAGCCATACTGCTAACAGAACTTTCGTACGGTCTTCTATATCAAAGATAGAAAAGAGGTCTTCAGTTTCCTTCAACCAGTTTCTTGCCTCAACAAAAGTCTCCGTCCCAACAAAATTCTTGCCACATATCGCCTTAAAGTCCTTGCAAATCTTCGCGAAATCCGCTTGTGGATGCTGAGGAGGAGGAACCTCAGCTACGGGAGAAGGAGGAGGAATGTCCGCGGGGCCGACTTCATTCGCCCTTGCCTCCATGTACCTTCTAAACCAAATAGGTACTGGCACGCCCTCCAGAATGGCAAAATTATCGGCCATACTGAAACGAAGAAAAAGATAGATTGAGAACGAGGAGACAAAGGATAGTGCTAATGGCTTTTTGGGGAATAGCCTTTTAAAATAAACTAGACTTTTCTTGGAAAATACTTAATTGGTTTTGAAAATAGTTTTTCGAAAGGTAAGTTTTAAAAACACTTTTGCTCAAATCTTGTAAACCTTAGGTTCTGATACCAAATGTAACACCCACCTCCGCCAGGGTCACTCTTGCAAGTACACTAGCTTTGGAGGGGCGTTAAACGAGGTAAACATGCATGCAGATATCACAAGACAGAACATATAAGTAAAACAGAGTAAGTAAAGCAGCGGATAAAACTAACATTTCAAAACCATAGTCAAGTTACATCAAAGTACTTGGTCATTATTTTCCTACGAAACAAAGCAAAAACTGAAAATTGGAAGAAAATCATAAAGTAACTATCCCCAAGGTAGAATAAAGCCATAGCAGGTTCAAGTCCAAACCGTACATGAGCTATCCAGAAAAGCAGCTAAAGATCCAAGCTAGGTACCAGTGTTCCCACCCTGTAAACCTGGGGGGGGGGGGGGAACGGAAGAAAAGAGGCGAAAGAAAACGGGTCAGTCAAAAAGACTGGTAAGTCCTACCTACTATTAGTATAAAAACTAATAAAGTTAACTGGACATGTAAAGCAGAGATAAAACATAGGGTGATAACTGGCATGGTGAAAAGTTAACAAGATAGATCAAGTGTGGCATCGCATATACAAGGTTAAGTTGCACCAGGTGTGTGCTAGTATTCCAATCCATGTCAAGTATAAACAAGAAATGATCCCTTGGCCCAAAGCTGACCCAATATCATGAGGTGACCTAAATCAAGGTCCAACTACTCGGTCTAGTCGATCGGCTCCCTATAAGCCTAAATCATCGTGTATCGGTGTCATACGTCTTAATCGTGGAATGTAGTTAACTGTGCAAGGTCCACCCCAGGGTGTATCCAGCCCTAAGGTGTAAACCACAGACACAATTTGAGCACGCACAGTCTAAACCTACTGGTGCCCATGTTCAACTCCGGACTTAATGTGCACGACCATGGTCCGCCTGAACAACCGGTGCACCCTTCAGCCGTCTCTTTTGGTCTCTTACAATCAGTCCAGCAATCGTGCCCCACCCTATCCTAGTCCAGGGTACCCATGATACTTCCAAGTAGGTTACTGCTGAAAAGGACCACGTAACTAGGATTTCAAGCGGGTTAAGTGTGGTTAACCCTATCCTAACCATGTATTGAGTTGGTCAAGTGTATTCAAGCAGTTCATGACTTAACCCTATCAATACATCGGGTTTAATTGGTTAAGTATTCAAGTAGTCCATGTCTTAACCCTACCAATCCATTGTGTTATTTTGGTTAAGTATATTCAAGTAGTCCATGACTTAACCTTACCAATCCATCGTGTTTAATTGGTTAAGTATATTCCAGTAGTCCATGACTTAACCTTACCAATCCATCGTGTTTAATTGGTTAAGTATATTCAAGTAGTCCATGACTTAACCTTACCAAACATTGTGTTTAATTGGTTAAGTATTCAAGTAGTCCATGACTTAACCCTACCATGTGGCATTAATTAACTTAATGCACCCAACCTCTCACATTAGACCACGTTGTGGTTACTAGTTAAGCCGGGCGGGTCTGGGTAGCTTTACACCACAACTTAGTCTAACCTCGGGTTTCAAGTGCGACATGACCAACTACTCACATTGGGTCCTATTGCTTGTAGCCACTAGTTAAGCCGGTCGGTTCCGAGTAGATTTATGCTACAAACTCAACCCAATCTCGAGTTGGCTATTCTCATGTTTTCTAGAAGTCATGTCCAAGTCCATGTTTTCAAGCATAAACACAAGTCAGACTTTCATGTCATATTTTCAAGTCATGTTCTCATGTTATTTAAGTTTGCCCAACTACCCATAACGTATTCCCATCGCACGTAAATTCGCATCAACGCAAATAGATCAAAGAGGGAACATAACTATATGACAAGGTGGGTATAAGATGATAAAGTCTATCACAAATTAAACATGGTGATATTTGAGGCCAAAAAGGGGTTCAACATACTAGCATATGGCCTCAACATGTATGATAGCATAAAAGGTGACTTGGCCTCAAACATATCAAATAGCATAAGGGTGATTTGGCCACAAGCATGCATAATAGCATAAGGGTGATTTGGCCATAAGCATATTAAGGAACATGAGGTGTTAAGGTTTTGCCACAAGTTAAACATGGTGGTATATGAGGAAAATGTGTTCATAAACTTGCATATTACATTATAAGCCTCAAAACATGCATGATATCAACTTTAGCATAATAGGTGAAACATGGTCATAAATGACATAGGATGATAGCTAGTGATTCGCATATAACATCATATGCAAGATAACATAAGGGTTATGAGAGTTTCTATGTTGCTTTATGCAACATTTCAAATCAAAGCTCATAGCTTTCTATGCACAAAGTCAAGGTGATAGCTTTACTAACATGCGTAGAATAAATCTATGCATAACATGATAGAATCAATGCTCATAGCTTTCTATGCCCAAAGTCAAGTTGATAGCTTTACAAACATGCATAGAATAAATCTATGCATAACATGATAGAATCAAAGCTCATAGCTTTCTATGCACAAAGTCAAGGTGATAGCTTTACAAACATGCATAGAATAAATCTATGCATAACATGATAGAATCAAAGCTCAAATCATACTTAGGCCCAAACTCAAAATTGCAACATGTCATATTTAACTTCATAGTTAGAATCTAAGAGTAGAATAGGGCTTACAATGCTATGAAGACCTATGAAATAAAATAAGATTGAGACGAAGCCACTAGCAACTCTAAAAAACCCCAATCACATATAAGCTCCAAGTTGTTTTGAGAAACAATAAGCTCCTTTGATTTGTATAAAGAAAGATCCTTGTTTTGATGAAGAAAGGTGGCTCTTTTACTAGCTTAGGACACTCAAATTTTCATGAAGAGGATGGAGGCCATGTTATGAAAATGGAGGTCATGATCAAGAAACATTTTGGCATAGTTTAGTTGTAGGAATGATTAATGAGGGTTTAGGCTAGGTCTTAGGGTCCTTTTATAGAAGATTAGGTTAGTTTAGGCCATAGGATTAACCCTAGTTCAGATCTGGGCCATCAAATCACGTCACTAGCCTCCAAACATGTCTTGAGAAACAAGTCAGGTGCACCCAGGCCAGATTGGCCGACCACCCAAGTCGACAGGGGTGTCGACTGGGCAGTCGACACAGCCTGGGGTGTGTCGACTCCCAAGTCGACTCCCCAGTCGACTTGGGGTGGCGGGAATTTTTCCCGCCTGCCCTGCCCAGCTGAATTTGAATTTCTGAATTCAAATTTGAATTTGAAATTTTCTGAAAACTTCGACGGGCCATAACTTGGTCATACGGACTCCGATTTTCGAAAACTCAGACACTATTTTGCGTATTTTTCCGAGACGAATGCAATGGCATAGCCCGTTTCCCTTGATTCAGATTTTATCATTTAATTCTGCCTTGATTTATGTTATAACTTGTTATTTAAAAATACGGGTTGTTACAGAATTAATGCCACATGATAGGGTTAAGTCATGAACCGCTTGAATATACTTAACCAATTTGACACGATGATTTGATAGGGTTAAGTCATGAACCTCTTGAATATACTTAACCAACTTGACACATGACTCGTAGGGCTAAGTCATGAACTCGAACGACAACACTTAGCCAATTTGACATGACATATAGGCGGGTTAAGTCATGAACTTGAATGACAACACTAAACCAACTTGACATGCTAGACTAATGGGGTTAAGTCTCGAATTTAAATGACAATACTTAACCTAATGGACGGAAACCCTAGTTACACGGTCCTTTTCAGCAGTAGATGTATCACGGTACCCTGGAACTAGGCAGGGTGGGGCACGATTACTGGGCTGATTGTAAGCGACCAGAACGACGGCTGAGTTGGTGCGCCATTGTAGGTTCAGGCGGACTATGGCCGTGCACGTAGTCCAGAGTTAAAAAAGCAGGCATTGGGCACCAGTAGGTTTACACTGTGCGTGCTTGATTCGTGTCGGTGGTTGGCACCCTAGGGCTTGATACACCCTATGGTGGACCTAGCACAGGTGACTACATTTCGTGATTGGGCCGTATGACACAGACACATGAACGAGCTAGGACTTGTAGGGAGCCGATCGATTAATAGATCGTTATGTGGGAAAATGGTGTTGTCCGTTAGGTAGCATAATCCCTAGTGGTCCTAGGTGGCATAAACCCTAATCGAATCTAGAAAACGTTCAATAGGTAGCATAATCCCTAGCGGTCCTAGGTGGCATAAATCCTAGTTGAACACGCGATAGTTCATGATAAGGAAACCTAGCCATAACAGGGTGGCAGTCCAAACGATTTCAAGAATGATGGCTCAACGTTGGAGTAGTATTGAATTACGTGATGGAACCCGTACGATATACGGTAGGGGACTGTACATATACATGGAAAGGATGATACGGGTTGGGGTACTAGTACAGTTGGTGCAGAGAATGTTAAACATGCGATGCTATACGTAGTTTATCTGGTTAGCATAGTTTATCTTGTTACCATAGTTTATCTGGTTAGTATAATTTATCTTGTCATCTTAGTTTAACTTGCCTATCTTGTCATCATCCTTATGTTTACTTTCAGTTTATACATGTCATGTTATCTTCACTTGTTTCTATGCTGAAAGTCACTAGGACTTACCAGTCTTTATGACTGACCCGTTTTCTTTCGCCTCTTTTTCTTTCATTTCCCCCCCCCCCCCCGGTTCTCAAGGAGGAAAACACCACTACTTATTTTGGACTTCTTTCTGCTTCAAGATCATCTTATATGGCTTTGACCTTTCTTAGCTATGGCAAGTTTACTGTTTTACTTGGGGAATGATTTATGACTATGGTTTTATGCTTCTTTACTATTGCGAGACAGATTTCGATGTAATGGATTTAAAGGCATTTTGATGTAAAAAGGCTTAAGACCATTCTAGATTTTAAAGCAATGAAATTTGGTTCTTCTTCCGTTGTTTTATATGTTCTGTCTTGTAATATTTCTGCGTATGCTTACCTAGATAATGCTCCACCAAAGCTAGTGCATTCCCTTTGTGAGTGACCCTAGCGGGGGTGGGGTGTTACAATTACTAACTCTTGATATAGATCATTTAAAATTCTAATTCTTCTTTTAAAAATCAAGGTTTTCGATTACAAAATCAACCCAATATTTGAATTTAGATTTCAACATGATCGAAATCTTTGGAGTTTTCTAAACCCCTTCTTTCTGTGTTGTATATATCTCTAAGTGTGTGTGTGTATATATATATATATATATATATATATATATATATATATTATTTCAGGGTCAGCTAAAGTTTTAAATGAACTATACTTAATCCTAAACACTCCTATGTTTAATTCAAATTCTCGAATGATCTAATACTGAAGTTATGGATTTTTGGTTGTTTGATGGTGGTTAAAATGATAAAAAGAACATGTGTTCATACTGTTTTCAGACTTTGTGCCTTATTCAGTATACTTTATTCTGTTCTTAATATGGAAACAGAATTTTGATCATATATTCAAACATATATATAGGTTTATACTATCCTACATTAATCCACAATACAATTTGAAAAGGAACAGAGGGTTTTGCTCACATATATACACAGTTTTGGGTAAATACACACTACTATTTTGGGTAAATAAAAACTACTGTTTGGGTAAATAAACATTAACAACCTTTGGTCAATAGACATTAACAGTCTTGGGTAAATAGACATTAATAGCTGTTGTATTTGTGAACCAGGATTACTTAGTGGGTTTGATTTTTGTTATAACAAAAATGTCCATAGGATTCCAGAGTCTAGATTAATTCAAGATCCACCCTAATGATCATCAGCAAAAGGCATACTGTAATACAGTATGTAACATATAGGGGTATATTGAAACAGAGTTTTCCTTAATCAACTTACCATATGACAAATTCAAACTAATTTAAGTGTTTCCCTTTTTAGCAGATCAACATACAAGTTTTTTATATAGTGTATCCCATACATGCATTCAAGATTAATTGCAAGTAAACTATCCATAACAATCAAAGGAAAGATTTATCAGAGATCAAAAGTTGAGTTTACTCACTGTTCTGTATTTGTTTTTCATAGGAACTAGTTTAACATGTTTACAGTAAGTGTAATAACCCGGAAATGCGAACCAGTTTAAAATTTTTATTTTGGCAATTTTAGCGAATTTTGAATATTTAAAATGAATTATTTTAAATAATATCAACGAGAAATTTATTTTGAATATAATTCGAACGTATATATTATATACGTCGTCGTTAGAATATAAATAATTATATATAATTATAAATAGAATTGAAAATGACGCGGTAGTTCGATAATTCGATTTCCAACTTCAATTGGATGTACCGGGTGCAAAATAAACCGGATTTTAGTGAAACCAAAAATAATGGAATCTAATTGCGGCTATCTTTCCAACGAATCTGAAAAATCAAAATTTCATAGCGGGAATCAAAAGATATGTCCAGTTGAAAATTCTGAATAGTCGCTATGGAATTCAGGCCCTTAAAAATTGACATTTTGCAAACGACCTCGGATTTCGATGAAACCACTTTTGTTGGGTCCGTGATGTCAAATTATTGCTAGGTTTCAAATTTCATAATTTTTTGAATCAATATTTGAGCTTGGCAAAGGAAAACGCGTTTGACCAGTTTCAGTTGATTTTAATCGACTGGAAATTGGCCATTTTTCCAACGGTCTCAGAATTCGACGAAACTAGTTTTGTTAGGACCGTATCGTCAATACGAAGCTAGAAAATATTTTTCGGGAATTTTTCGAGTTAGTATGTGACCCCGATAAATTGAAATGCGCGTTCAAATTCAATATATAGAGTTATATGTTGATTTTGACGAAAACTGATCGAAACGATCAAATCAGCTTGCGATACATATCCCATTGTGTTCGGAATGGGGGTAATACACTATGGACGACAGGCGGTGGGCCTCGTTTAGAGGTCTTATGTAAAAGTCAACTTTTTACAAATTAAAAAAAAAATTCTCTCACCCTCTCCTTATTTCTCTCTGCCCCCCCCTTTTACAATCGATTTCAGATCGAAGAAAAAAAAGAAAGAAAAAAACGACGAAGCCTTCCTCCCCAATCGCCCTACGCTCCACCGATCATCGCCCGCCGGAGGCGCACCACCTCCACACCCTTTCCCCTCTCGCGCCCTAGCCCTTTTTCCTCCCTCCGCCTCTCGCTGCTTTCCACCTCGCATCTCCCTCCAGCCAACGCTCGAAGGCCCCATACCCACCTCCCTGTCGCGTCGCCAAGCCTCCAGAGCTCCCTCCCCCCTTCTGATTCGGATCGCAACCCCACAGCCCCCCAGGATCTGAAACCGACGGTGAACCCCCCCCCCCCCCCTTGCGCAGTCGAACACTGTAAGCTGCTCCAATTTATTTCTTTGCATTTATTTAATTAGAATACAGTGGTTTGAAATCAGTTTCTACCTTATTTTATATATTAACATTGAAAAGAAAAATCAGGAATTATTATATATGAATATGGAAGTAAAGATTGGATCTTTATGGTGAAAAGATCGGATTTTTTTTCTTTATATGAAAGTATAGAGATGTATGTATTTAAAAGACTATATTTTTAACAAAGTCCAGATTTTTATTAGAGGCAAAACTCATATTTTTATTAGAGAAAAGTTGAGATCTTTATATGTAGAAAGTTTTGATTTTTCTTATGTAAAAAGATTCGATTTTTAGTATAACAAGATCTGATTTTTAATTAGAGTAAAAACATGATTTTTACTGTTTGAAAGGAAATATAAAAACATGATTTTTAGGATGTTAAAGGCTCAATTTATATTAGTAGAAAAAAAATATAATCTTTATATTTGAAAAGGCGAAATCTTTAAAATAGTAAAAATTCGATTTTTATATATTGAATAACAAGGTAAAAATTCGATTTTTATATATTGAATAGCGAAGTAAAAATTCGATTTTTATATATTGAATAGCAAAGTAAATATTCGATTTTTACATATGTAGAGAATACGGGCAACGAAGATGACAAAAAGGCGAGAACGACGAAGATTTCTATAAAAGAAGTGTCGTGAAGTTGGATAGCTATCGGTGAGAACTTCTCACTCAAAATCACTTTTTCTAGTTATATATATACTAGGATGCAGACGGTGTTTAGTAGCACCCGACACCCGTCATCCACAGACCATGGATGGCTTGTTTGTTAAATTGTTTGGTTGTGTAGTTGGTTAGATTATTTGGTTTGAATTTAATTGTTTGGTGAAATGGAATGGATTTGATTGATGTGTGAATGGCGTGGGCCTTCACTAGACCGGGGATAAGGCTAGACATTGTCTCGTTTCTAGTATCGTGCCGTTATGCCGCCGAAATTTTCTAAAATAAGTTAGAAAAATAAAGATATCATTTTATTTGGTAAATGAACTGAAAAAAATTCATATGTTGAAATAAAATATTTTATCGTTAAAAATATAATTTTTAACGTGAAGTGAATAAAATAAAATATTCATTTACAAACCGGACGGTTTGTTTATGTACACCTATTTGAAGGACGTTGATTGGGACGATAAATTTTACACATCGCCCAACTGCACAAATAAAATATGCGTTTGATTGTTTGAAACCCCACACGGGTGTTGGGATGAAATATGAAGTTAACTCATCCTGATTGATTAAATATGTCGATCGATTGATTGGCAGGCTGTTATAAGCGTTAGATATCTATATTTGATGCTTATACAGTGTAGTTCACTTTGGATGATGGTTGATTGTTTATCGTTGCTATTATATGCATGTGTGGTATGGAATCCATATAGTTAACGCTATATGGTAATTGATTGGGCCTCATTCCAATCGGGAAAATAAAGAATATTATAAAATAAAAGTTCATGTGTTGACCGTACTCATCCGTTGAGATTAGTCATGTGTTGAACGAAATATTTTAATAATAAAAATTACATTTTTATCAATATAAAATAAAGGTTCATGTGTTGACTGTACTCATCCGTTGAGATTAGTCATGTGTTGAACGAAATATTTTAACAATAAAATTCACACCTTTATCATATATGAAATTAGAAATCAACTGGAAAATAGATAAGGTGAGTGGTCTCCTGGGTATTGATCTGATGTTGGTTTTGGCCTTCGGGGTTAATATTTAGGGAATCGTTCTCTTGCTAATTTACGGTTGGAGTCTGATTTGATATCAAACGATAGATACCCTAATTTTTATAAAATATATTAAATAACAAAAATAGTCACACGTGGACAGTACTCATTCGTTGAGATTAGTCGTGTGTTGACAAAAATAATTATTCATTTGTTGAATAGAATATTTGAAAATAGAAATATATGAAGCTGCATTGATTAGATTGACGCCATTTTGACGTGAACGATATTTATATCGATTTTATTCGTTTTGAAATGAAGTGAATATAAAACGATTTCGAAATGAATTGAATTGAAAACGATTTCGAAATGAATTGAATATAAAACAATTTCGAAATGAATTGAATATAAAACGATTTCGAAATGAATTGAATATAAAACGATTTCGAAATGAACTGAATATAAAACGATTTCGAAATGAATTGAATATAAAACGAATTCGAAATGAATTGAATATAAAACGATTTCGAAATGAATTGAATATAAAACGATTTCGAAATGAATTGAATATAAAACGATTTCGAAATGAATTGAATATAAAACGATTTCGAAATGAATTGAATATAAAACGATTTCGAAATGAATTGAATATAAAACGATTTCGAAATGAATTGAATAGAAAACAAATTTGAATTGAATCGAATAGGAAACAAATTTGAATTGAATCGAATAGAAAACAAATTTGAATTGAATCGAATAGAAAACAAATTTGAATTTGAATGGAAGTTGAAAATGTTTTTGAAACGAATTCAAAACTATTTATAAAATTCGTTTTAAATAGAAATCGACGAAATATATTATATATATTATATATATATATAATAAAATGGCCTGAATAGAATGCGCCGCGCCGCGGCAGTTCGTGAATTTCAACCATTTATTTCAAACGGATATTACGGGAGATCCGACCGTCGGATTCTCCTAAAACTGGAACCGTTGGGTTCGTATCGAAAAGAGCTTTCTAATGAACATTAGAAATTTGAAATCTAACGGTTGGATTTGGAGATACGTCCAAATCAAATTTGGAAAAGGTCGCTGTAAGTGCAGTTCGATGGCCGTTGATGGAAATCGACTATACGGGCCTTGATAAAATTATTAAAAATAGTAATAATTTGTGTAAAATCATAAGAAATGATTTGGGAAAAATTGGGATGAAAAAGCTCCATATTCGAAAAGATAAAAATAGATTTTTATCGAAATGAACTAGTTTCGAACTAAAATTAAAACCCATTTATTTTTAAATAAATAAATTGGATTTGAAATGGGTTTAAATAGAACTGATTCATGGGTTTATTGTGAGCTGTGTTTTAAATAACACTAGTTCTTTAACCCGATAATAAATAGATTGTGATTTGGGTTTGTTGTGAACTGTGTTTTAAATGACATTAGTTCTTTAACCCAGTAAAGGGAGTTTTGATGAATCTGCAATTAGATTGAAATGTGAATTTGTAATCTAAATTATCAAATTTAGAAAATGAGCGAGAATGGAGTATTACCAGTTTTGCTCCAAAGCGATAGTTAAATCTTTAATTAGATTTGAACGTGAAACGGTAATTAATTTTACCGATAACACCGTGGTGTTAGATATGGAGTATTACCAGTTTTGCTTCATGGGATGAATAGGTTGGGATTGGGAAATAAAATAAATAATTACTTCGGAGTGGTTCCCTAATCTCGACTAGTTTGGAAAACCATAATTCGTTTTGAAACGACACCCAAAGGAAGATTAAAGGATAAATTTTAAAGAATTTATCTTGGATAAAATTAGTGGGAACTTTTCCCTAAGAATGTGATTTCGTGAATAAAAGGATATTCTGCATTGGAATGAGGCGTATGTTGTGTTTGTGTAACATTTGTTTTTAATATACGCGGGTTGTTCGGAAAGTCCGGGTTTATACCCATTCTGAATAACCGATTCGACGATAAGTCGAAGATGAAGACGGTGGTCGAAGACCGGAAGTCTTCACATCGTTTGGGTAATTACTGACGATCCTGATTGGGCTGTACACCCAAGAGGATGGAAATAGTTGGTGGTCGTCCAGACGTACTTGGAGATGGATGGATATGCGAGGAAAGTGCCTCCGGTTTCGTTCAGACCCAGGACGAACTTGTAAATGGATTGTGTGTCTGACATTGGATTTTATTCTGTGTTGATTGATTTCTGTTAAATATATATCTGCTTGGTGGCGGAGAATTTATTCTCTTGCTTAACGCCCTTCTCTAAGACGTACGAGCTTAGAGGTTATATATCGATAGATATCAATCGCATAGCATGAATTGCCTGTGTGGCATGCTGAGTTGCATAGATCAAGGCTTCTGTTGAAAAGCAAAGTCTTGTGGTTGATGATCAAAGCACGGCCTACGTGGCAGCTTTGTGTATAGCGTGGATTCGCGAGCCTCACACCTCGGTATGAGTTAAAAACGGGATATGGACCGCTGGGAGAACACGACGTTTCTTTCTAGCTTTGGTTGTGTCAGTGACTTACCAGCCCTGACATTTATATACTTTTCACCTTTGTGGTTGTTGGAATGAGGCGCCTTGATTATAGGTCTGTAAGGACCGGGAAACGTGTGTTCAGGAATTGCCAATCCTCTAACGTAAGTGAGGACCGGCCCAGCCGCATCCGGGGTTGCCCAGAGTGTGTAGTCCCGAGGCATTTGCTAGAGTGTCTCGAAGCGGAGAGGAGCTTGACCCTTGCCTCGACTCATGACGGAAATCCAATTTCCAATACGTGTATTGCGGCTTTATTTGTAGAGCCTAGTATCGCGACATAGTAGCATGGGATGCTATGCCGTCTATGATTGATATTTATGATTGAAATTGTTTTGACACTATACCTTATTATGGTATCAAATGATTTGTTTTAAACGTACCAAGCATGTTTGGCTATTATAAGGGAAAACCCTATCCTCCGGCTTGCGTTGCATTGTGTGATGGGACCTGGGTCTTATAATAGCTTCATTTTTAAGCGTTGCGCTGTTTATTCTATGCACTAGAATTCTTGGGAGGAAACCCATTCCGTGTTATACGGCGTGGTCCCTTGAATTACTCTCTTTTAAAGTAAAGCTTTAAATAACTGTTTTAGTTCTCACACCAGTCACATGACTGACCTGGAGTTTATTGTTTTAACCTAAACTCTGGGTGCCCCTATTTCCGCACGGGCAGCTAGTAGTTTTGGTTTTGCAGATTTATATTCACAAGATCCTGGTTTACAGCTGGAATGATATCCGGAAAGCTCTGTATCCGTATATCACCTTCAGTTGTGCTTTGTATTATTTTTCCGCTGCTATGTAATTTATTGTAATATCTGATATTTATCAAATGTAATTTATCCATTGATACTCTGTATATTCCTGTATCTGATGGAATTGTTGTAATAGCAATGAAATGTTCTTCCGTCTGCGTTATGATTTGTCCTGTTCTCAAAACGATCAGGGGTTTCGAACGGTCTAAATCAGTTTAACGACTGATTCGGATCGAGCGAAATTCCTTGCCGTCAAATTTGGTATCAGAGCTTTGGTTTACAGAGCTCGAGAACAAGACACATTAGAACCATACGAAAGAATTCATCAGATATTGGATTAGTAATATCCAATTAGAATGACTCGTTAGAGATAGGATCAGTAGTATCCTAGAACGAGTGTGAAGAGTATATTTTTCAAATGAAAACAATTTTGTTTTGAAAATTTAAATCACTTTTTACGTATTTGAATATTTATTTATATTGAATATGGACAATCGAGTATATATAGATTTCGCGTAGACGCGTCATGAACGTATATTCGAAGTTTTAATATATTGGATAGATATAGAGTCACATTCTAGACACCCGGGGATAATTCTGATGATGTGGCCACATCATCAGTATTTATATTCGAGTGACGAAGGTGTGATATCTATATATTTCCATTAGACTGGTGTGAGAACCAAAACTAATATAGTTAGAATACATTGTTGTGAATTGGCATCAAAAACATGATTTTTTGTATATGTATCAAAATTATGAATTTGAAACGTTAATTTACTAATTGATTGATGTTTGGGTTGTTTGTTTATTTGTTTGATAATTTTGAACCATTTATGCCTAATAGAATCAAATATTGAACTATATCGAAAATTGGTTGCATTTGCTTGCATATACATATACTTACATTGAACAAGTCATAGCAAGGAGGCTAGAGCAGAGAATAAAATTTGTTTGCCCAACAAATAGGTACATGTTTACTATAATTTCCTATTTTGTTTGGGTGATGATGATTTTATGAGCCTATTGGCTAGCCGCTTGGCTTTTTCTTTTTCTTATTGAGATCAGAAGGCCTATATGGCAATTTCGGGATTTTCCCGTGGCTCCCGGTGTAGGGGAGGTTATGGCGAAATTTTTCGAAAATTTAGGGTGTTAGCCAAATTTTTGAAAATTTGAAAATTCTCAGAAACTGAAAAGTTGGAGAATGCAAGCCAGATCGAACGTAGAACTGATAAATCAAACCACTTTCGACTTTGTTCCTTTTCGGGGACGAAAAGTTTTAAGTGGGGGAGATTGTAATAACCCGGAAATGCAAACCAGTTTAAAAATTTTATTTTGGCAATTTTAGCGAATTTTGAATATTTAAAATGAATTATTTTAAATAATATCGACGAGAAATTTATTTTGAATATAATTCGAACGTATATATTATATACGTCGTCGTTAGAATATAAATAATTATATATAATTATAAATAGAATTGAAAATGACGCGGTAGTTCGATAATTCAATTTCCAACTTCAATTGGATGTACCGGGTGCAAAATAAACCGGATTTTAGTGAAACCAAAAATAATGGAATCTAATTGCGGCTATCTTTCCAACGAATCTGAAAAATAAAAATTTCATAGCGGGAATCAAAAGATATGTCCAGTTGAAAATTCTGAATAGTCGCTATGTAATTCAGGCCCTTAAGAATAGACATTTTGCAAACGACCTCGGATTTCGACGAAACCACTTTTGTTGGGTCCGTGATGTCAAATTATTGCTAGGTTTCAAATTTCATAATTTTTCGAATCAATATTTGAGCTTGGCAAAGGAAAACACGTTTGACCAGTTTCAGTTGATTTTAATCGACTGGAAATTGGCCATTTTTCCAACGGTCTCAGAATTCGACGAAACTAGTTTTGTTAGGACCGTATCGTCAATACGAAGCTAGAAAATATTTTTCGGGAATTTTTCGAGTTAGTATGTGACCCCGGTAAATTGAAATGCGCGTTCAAATTCAATATATAGAGTTATATGTTGATTTTGACGAAAACTGATCGAAACGATCAAATCAGCTTGCGATACATATCCCATTGTGTTCGGAATGGGGGTAATACACTATGGACGACAGGCGGTGGGCCTCGTTTAGAGGTCTTATGTAAAAGTCAACTTTTTACAAATTAAAATAAAAAAAATATTCTCTCTCCCTCTCCTTATTTCTCTCTGCCCCCCCTTTTACAATCGATTTCAGATCGAAGAAAAAAAAGAAAAAAACGACGAAGCCTTCCTCCCCAATCGCCCTCCGCTCCACCGATCATCGCCCGCCGGAGGCGCACCACCTCCACACCCTTTCCCCTCTCGCGCCCTAGCCCTTTTTCCTCCCTCCGCCTCTCGCTGCTTTCCACCTCGCATCTCCCTCCAACCGAAGCTCGAAGGCCCCGCACCCACCTCCCTGTAGCGTCGCCAAGCCTCCAGAGCTCCCTTCCCCCTTCTGATTCGGATCGCAACCCCACAGCCGCCCTGGATCCGAAACCGACGGTGAACCCCCCCCCCTTGCGCAGTCGAACACTGTAAGCTGCTCCAATTTATTTCTTTGCATTTATTTAATTAGACTACAGTGGTCTGAAATCAGTTTCTACCTTATTTTATATATTAACATTGAAAAGAAAAATCAGGAATTATTATATATGAATATGGAAGTAAAGATTGGATCTTTATGGTGAAAAGATCGGATTTTTTTTTTCTTCATATGAAAGTATAGAGAGGTATGTATTTAAAAGACTAGATTTTTAACAAAGTCCAGATTTTTATTAGAGGCAAAACTCATATTTTTATTAGAGAAAAGTTGAGATTTTTATATGTAGAAAGTTTTGATTTTTCTTATGTAAAAAGATTCGATTTTTAGTATAACAAAATCTGATTTTTAATTAGAGTAAAACATGATTTTTACTGTTTGAAAGGAAATATAAAAACATGATTTTTAGGATGTTAAAGGTTCAATTTATATTAGTAGAAAAAAAAATATAATCTTTATATTTGAAAAGGTGAAATCTTTAAAATAGTAAAAATTCGATTTTTATATATTGAATAACAAGGTAAAAATTCGATTTTTATATATTGAATAGCGAAGTAAAAATTCGATTTTTATATATTGAATAGCAAAGTAAAAATTTGATTTTTACATATGTAGAGAATACGGGCAACGAAGATGACAAAAAGGCGAGAACGACGAAGATTTCTTTAAAAGAAGTGCTGTGAAGTTGGATAGCTATCGGTGAGAACTTCTCACTCAAAATCTCTTTTTCTAGTTATATATATATACTAGGATGCAGACGGTGTTTAGTAGCACCCGACACCCGTCATCCACAGACCATGGATGGCTTGTTTGTTAAATTGTTTGGTTGTGTAGTTGGTTAGACTATTTGGTTTGAATTTAATTGTTTGGTGAAATGGAATGGATTTGATTGATGTGTGAATGGCGTGGGCCTTCACTAGACCGGGGATAAGGCTAGACCTTGTCCAGTTTCTAGTATCGTGCCGTTATGCCGCCGAAATTTTCTAAAATAAGTTAGAAAAAAAAGATATCATTTTATTTGATAAATGAACTGAAAAAAATTCATATGTTGAAATAAAATATTTTATCGTCAAAAATATAATTTTTAACGTGAAGTGAATAAAATAAAATATTCATTTACAAACCGGACGGTTTGTTTATGTACACCTATTTGAAGGACATTGATTGGGACGATAAATTTTACACATCGCCCAACTGCACAAATAAAATATGCGTTTGATCGTTTGAAACCCCACACGGGTGTTGGGATGAAATATGAAGTTCACTCATCCTGATTGATTAAATATGTCGATCGATTGATTGACAGGCTGTTATAAGCGTTAGATATCTATATTTGATGCTTATACAGTGTAGTGCACCTTGGATGATGGTTGATTGTTTATCGTTGCTATTATATGCATGTGTGGTATGGAATCCATATAGTTAACGCTATATGGTAATTGATTGGGCCTCATTCCAATCGGGAAAATAAAGAATATTATAAAATAAAAGTTCATGTGTTGACCGTACTCATTCGTTGAGATTAGTCATGTGTTGAACGAAATATTTTAATAATAAAAATTACATCTTTATCAATATAAAATAAAGGTTCATGTGTTGACTGTACTCATCCGTTGAGATTACTCATGTGTTGAACGAAATATTTTAACAATAAAATTCACACCTTTATCATATATGAAATTAGAAATCAACTGGAAAATAGATAAGGTGAGTGGTCTCCTGGGTATTGATATGATGTTGGTTTCGGCCTTCGGGGTTAATATTTAGGGAATCGTTCTCTTGCTAATTTACGGTTGGAGTCTGATTTGATATCAAACGATAGATACCCTAATTTTTATAAAATATATTAAATAACAAAAATAGTCACACGTGGACAGTACTCATTCGTTGAGATTAGTCGTGTGTTGACAAAAATAATTATTCATTTGTTGAATAGAATATTTGAAAATAGAAATATATGAAGCTGCATTGATTAGATTGACGCCATTTTGACGTGAACGATATTTATATCGATTTTATTCGTTTTGAAATGAATTGAATATAAAACGATTTCGAAATGAATTGAAAACGATTTCGAAATGAATTGAATATAAAACGATTTCGAAATGAATTGAATATAAAACGATTTCGAAATGAATTGAATATAAAACGATTTCGAAATGAATTGAATATAAAAGGATTTCGAAATGAATTGAATATAAAACGATTTCGAAATGAATTGAATATGAAATGATTTCGAAATGAATTGAATATAAAACGATTTCGAAATGAATTGAATATAAAACGATTTCGAAATGAATTGAATATAAAACGATTTCGAAATGAATTGAATATAAAACGATTTCGAAATGAATTGAATATAAAACGATTTCGAAATGAATTGAATATAAAACGATTTCGAAATGAATTGAATATAAAACGATTTCGAAATGAATTGAATAGAAAACAAATTTGAATTGAATCGAATAGAAAACAAATTTGAATTGAATCGAATAGAAAACAAATTTGAATTGAAATGGAAGTTGAAAATGTTTTTGAAACGAATTCAAAACTATTTATAAAATTCGTTTTAAATAGAAATCGACGAAATATATTATATATATTATATATATATATATAATAAAATGGCCTGAATAGAATGCACCGCGCCGCGGCAGTTCGTGAATTTCAACCATTTATTTCAAACGGACATTACGGGAGATCCGACCGTCGGATTCTCCTAAAACCGGAACCGTTGGGTTCGTATCGAAAAGAGCTTTCTAATGAACATTAGAAATTTGAAATCTAACGGTTGGATTTGGAGATACGTCCAAATCAAATTTGGAAAAGGTTCGCTGTAAGTGCAGTTCGATGGCCGTTGATGGAAATCGACTGTACGGGCCTTGGTAAAATTATTAAAAATAGTAATTATTTGTGTAAAATCATAAGAAATGATTTGGGAAAAATTGGGATGAAAAAACTCCATATTCGAAAAGATAAAAATAGATTATTATCGAAATGAACTAGTTTCGAACTAAAATTAAAACCCATTTATTTTTAAATAAATAAATTGGATTTGAAATGGGTTTAAATAGAACTGATTCATGGGTTTATCGTAAGCTGTGTTTTAAATAACATTAGTTCTTTAACCCGATAATAAATAGATTATGGTTTGGGTTTGTCGTGAACTGTGTTTTAAATGACATTAGTTCTTTAACCCAGTAAAGGGAGTTTTGATGAATCTGCAATTAGATTGAAATGTGAATTTGTAATCTAAATTACCAAATTTAGAAAATGAGCGAGAATGGAGTATTACCAGTTTTGCTCCAAAGCGATAGTTAAATCTTTAATTAGATTTGAACGTGAAATGGTAATTAATTTTACCGATAACACCGTGGTGTTAGATATGGAGTATTACCAGTTTTGCTTCATGGGATGAATAGGTTGGGATTGGGAAATAAAATAAATAATTACTTCGGAGTGGTTCGCTAATCTCGACTAGTTTGGAAAACCATAATTCGGTTTGAAACGACATCCAAAGGAAGATTAAAGGATAAATTTTAAAGAATTTATCTTGGATAAAATTAATGGGAACTTTTCCCTAAGAATGTGATTTCGTGAATAAAAGGATATTCTGCATTGGAATGAGGCGTATGTTGTGTTTGTGTAACATTTGTTTTTAATATACGCGGGTTGTTCGGAAAGTCCGGGTTTATACCCATTCTGAATAACCGATTCGACGATAAGTCGAAGATGAAGACGGTGGTCGAAGACCGGAAGTCTTCACATCGTTTCGGTAATTACTGACGATCCTGATTGGGCTGTACACCCAAGAGGATGGAAATAGTTGGTGGTCGTCCAGACGTACTTGGAGATGGATGGATATGCGAGGAAAGTGCCTCCGGTTTCGTTCAGACCCAGGACGAACTTGTAAATGGATTGTGTGTCTGACATTGGATTTTATTCAGTGTTGATTGATTTCTGTTAAATATATATCTGCTTGGCGGTGGAGAATTTATTCTCTTGCTTAACGCCCTTCTCTGAGACGTACGAGCTTAGAGGTTATATATCGATAGATATCAATCGCATAGCATGAATTGCCTGTGCGGCATGCTGAGTTGCATAGATCAAGGCTTCTGTTGAAAAGCAAAGTCTTGTGGTTGATGATCAAAGCACGGCCTACGTGGCAGCTTTGTGTATAGTGTGGATTCACGAGCCTCACACCTCGGTATGAGTTAAAAACGGGATACGGACCGCTGGGAGAACACGGCGTTTCTTTCTAGCTTTGGTGGTGTCAGTGACTTACCAGCCCTGACATTTATATACTTTTCACCTTTGTGGTTGTTGGAATGGGGCGCCTCGATTATAGGTCTGTAAGGACCGGGAAACGTGTGTTCAGGAATTGCCAATCCTCTAACGTAAGTGAGGACCGGCCCAGCCGCATCCGGGGTTGCCCAGAGTGTGTAGTCCCGAGGCATTTGCTAGAGTGTCTCGAAGCGGAGAGGAGCTTGCCCCTTGCCTCGACTCATGACGGAAATCCAATTTCCAATACCTGTAATGCGGCTTTATTTGTAGAGCCTAGTATGGCGACATAGTAGCATGGGATGCTATGCCGTCTATAATTGATATTTATGATTGAAATTGTTTTGACACTATACACTTATTATGGTATCAAATGATTTGTTTTAAACGTACCAAGAATGTTTGGCTATTATAAAGGAAAACCCTATCCTTCGGCTTGCGTTGCATTGTGTGATGGGACCTGGGTCTTATAATAGCTTCATTTTTCGAAAAAGCATTGCGCTGTTTATTCTATGCACTGGTATTCTTGGGAGGAAACCCGTTCCGTGTTATACGGCGTGGTCCCTTGAATTACTCTCTTTTAAAGTAAAGCTTTAAATAACTGTTTTAGTTCTCACACCAGTCACATGACTAACCTGGAGTTTATTGTTTTAACCTAAACTCTGGGTGCCCCTATTTCCGCACGGGCAGCTAGTAGTTTTGGTTTTGCAGATTTATATTCACAGGATCCTGGTTTACAGCTGGAATGATATCCGGAAAGCCCTGTATCCGTATATCACCTTTAGTTGTGCTTTGTATTATTTTTCCGCTGCTATGTAATTTATTGTAATCTCTGATATTTATCAAATGTAATTTATCCATTGATACTCTATATATTCTTGTATCTGATGGAATTGTTGTAATAGCAATGAAATGTTCTTTCGTCCGCGTTATGATTTGTCCTGTTCTCAAAACGATCAGGGGTTTCGAACGGTCTAAATCGGTTTAACGACTGATTCGGATCGAGCGAAATTCCTTGCCGTCACAGTAAGTCAACAGAAAAATCATGAGTAGTTATTATACAAAACATTGACAATATCATGATCAAATGATAATAAAAAAATGGAAGACTTGAAAGTTAGGTTTACTCACCTTAAAGCTTTCCAATTTCCAGAGAATAAGAACTTCAGTTTTTGTGTGAACTTAAGTGTTTTGCTGTGAAAGAAAATGCATGTTCTTGTGTGTATTTATAGCCAACTCTCATGAGTTTAAAAGCCATTTTCCTCACATGTTTCTACAGTGTTTTTCTCCCAATAGCCTCACTCCTTTGTCATAGTTTCTACAGCATGTTTCAAGGGATATTCTCATGTAAGAAACAATATTTTACTAGATATTTTAGCCAATCATTTGTCCTATGTTATTTCTTCTAGAAACATGTCATATCACTCCATGCTTCATTTAATTGTAAGTGCCTACTCCCTACTCTTTAGCAATATAAAATGGGTTACTTAATCTTTAAGTCTTAGGATATTTTGCTAAGGGAATTTATATATTTGATACTTGAAATGAGGTGATGTTGCTCTTATGTTTAGTTACACTATTAATGTAACGACCCGGAAAATCTGAACCAATTTAATTTTTTTTAAATTGGCTAAACTAGTGGATTTTAAATATTTAAAATAAATATTTTAAATAATAGCAATGAAAAGTGAGTTTGAATCGACATTTGAAAATGAAAGTAATTAATTTGAATTATAAACGAGGCCTGAAATGGCGCTGTAGTTTCAAAATTTGAATTCAAACTTTGACTGACTGTACCGGGTGCAAAACAAAACAGATTTGAGTGAAACCAAAAATATTTAAATCTGTTAGTGAATACCTTTCTAACGAATCTGAAAAATTGAAGTTTCATAGCGGGAAGCAAAAGTTATGGCTAAATGAATTTTCAGAAAGGTCGCTATGGAATTTATATAGCCCGTGAAAATGGCCATTTTGCAAACGACCTCGGAATTCGACGAAACCACTTTTGTTGGATCCGGGATGTGAAGTTATTGCTAGGTTTCAAATTTCATAATTTTTGAAGCTAGTATGTGAGCGTGGCAAAGGAAAACGCGTTTTGGTCAATTATAGTTAAATTGGATCGACCAGAAATGGACTATTTTGCAAACGGTCTCAGAATTCGACGAAACTAGTTTTGTTGGGACCGTATCATCAAAACATAACTAGATTTGTTTTTCTGGAATTTTTCGAATCAGTTTATGGCCCTGGCAAATTGAAATGTACGTTCAAATCAAATATTGAATGTTATATATTTTAATTTGAAAGAAAACAGACTGAAACGGTCGAATGGGACTACGAAACATATCCCATTGTGTTTGGAATGAGGGTAAAACACTAGGGGCGACAGTCGTTGGGTTTGGATTGGAGTTCGTATGTGACAAGGGGTATTTTAGAAATTTAAATATATATATATATATATATAAATAAATCCTCATTGGCCAAGATATTTTCTCTCTCCCCGATACCAGGTCGTGAACGACGAAAAGGGGTTCAATCCTTCTCTCTTCTTTTTCTCACAATCCACGCTGAATTAGCTCGTGCCATAGTTGAACTTTTTGAAGATCTCCCCGAGCTCTTCAAATCCATACCTGGTTGGGATTTTTTCGTTGTGTGGTTTGGGAGAATCGGCGCCAGGAAGATCACGACTTGAAGCCGCCGCCGCCGCTTCCTCCGACCACTGAGTGCCACCAAACCCCCATCCATCTGAGCGCCGTTCCAAGGCCTAGAGGGTGGCGCCGACTGATCTGAACATCGAGCTATGGATTTTGCAAAAATCTAAAACCTAGTTTGGAACATTCAAAGTGAGGTACGGCTGTTTTTAATATAAACTATATTATAGCAGTTTTAAGCGCTACGGTTTTTGATTCCACTGTAAAAATCATATCTTTTTCGTTTTTCGACGAAATTCGATGAAACAGAAAGCATCGTGACCGTGTGGACGTCTTCTACATTCTAGAAGAGACCGCATATTTTTCTAAGCCTTCTGCTATTTTTGGTGGAGTGGAACCCAATGTGAGATTTCTAAATTATAAACGATATGGAAAACGACGATGTATAAATTATATGGTCGATGTATGACTTGTATAAGCGTTGTACACCTCATGTATAAGCGTTGTATAGGTTGTACGTTCGATGTATAAGAGATATATGCGTTGTAAAAATTATATATGTGTTGAAATAGAAGTGAAATGCTTATATAATATATATATATATATATATATATATATATATATATATATATATATACGCCCCTCGTCCACAAACCATGGACGATATTTATTGATTGTGATTGGTGTGAAAATTGGTCGATAGCGAATGGTTGATTATAATTGTTTGTGGTTGAAATTGATTGATTGTGGTTGAAAAATACCCGTTTGTGGTTGAAATATTTGGTTGAAACCACATAGGATTAGTTTGTGGAAATGAAAAATATATACATGCCGCCTGCGTGTGAACTAGATGCATGATTCCCCATTGTCAAAAGCTACGAGGCTTTAAGGTAGAGCAAGGAGCCGTACTAGGGACGACCCCGGTTTTAACTAGCCTGCCGTTATGCTGCCGAAATTTTGAATAATATTCGCGTGTTAGAATTATTTTCGTGTGTTGAATCGAAATTCATTCGTTGAATTGAAATTCATGTGTTGAGTGGTATTCATATTTTGAAAGAAATTGTCTTATAATAAAAATCCTATTTTTATCATCAATATGAACTATATAAAATACTCTTGTTTTTAAATAAATTGTTTTATAATAAAAATCATATTTTTATTACCTATAAGAACTATATAAAATAATCGCGTTTTGAAATAAATTGTTTTACAATAAAAATCATCTTTCTACTGTACACATGAATTGTTAAAAATAGTGAAGTGTTGAAATAGAAGGCAGTTAGATAAAAATATCATTTTTAACAAATGTATGAAAATCATATAGTTTTGAAATCGAAGAATCGATATATATATATATATACATATACATATATATATATATATATATAGAATTGAAATATATCGAATAACGAAGCTGTAGTTTGTATTTTGAAACCGTGATTTCAAACGATTAGTGCGGGAGATCCGACCATCGGATTTTCCCGAAACCGCAACCGTTGGGTTCACTTTGGAAATATCTTTCCAACGGCACCAACTTTGTAAAAATCCAACGGTTGTATTGTCTGGAATGTTTAATTCAAATATGAAGAAAAACAGCGCCAGAGTCGATTATATTTATATATATATATAAATATAATTATATTAAATCGAATAACGATGCTGAAGTTCGTATTTTGAAATCGAAACTTCAAACGATTATACCGGGAGATCCGACCATCGGATTTCCCCGAAACTGGAACCGTTGGATTCGTTTTGAAAAGATCTTTCTAATGATGTAAATTTTGTGAAGATCCAACGGTTAGATTTTCAGATATGTGTAAATCAAATCTGAAGAAAAACAACGCCATGGCCGCGTTATGGCCCGAAGCGTCATTTGAATAAATTGGCTATTTTAAAATAAATAAAAATAGCGATAAATCGTTATAAAATATTATAAACGGTATGGATGTGAAATTTAGAAATTAACTAAAGGTTAGCTAAGTCGAATGGTTTCCTGGATTTTGATCTGATGTTGGTTTCGGCCTTCGGGGTTAATATTTGGGAAATCGTTCTCTTACTGATTGACGGTTAGTGACTAATGAATTGAAATGATGCGTATGTAGTGTTTGTGTAGCACGTGTTTATTATATACGCGAGTTGCTCAGAAAGACCGGGTTTATCCCATTCTGAATAACTGAATCAACGATAAGAAGTCGAAGATGAAGACGGTGGTCGAAGACCGGAGATCTTCACCTCGTTTGGATGGTAACTGATGTCCTGGTTGGGAGGCATACCGAAATATGATAATGAGTGGTGACCGTCCAGACATACGTGGAAATCGATGGGTTTGCGAGGTATATAGTGCCTCCGGTTTCGTTTAGACCCAGAACGGACTTGCAAATGGAATGTGTGTCTGACATTGGAATTCATTCTGTGTGATTGATAGCCATCAGTTACATGGCGTGAATTGCATGTGTGGCATGCTAAGTTGCAGTGATCAGGGCTTCTGTTGAAAAGCAAAGTCTTTTGGTTGATGATCAAAGCACCGCCTGTGTGGCATAGCTTTGTGTATAACGTGAATTCGCGAACCTCACACCCCGGTACGAACCAGAAACGGGAGAGGACATCAGGGAGGGCATGCGTTTCCTTCTATTTAGAAGTGGCGTCAGTGGTTTTACATGCCCTGACGAGTTTGACTTATGTGGTTGTTGCTGTTGCGAGGCGCCTCGGTTATATCGGTCGATCCGGGACCGATGGAGTCATTCGTTGGCTCATTTATGCCCCAAAGGGCGGGGAAACGCAGTGTTCAGGCATAATAATCCACATCGGTGGACCGGCCCTGACGATCCAAGGGGCAGTTGCAGCTGTTCCTGAGACACGGGCTAGCGCGTCTCGAAGTCGGTAAGGACTATCTTTTGCCTTGGTTCATGACGGAAATCCAATTTCCAAATACGTGACTGTGCGGTTTTGATTGTATACCTATAGTTGGCGACATAGTGGCATGGGACGCTCATGTCGCCTATGATTGATACTTATGATTTGAAATTGTTTTTGAAACATATAAACACTGGTAGTAATATCAAGTGCTTTGTTTTATTCGTATCAAGCATATTTTGGCCATTATAAGGTAAAACTCTATCCTTCAGTTTGCGTTGCATTGTGTGATGGGAACTGAGTCTTATAATGGCTTCATTTTTATAAAAAGCATTGCGATGTTTGAAAAAAATTATTTGTTTTAAAGCACTGGAAATCCAATGGAGTAAACCCATTCCGCGAAAGTGGCGTGGTCCTGTGATTAGCCAAATTATATAATGTGTTAAGTAGATTTCTCATACCAGCCCCATGACTGACTCGTAGTTTGTTTCACTTGCAAACTCAGGTGCCCCTTTTTCTACACGGGCAGCCTTGTATTCAGGTATTAGCAGGCTTTTTCTGGATAGCTGGAGCTGAAGGTGGATTCTATCATTTATCTCTTTTTATGTTGTTCAGCTCCTATTGTACATATTATGTTTGTTTTCCGCTGTAGACGTTTATGTATGGCTAAACTGTATCTGTACTAAGTATGATCCTGTATACTGTGTAACTCTGATGATTATTGTTTATCCAGTGATTATTTGTTCATTATCTGGTGTATTTATTTATTTCTATTCTGCTATTATCTGTTTCTGTGTTATATTCCAAAGATTACCCTTGTCACCGTCCGTACGGGGTTCGGGGTCGTCTCATTTGGTATCAGAGCTTTGGTTAAGCTCGGCTCTGGTATATAACACATTAACGGACTCGTAAGAGATAGAACCAGTAGTGTTTTAGGATGGGTAACTCATTACAGATAGGATCAGTAATATCCTAGTATGAGTATAGCAGAATAACTCGTTAGAGATGGGGTCAGAAGTACCCTAGAACGAGTCGAGAGTTATATGTTTATATATAACGTATTTGTGATTATATATCTAGTTTAGTTTTAGAAATAAGATTTTTGAACATATATAAAAGATAAAAAGTTTAAAAACAATTTGATTGTTGTTTGTGTTGTGTGTTGTGTGATAGTAGATTTGATTAATTAAAATTATTAGAACGATAGTTAATTTAATCAATAATAGAATGAATGGTAGAATTTATTCGACTAAATCACACATTGAACTGATTTAAAAATAGATAGAAATATATATACTTGTGCATTATATATGTTTGAATAGGTAATTGGATTAGCTATTGAGTAAAGATTTTATTTGCGTGCCCGACAAATAGGTAAACCTTGATGAGTTGGATGCGCAATTTTATTATTATATCAACTCCTGTGAATGCCATTGGATGCGGAGTGCTGGTTATTCTGTGTGTAAAAATAAATGTCGCCATAGGATAGTAACAATTAATCTACACTGCATGGCATACTTCTTGAAGATAGGCATACTTCATCATATACCACATAAGCATTTGGAGCTTGTGTGACGAGGTGGAAGATTTACTATACGAGCGAGAGGCTTGTATGGCGATGACTACATTTTACAGGTTGAACTGATGACTGATATGACCATATACAATTGTAACGATAAAACTGCCAGATTAATAAAAACCCCACACGGGTCTGAAGTTGACAATAATCACGTCACTCTAGTCATTAGATACAGCACATGGACTATTTATTTCCCACACGGGATGAGGTGACGAGGATTTATCCTTTGGAGCAATTAAAATACACACTCCCTCAGGCTTTGACAGGGTGACGAGAATTTATTCTCTGGAGTTATTATCAACACACGCTCCCCTGTAAACACCAGAATATATCACTATAAATATGTGTATGCTTATTAGGATTTATTGGGTACCTAATACGGCCCAACAAATTTCCAAACCCCTCCCCGTACAAAGGAGGTTATGGCGAAATTTTTCGAAAATTCCGGGTGTTAGCCAAATTTTTGAAGAATTTGAAAATTCTCAGAAACTGAAAAGTTGGAGAGTGGAAGCCAGATCGAACGTAGAGTTGATTAATCAAACCACTTTCGACTTTGTTCCTTTTCGGGGACGAAAAGTTTTAAGTGGGGGAGATTGTAACGACCTGGAAAATCTGAACCAATTTAAAAAATTTTAAATTGGCTAAACTAGTGGATTTTAAATATTTAAAATAAATATTTTAAATAATAGCAATGAAAAGTAAGTTTGAATCGACATTTGAAAATAATTAATTTGAATTATCAATGAGGCCTGAAATGGCGCGGTAGTTTCAAAATTTGAATTCAAACATTGACTGACTGTACCGGGTGCAAAACAAAACGGATTTGAGTGAAACCAAAAATATTTAAATCTGTTAGTGAATACCTTTCTAAAAAATCTGAAAAATTGAAGTTTCATAGCGGGAAGCAAAAGTTATGACTAATTGAATTTTCAGAAAGGTCGCTATGGAATTTATATAGCCCGTGAAAATGGCCATTTTGCAAACGACCTCGGAATTCGACGAAACATCTTTTGTTGGATCCGGGATGTGAAGTTATTGCTAGGTGTCAAATTTCATAATTTTTGAAGCTAGTATGTGAGCGTGGCAAAGGAAAACGTGTTTTGGTCAATTATAGTTAAATTGGATCAACCAGAAATGGGCCATTTTGCAAACGGTCTCAGAATTCGATGAGACTAGTTTTGTTGGGACCATATCGTCAAAACATAGCTAGATTTGTTTTTCTAGAATTTTTCGAATCAGTTTGTGGCCCTGGCAAATTGAAATGTACATTCAAATCAAATATTGAATGCTATATATTTTAATTTGAAAGAAAACAGACTGAAACAGTCGAATGGGCCTACGAAACATATCCCATTGTGTTCGGAATGGGGGTAAAATGCTAGGGATGATAGTCCTTGGGTTTGGATTGGAATTCTTATGTGATAAGGGGTATTTTAGAAATTTAAAAATATATAAATAAATAAATCCTCATTGCCCAAGATATTTTCTCTCTCCCCGATACCAGGTCGCGAACGACGGAAAGGGGTTCAATCCTTCTCTCTTCTTTTTCTCACAATCCACGCCGAATTAGCTCATGCCACAGTTGAACTTTTTGTAGATCTCCCCGAGCTCTTCAAATCCATACCTGGTTGGGATTTTTTCGTTGTGTAGTTTGGGAGAATCGGCGCCAGGAAGATCACGACTTGAAGCCGTCACCACCGCTTCCTCCGACCACCGAGTGCCACCAAACCCCCATCCATCTGAGCGCCGTTCCAAGGCCTAGAGGGTGGCGCCGACCGATCTGAACATCGAGCTACGGATTTTGCAAAAATCTAAAACCTAGTTTGGAACATTCAAAGTGAGGTACGGCAGTTTTTAATATAAACTATATTATAGCAGTTTTAAGCGCTACGGTTTTTGATTCCACTGTAAAAATCATATCTTTTTCGTTTTTCGACGAAATTCGATGAAACAGGAAACATCATGACCATGTGGATGTCTTCTACATTCTAGAAGGGACCGCATATTTTTCTGAGCCTTCTGCTATTTTTGGTGGAGTGGAACCCAATGTGAGATTTCTAAATTATAAACGATATGGAAAACGACGATGTATAAATTATATGGTCGATGTATGACTTGTATAAGCGTTGTACACCTCATGTATAAGCATTGTATAGGTTGTACGTTCGATGTATAAGTTATATATGCGTTGTAAAAATTATATATGTGTTGAAATAGAAGTGAAATGCATATAATATATATATATATATATATATATATATATATATATACGCCCCTCGTCCACAAACCATGGACGATATTAATTGATTGTGATTGGTGTGAAAATTGGTCGATAGCGAATGGTTGATTATAATTGTTTGTGGTTGAAATTGATTGATTGTGGTTGAAAAATACCTGTTTGTGGTTGAAATATTTGGTTGAAACCACATAGGATTAGTTTGTGGAAATGAAAAATACATACATGCCGCATGCGTGCGAACTAGATGCATGATTCCCCATTGTCAAAAGCTGCGAGGCGATAAGGTAGAGCGAGGAGCCGTACTAGGGACAACCCCAGTTTTAACCAGCCTACCGTTATGCTGCTGAAATTTTGAATAATATTCACGTGTTAGAATTATCTTCGTGTGTTGAATTGAAATTCATGTGTTGAGTGGTATTCATATTTTGAAATAAATTGTCTTATAATAAAAATCCTATTTTTATCATCAATATGAACTATATAAAATACTCTTGTTTTTAAATAAATTGTTTTATAATAAAAATCATATTTTTATTACCTATAAGAACTATATAAAATAATCGCGTTTTGAAACAAATTGTTTTACAATAAAAATCACCTTTCTACTGTACACATGAATTGTTAAAAATCATGAAGTGTTGAAATAGAAGGCAGTTAGATAAAAATATCATTTTTATCAAATGTATGAAAATCATATAGTTTTGAAATCGAAGAATCGATATATATATATATAAATAGAATTGAAATATATCGAATAACGAAGCTGTAGTTCGTATTTTGAAACCGTGATTTCAAACGATTAGTGCGGGAGATCCGACCATCGGATTTTTCCGAAACCGCAACAGTTGGGTTCGCTTTGGAAATATCTTTCCAACGGCACCAATTTTGTAAAAATCCAACGATTGGATTGTCTGGAATTTTTAATTCAAATCTGAAGAAAAACAACACCAGAATCGATTATATTTATATATATATATAAATATAATTATATTAAATCGAATAACGACGCTGCAGTTCGTATTTGAAATTGAAACTTCAAACGATTAAACCGGGAGATCCGACCGTCGGATTTCCCCGAAACTGGAACCGTTGGCTTCGTTTTGAAAAGATCTTTCTAATGATGTAAATTTTGTGAAGATCCAGCGGTTAGATTTTCAGATATGTGTAAATCAAATAAGAAGAAAAATAGCGCCACGACCGCGTTATGGCCCGAAGCGTCATTTGAATAAATTGGCTATTTTAAAATAAATAAAAATAGCGATAAATAATTATAAAATACTATAAACGATATGGATGTGAAATTTAGAAATTAACTGAAGGTTAGCTAAGTCGAATGGTTTCCTGGATTTTGATCTGATGTTGGTTTCGGCCTTCGGTGTTAATATTTGGGAAATCGTTCTCTTACCGATTGACGGTTAGTGACTAATGAATTGAAATGATGCGTATGTAGTGTTTGTGTAGCACGTGTTTATTATATACGCGAGTTGCTCAAAAAGACCGGGTTTATCCCATTCTGAATAACTGAATCGACGATAAGAAGTCGAAGATGAAGACGGTGGTCGAAGACCGGAGATCTTCACCTCGTTTGGATGGTAACTGATGTCCTGGTTGGGAGGCATACCGAAATATGATAATGAGTGGTGACCGTCCAGACGTACGTGGAAATCAATGGGTTTCCGAGGTATATAGTGCCTCCGGTTTCGTTCAGACCCAGAACGGACTTGCAAATGGAATGTGTGTCTGACATTGGAATTCATTCTGTGTGATTGATAGCCATCAGTTACATGGCGTGAATTTCCTGTGTGGCATGCTAAGATGCAGTGATCAGGGCTTCTGTTGAAAAGCAAAGTCTTGTGGTTGATGATCAAAGCACCGCCTGTGTGGCGTAGCTTTGTGTATAACGTGAATTCACGAACCTCACACCCCGGTATGAACCAGAAACGAGAGAGGACATCAGGGAGGGCATGCATTTCCTTCTAGTTAGAAGTGGCGTCAATGGTTTTGCACGCCTTGACGAGTTTGGCTTATGTGGTTGTTGCTGTTGCGAGGCGCTTCGGTTATATCGGTCGATCCGGGACCGATGGAGTCATTCGTTGGCTCATTGACGCCCCAAAGGGCGGGGAAACGCAGTGTTCAGGCATAATAATCCACATCGGTGGACTGGCCCTGACGATCCAAGGGGCAGTTGCGGCTGTTCCTGAGACACAGGCTAGAGCGTCTCGAAATCGGTAAGGACTATCTTTTGCCTTGGTTCATGATGGAAATCCAATTTCCAAATACGTGACTATGCGGTTTTGATTGTATACCTATACTTGGCGACATAGTGGCATGGGACGCTCATGTCGCCTATGATTGATACTTATGATTTGAAATTGTTTTTGAAACATATAAACACTAGTAGTAATATCAAGTGCTTTGTTTTATTCGTATCAAGCATATTTTGGCCATTATAAGGTAAAACTCTATCCTCCGGTTTGCGTTGCATTGTGTGATGGGAACTGAGTCTTATAATGGCTTCATTTTTATAAAAAGCATTGCGATGTTTGAAAAGAATTATTTGTTTTAAAGCACTGGCAATCCAATGGAGTAAACCCGTTTCGCGAAAGTGGCGTGGTCCTGTGATTAGCCAAATTATATAATGTGTTAAGTAGATTTCTCATACCAGTCCCATGACTGACTCGTAGTTTGTTTCACTTGCAAACTCAGGTGCCCCTTTTTCTACACGGGCAGCCTTGTATTCAGGTATTAGCAGGCTTTTTCTAGATAGCTAGAGCTGAAGGTGGATTCTATCATTTATCTCTTTTTATGCTGTTCAGCTCCTATTGTACATATTATGTTTGTTTTCCGCTGTAGACATTTATGTATGGCTGAACTGTATCTGTACTAAGTAATCCTGTATACTGTGTAACTCTGATGATTATTGTTTATCCAGTGATTATTTGTTCATTATCTAGTGTATTTATTTATTTCTGTTCTGCTATTATCTGTTTCTGTGTTATATTCCAAAGATTACCCTTGCCACCGTCAGTACGGGGTTCGGGGTCGTCTCAATTCACGTTAAGTCTCATTTGGATATTGACTTCATGGGACTAGCTTTGTTTTGTCTTTTCACATGTTTATATTGATATTTCCCCTTTTAGTCAATTAGTCAAACACTTTATGTGCAATTCTTGTTTTATGTGTTCATGTACATATATGGCCGAATTGTTTTCCCCATGTACATGTATATTTGTTTGTTGCATGTCCTTTATTTTTAAAGTGATACATACTCTTTTTATATGTATCTAAGTAATCATCCTTAAGTGAAAATTAAGGATTTATTTGCAAAGTTCTTACTTTTGTTTCCATGTTCAATTATACTTATATATATATGTTTTCAATTGTTTTTACTTTGCTTAAACAATCATCATTTATTCTAATTTTCTCATTAAGATCAAATGTCAATACTCGGAAAAAGCCGGGACATTACAAGTTTGGAAAACCTTAATTCGGTTTAAATTGTGAAAAGAATATTTGAATAAAAGAATATTCTAGAATAATGAGGCATATGTCGTGTTTTTATAGCACTTGATTATAAGATAAGCGAGTTATTCAAAAAGACCGGGTTTATGCCCATTCTGAATAACTGATACGACGATAAGTCGGTAATGAAGACGGTGGTTGAAGAACGGAGGTCTTCACATCGTTTGTATGATTACTGATGTCTTGATTAGGCTGTACACCCAAGACGAGGTAATAAGTGGTGATCGTCCAGATGTACTTGGAGATTGACGGATATGAGAGGGCCTCTGTTCTGTATTAGACATATGGAACGAGGAATAAAGTGCCACCGGTTTCGTTCAGACCTAGAATGAATTTGTAAATGGATGTGTGTCTAACATTGGATTTTATTCTGTGTTGATTGATCTCTATTAAATATATATCTGTTTGGTGGCGGAGAATTTATTCTCTTACTTAACACCCTTCTCTGAGACGTACGAGCTCAAAGGTTATATATCGATAGACATCAGTCGCATGGCATGAATTGTTAATGTGACATGCTGAGATGTAAAGGATCAAGGCTTCTGTTGAAAAGCAGAGTCTTGTGGTTGATGATCAAAGCCCGGCTTTAAATAGCATAGCTTTGTGTATAGCATTAATTTGCAAGCCTCACACCCCGGTGTGAACCAAAAACAGGAGAGGACCTCAGGGAGGACATGTGTTTCTTTCTAGCTAGGAGTGATGTCATAGTATGGAGCCCAGACATTTTACTCATGTGGAGGTTGCATATTATTTGATGGATAGAGAGACGCCTCAGATATATCGGTCACTACGGGGTCGATAGATGACATGGTCAACATATTGACCAGACTTACACCCCATATGGCGGGGAAATGTATTGTTCAGGGATTATTAATCCACTTAGTGTGGACCGGCACTGACGCTCCAACGGTCGATGCGTTCTGATCCTGAGACATGGGCTAGATTGTCTCGAATTCTGTAAGGACGGTCCTTGCCTTTGTTCATAGATGAAATCCAATTTCCAATACGTGAAATTTCGGTTTTAATTGTAGAACTAGTACGGCGACATGATATATGACACCCATGCCATTTATGATTGATACATTTATATTTGATGTTGTTTTTAACACTATGCACTTATAATAGTTTCAAATGATTTGTTTTAATGTACCAAGCATGTTTGGCTATTGTAAGGGAAAACTCTATCCTCCGGCTTGCGTTGCAATATGTGATGGGACCCGAGTCTTATAATAGCTTCATTTTTCCATAAAACATAGCGTTATTTGTTCTATGCACTGGTATTCTTGGGAGGAAACACATTCCATGTTATATGGCGTGGTCCCTTGATTTACTTTATTTTTAAAGTAAAGTGTAACGATCCAGTCTTTATAACAAATTTTATAATCTATAATATATAGATTATTCTTCTAATTTAATTTAATTAATTAAATTAAGATTTATATATTTGGAGATATACCAGGAAATTCCATATAAATATATTTAGATGATTTAAAATCCCTTAACCAATATATATACGTTTATAAAACGAATAATTTATGTCATATCATTATGTTGTGCTTTTAATTGTTGTTAAACTAATAAGAAAATAGATTTTATTAAGCAAGCAAATAAATAATGAGAGGTAAACTAAATACAAGATATACGTTAATAGGGTCGATCTCATTTAAGTTAAATAATTGTTTTAATACCATATGCATATATTAACTAGTCATATTCTTACATATGTAATCAAGTGTATTGGGTTTAAACACTTTTGTTGCAATTAAAAACTTGTGTATACATTTGCATATTAATAAATGTAATAGGTGCATATAATAATAATATATATATATAAACAGATATGTGTATAAGACATATGTGAGAGTTTAAGAAGTTTGTTGTATTCATCACATAAAAATAGATATTGTATAACAAAAGGAATCAAGTCAGTAAAAATCAAAAATAAATAAAATAAAAAGATGTGCAAGTTGAAAAGAAAGATTGGCTCAGCTGATTTGAAGAGGCCAGTTATTATAGGACTATTCACAAGTAAGCATAAGATAAATATATCTAATCTTTTAGCAGTAAAAGCACATAGAGCTCCTGCATGAAACCTGAAAGAAAGTAGCTTAGGCATTTGAATAGGAGAATAGTAACATGGGGCTATCAAATGGTGTACAGAACCTGACCCAAACATATTTTTCCATGTGCAAATTCTGAATACAAGGCACAACCGAATAGAAAGGAGTCACATCCATCCAATAAGTTGCTTTGCTTAGGTGCTAAGTTTGAATTATTAATATGTAAAATACCACCTTTGTATAGGGTTTGTGCAGCTAAGAACATGCACAGTTGTGTGACCTTGAGGCTAAGTTAAAGCCATTTAAATTAAACTGTGCAATCACACATAGCTGAAGCTATAACCATCCAATCCTGCTCTTATACTTCCCCTACCACCTATCAATGCTTCATATTATATTTTAAGGCCTTTTCCATCTATAAATACCCATCGAAATCCCACTATAACACATGTTGAGTTTTCCTAAAAACCAAATCAAAAGCTTAGCACTAAAATGGTTGAAACAAAAAGAATAAAGAGAGCAAAACTTTGAACAAAATTGTGTACAAGAAACTGTGAAATAATGAAGTAAAAGCAACTGGAATGTAGAGTATGGAAACCTGAAAATGGAATAGCGAGAACAGAGAGAACAAAATCTGGAAGCAAAGCTTGAAAGAGGAAGGAATCATATATAAGAACCTGGAAGCAGTAGGCAAACTGTGAGTAAACTTTCCACTATTTTCCTTTACAAATTATGTTTGTCTAGTTAGTTTAACTTACATATATAATCTGGATACAAGCGGTCATTTGCATAATATACATATACTGAAAATTAGACTTTTGTGAACAATGGAAGTTAACTACTTGGTGCAAAGCACAATTGTATCACATTTAATCCACCTACTGAATATAGGTATGCATTCATATGCATATATTTGTGTCAAAAGATTGAAATCCAAGACTGAAAGGAAACAGAAATATAAATAAGAACCTATAAACATAAGAGGAAAAGAAAAAGAAAAAAAAAGACAACAAGCTAATATGATGTAAGTAAACACCAATAATTCCCGTTATTGTTATTTTGTGTAGCTCTTGTGGACTCAAACCATATTGTATGTAGTCATTCTATTTAATTGAATTATTTAAGTTGTTGAAGGATTAATCTGTGTGAAACAGATAGTTTAAACAAACTAGAAACAGAGGTCAAGGTAGTGAACCCATAAACACAGTAATATAGATGTAAACAATGAGTAAACTCTTAAATTTCTTACTTCCAAATCTAATTCAAGTTTGTTGTGTAGTCAATGTTAGTATATGTATGCAAATAGCTGTTATTAATTATATAATCTCATCTAACCATGTTGTGTGAGTGCTTGATTAAACACTGGAAGCAACAGAAAGCTGTTTTTGTGTTTTAACAGTGGGATGTATCATCCCCGGTTACTAATGATAAAAATATACAATAGACAGTAAGATATAAACTTTAACCATATCTTGCAAATCCGTTTCCAAGGAAAATTTATATATATGTTTGTGTATTGGATTCAGAATCTGGGTAGTAATTACTAATTGTATAACAATATCTATATGTTGTTACTGCAAGACTGAATCAGTAGAATCAAACTTTGAACCACTTTGTGTTTAACAGTAGGAACATATACTTCGTCCCATGGACTCGAAAGTCAATAACTCAGAATATCTAGTTAGTTATAGTTGCGCGATCAACATCGAAGTTGCTTGTTTCTGGTTTGCGAATGATCTAAATTTAGTTTTTCAGTTCAACTAACAACATATATCTTCTGAAATCATTAAAGCACAATAAGAAAGTTAAGATCTTAATTTCTTCAAACATCATTACATTTAGATTCAAGTATAGGAATGGATTAGCGTCTGAAATCCATGAATTTTTATATAAAAATCATGATTTCTAGTAGCAGGGAAAATGGGAATTTCTTTGTTAACTGAAAAGTGGACTATGGGGAAATTCTGGCAAGGAGGATGATCGGAATTCATGGGGACCGGGCTGGAGGCACATGGGAGAATGGAGATCACTAGAAAAATATAAGTTGAATTTTTAAGGGTTAGAGTAAACAAATTAGATCGAATTAGGGTAGTTGCTACTATTTTGGGGTACTGAGTTCATTGATAAACCGGATCGAGGTGGTGAAGTTTTAGAGGATCGCGTGGAGGGGAATAGGTTCGGTGGATTGCCACAAATGTTGTTTGAATCATAGAGTTGAAATTAATCAATCAATAAATAAGAAGAAGGAATTATTTAAGGAAGTCGTCCGAAATATTTTGGCTAGGCGAGTGAGAATAATATTAAATCTGTCAAGATATTTTATTTAATCAATTTAAATAAATTTGATTAGTATAAAAGTTAAAAAGAAAAATATGAATAAATAAATGAATAAAAAGAAAGGAATATGTTATTTAAACTTATAAATCTTTTGAAAACCAAATATATTTTTGCGTAACTAAGGAAGATGCTTAGTTGGGAGTTCGATAGGGAGTAGTATAAGTTTGTACGTGAAATTGGACCATATTGAGCTTGTTAAGATTTTTATCTAAATAAATTTAATTTAAATGGGAAATGAATTAGTAAATACAAAGAAAGATGGACTGGAAAGCTATTGAATTCATTCATAATTATAGTACAGACATTGTCGTGTGGAATAAATACAAATCTCCAATATAGATATATATTGGCTTATATAAACTATTGGAAACAAAATATAAAGTAAGTAAATCAACTGATTTAATTTGAATAATATCCCAAATCAAATATCTTCGGACTCCTATTAGTTTGAAATGAAATCCTCAAATCATTTTTGATTGATAATATTGTGATAAATGAGTGTTGTTAATTATTTGTTATGCTGCGAAGTGTTAATAGAATCTAAATTAATTAAAATGAACGTTGATACTTTTGATTTAATTTCAATCATCTTGTACTGATGATTGTTCCGAAAATTTGAAATGTGATTATATAAGTTAAATTACTTAATTTGACATGTTATAAAATTATATATATATATATATATATATATATATATATATATATGATATGTAATAATTTAAGTAAATAGTTTTATTTGATCACACTGTTTAAATTTGATAGTTAAAACATCGACTTTCAAATCAATATTCCTTACGTGTTAGTTCGAAGTGACCGGGATTGTGACTGGACCAAAACCACTTCGAACTGACTCTATGTGAACTAACTTGCAGGGACGATTATATGATTCAAATAACTGAAGACCATAGATATTCATAAACTGAAGAATAATTGTTGGAATTCTCTGGTTAGCTCCCAGAGATATCTCAACAGTGATTCGGCCGTGAAGGAAATCTACGGATTGCAAGGACAACTCGGTACTGATCCATAGGGTGATTCCTATATTGGATGCAGTAGGAGAGTGCCTTCGATTCATCCTTTTCCTGGATGACTTGTATGGACGAATGTCTGACAGAGTATTTTCAAAGGAGTCATATATGTTGACTTCCTCAAACGTATTTCTGTTGGTGGATTGCTGACACCCAGAATATTTTTGTGGATGTCAATTAGTGATATCTGGCGAATTTGACGATGTGGCATTCAAAGTAAATGGTGGCCATATGTTCTAAAGGTAAATTCCAACCTCAAGCCTCATCACCTGGGAAATGACAAAAATCAGGCTTGCAGCATGGCTATGTGGGTCGTTCCCATTAGGGTCTATAATCACCTATCTAGAGAAATTCCATTTCCTTCTTTAATCTATTTCGATGCTGTCCCTTTTTGGGAAATGGTGGTTTGAGCCCAACCGTTGGTGATATACATTCGATACACTCAAGCGAAATGAGTGGTCGGTCATGTGTTGCCGGTTTGCAAGACGTTCTTGTTGAACCCAATGTATTCGCCTCTAGAGATACACTATCGGCAGGTGGTTCCATACCTTGTCATAGTCGGAATCCATTATCCAATAAGCGTCGCGGTTTTGATTGTATACTATATATGTGGAACGTGAGATGCAAGCGTTCCGCTAGATTAATATTTATTTGCATTTAGACACTATCATAATATCAGATGATATATATAATTTTTAAAATGTTTTGGGTTATCGTAAGAAAAAAACCATCCGTATTCATGTGTGGATCGGTCTTACGATTATCTTTTATTTCAAAAGGATTTTTGAACGTTAAATTATGCTGTTTTAAAATCGTTTAATCACACCAGTCCCATGATTGACCCAGAGTTTATTTTCTATGTTTTCCCCAAAATCTTGGGTGCCCAAATTTGTATGGGCAGTCAAGTAGTTCAGGATTTTACAGATATATTGGAGGAGCTTGGAGCAGGAGGCTTCAATGTTAGATATAGAGTTTATTCCTGCTGTATTGTATATGATTTGTGCTTTGATGATGTACGTAGTACAAATTTCAGTTTTGTATTTCAAGTATTGTTATATAATATATTTCATTCAGTTCCACTATGAGATTCGTGATACTCTGATTCTATTATGTTCAGGTTTCTTCTTTTTCTTCTATTCCAACTTTCTTTCTTTCTTTCTATTTCTCACCCTCTAACTTCTTTCTATTAACGATTTGTTAAATTTTGATGCTTGATTAGTCGATATGTGATATATGATATTTATTTGTGTTGATGATCAGGATCCGAACTTTTCGGGTCGTTACATAAATTTTTGAATAACTGTTTTAGTTCTCACACCAGTCACATGACTAACCTGGAATTTATTGTTTTAACCAAAACTCTGGGTGCCCCTATTTTCCACATGAGCAGCTAGTAGTTTTGGTTTTGCAGATTTTTTTATAGGAACCTGGTTTACAGCTGGAGCTATATTCGGAAAGCTCAGTATCCGAGTATTTCTTTCAGTTGTGTTTTGTATTATTTTTCTGCTAATTTGTAATTTGAATCTCTGATATTTATCAAATGTATATTATTTATTCATACTCTATTATATTCTTGTACTCTGATGTAATTGTTGCAATAAGCGATGAAATGTTCTTCTGTTTGCATTTCGATTAGTCCTTTTCTCAACTCAATCTGGGTTTTCCCGTAAGGGGAAGTTTGGGTCGTTTCATCGTGGTATCAGAGCTTTGGTTTACAGACCTCGAGAACAAGACACATTAGAAATTAATGAAAGAATTCATTAGAGATTGGATTAGTAATATCCAATAAGAATGACTCGTTAGAGATAGGATCAGTAGTATCCTATGGAATGTGTGAGAAGTGTTATTTTTAAAATAAAAATGAAAACAAACTTTGTTTTGAAAATTTAAACCCTATTATGTGTATTTGAGTATTGTACTTTATATTGAATTTGGATAGATATAGAATCACACTCTAGTCTCTCGGAGAGGATTCTGATGATTGAGATCTCATCATCAGAATTTATGTTCGAGTTTTGAAATTGAGATTTCTATATAATTTCAATTGACTGGTGTGAGAACCAAACTTAGATATAATTTATTGTTGTGATTTGGCACTAAAAATATGATTTTGGACTATATAAAAATTATATATTTGAAAATTTTAATCAGCTACTTAATTGATGGTTGTGTTGTATGATAATTGGTGCAACTAAATTAAAATATTGGACTAATAAAACCAATAGGAAAATGTAAGGCAAATTTAGCCAAATCGAGCAAATATTGAACTGAATTGAAAATTGATTGGAATTGCATGCATGTACATATATATGTGTGAACAGGTCATAACAAGGAAGCTAAGAAGAGGAATAAAATTGTATCCCCGACAAATAGGTATATGTTTACTATTTTATTGGGTTTTGATGATTTTATGAGCCGATTGGCATTTTTTTTTCTTTTGGATTGATGAGGGCCCTGTGAGGCAAGTTGCAGTTTTAAAGGTCTCCACGTGCAAAGGAGGTTATGGCGAAATTTTTCGAAAATTTAGGGTGTTATCCAAATTTTTGAAAAATTAGAAATTCTTAGAAATTGAAATGGAAGAATGAAAGGCAGATGAAAGTTGAGTTGGTTAGTTAAACAACCTTCAGCTATGTTCCTTTTCGAGGACGAAAAGATTTTAAGTGGGGGAGATTGTAACAAGCCGGATTTTCAGAACCAATTTAATAATTTTTATTTTAGCGATTTTAATGAATTTTGAGTATTTAAAATGATTTAATTTAAATAATAACGACTAAAAATTTATTTTTAAACGAAGTTAGAACGTATAAATTTATATTAATTATAAAACGAGCAAGAAATGGCGTGGTAGTTTGAAAATTCGATTTTAAATTTCAAATGAATGTATAGGATTCAAAATAAATCGGATTTCAATGAAACCAAAAACGTTTGAATCTGTTTAACTATATCTTTCTAACGAATGTAAGAAACTGAGATTTCAGAACGTAAATTTAAATTTATGGCTAGTTTAAAATACAAAATAGTCGCTATGGAATTTATATATATATTAATATACTATATAGCCCTTAAAAATAGCCATTTTGCAAACGACCTCCGTTTTCGACGAAACCACTTTTGTTGGATTTGGAGTGTCAAATTATTGCTAGATTCCAATTTTCATAATTTTTGGAATTAATATGTGAGCGTGGTGAATTTAAACGCATTTGGTCAATTTAGTTTGAATTTAATCAACTCGAAAATGGCCATTTTTCTGATGGCCTCCAAATTTGACGAAATTAGTTTTATTAGGACCGTATCGTCAAAACATAGCTAATTTTATTTTTTTGGAATTTTTGGAGTCAGTATATGGCCAGAGTAAATTAAAATTGAATTCAATATATATTGATTTATGTTTTAATTTTATTGACAACTGACCGAAATGATAGAATTGACTTACGAAACATATCCCATTGTATTGGAATGAGGGAATTTAGCAAGGTGCAATAGTCGTTGGGTTTGATTTGGAGTTTGTATGGATTATTGGGTATTTTCGAAATTAAGTGAATTAATTAAATTAAATAATAATTATAAAAGGGGGTAAAAAAAACCCTAGTGACTTCTTCATTCTGGTCAACGTGGAAATTAAATCCGCCTCCCTCTATTTTCGACGATCCAAATCGTCGATCCTCCCCTCATTCGTTACTTCCAACCCAGGAAAAATTAATCGAAACCCCCAGTGGCAAAAATGTCGAGCACGACGAGCACTACCTTCCCAACGGCGGTGATGGACTTTGGTGAACTACGATGGCAGAATTTTTGCTTGGAAGGTCGCGCGTTTAGGGTTAAATTACGGCGAGGGCAGAGCATCGAGTTCGACGCTGGCGGGTGGCAGCGGTGCGCTGCGAGTGGGGGAAGGGGGCGGCGGCCTTGGATCGACCTGGTTTTATAGTTTGAGGGAGGTCGAGTTTTTCCCGTTCATGGTTGAAGGTATTAACAGTGAATTTTAGTTTTTATATATATATAATTAGTATTAGTTTTAAAATCAGTTTGTTTTTTTATAAAAGCATTGTAATAAAAATGTGAATTTTTATATAAAATACCATTGTAATAAAAAAGGTGATTTTTATATAGAAAATCTTGTTTTATATGTAATTTTTATTATGAAATAAGTTAAATAAAAACATGGATTTTTAAAATAAAAATAGCGCTATTAAAAATGGATTTTTAAAATAAAAATAGTGTAATGTTAAAAATATAAAAATATGATATTTATATATATAGTTTTGAAATAAAAATCTGATTTTTATATATATAACATTGTATTAAAAATGTGTTTTTTTCTAATATATGAAGCATTATTAAAAATGTGATTTTTAATATAAACTGTGTGAAACAGATTACGTTGGAATCACGGTGAAGAATACAACGCGTTGGAGCAAATCCAAAATCGTCCTTTAAAGACTGGCGGGGTGAAAACCTAATGTGAGAACCGTTTCTCACTCAAATTATATTAGAGTTAAATATATACAAGTTCGTAGATGGAGCTTAGTAGCCCTCGACACCATTGATTGTACAAACCATGGATGTTTATTTTAATTGACTATACTGTGTGTTTGGATTGTGATTGGGATTGTCATGTATTGATATTGTTGTATACAAAAATTATTAATATAAACTATATATAAAAGTTATCATGAAATGAAAATAAAATAAATATTCATTTACAAATCAGACGATATGTGTATGTACACTTATTTTTCTGATATTGATTGGGACGATAAATTTTACACATCGCCCAACTGCACAAATAATAATTAGTATTGGTTGTTTGAAAACCCCACACGGGTATTGGGATGATATTTGACATACACTGATCTTAATAATCAGTGGTATGTCAATCGATGGGTTGACAGACTGTATAAGCATTATTTATTTATTTTAATGCTTATATAGTTGTAAAATGCACTCTGGATGTTATATTGAATTTTTAATGATTGTTTATCATTATTGTTGTATACATACGAGGTATGAAATCCACATAACTGAAATTATATGGTTGTTGATTGAGTCTGATTGCAGTTCAGAATTAACGAATATTTTAAAATAATTTCAGTAAATATTGAAATGTGAAGTCATGTTAAGTAGGTAAATGCCATTTTATCGCGAACGAAATTTTTTGTCAATTGTATTCATTTTATAATGAATATTGAAAAGTGATTTCAAAATCTGATATTTTGAAAATATTATCAGTTTAATATTATAACGATTCAAAATATTCAATTTTGATTTGAAAATTTAAATGAAGTTGAAATCGATTTGAATTGAATTTAAAACGAATTGAAAATAAAATATTCAGTTTTGATTTGAAAATTTGAAATGAAGTGTAAGCCGTTTCAAAATGAATTTAAAACGAATTTATAAAGGAATATTCAGTTTTGATTTAAAATGGAAAAGGAAGTGGAAATCGTTTTTAAATCGAAAATAAAACAATTTATAAAATACGTTTTAAAATGAAATCGAATATACATACATATATATATATATACATATATTAATGGCCTGAATAGAACGTGCCACGTGGCGACCATTCGTGAACTTCGACCCTTAACTTCAACTTGATGCTACGGGATATCCAACTGTCGGATTCTCCTAAAACCGGAACCGTTGGGTTCGTATCGAAAAGAGCTTTCCAACAAGTTTAAGAGATTTGAAATCTAACGGTTGGATTTGAAATTATGTCCAAATCAAAGTTGAAAAAGGTCGCTGTAAATGCAGTTCGAAGACCGTTTATGGAAATCAGCTGAAAGGGCCTTAATAAAATTATTAAAATTATTAATAATTTGTGTAAAATCATAATATATGATTTGGAAAGAATTTGGATGAAAAACTCCACGTTTGTAAAGATAATTTTTTTTTTTTATCGAAATGAACTAGTTATTAGCTAATCCAATATTTTTAAAGAAATAAAAATGGATTTGGAATCGTGTTAAAATAACTAGAATTTTCCAATGAATAAATTGGAATGGATTGAAATGGAAATAATCCTCGGAATATTTTGATATTGGATTTCGTGGCTATACGGATATTGTTTTGGGAATTGGAAGATATAGATATCGTTATTCCCATTACGATATCCATTAGTTTCAGAATTTAATATTGAATTTAAGCCGATATAATTTCTATTCAGAGCCTTGTAATTAATACCAAATTGGATTTTGGGATTGTCGTGAATGATGTCTTCATTAACACTGTTCTTAAACCCAGTTGAGAAAAGAATAAATCTTTTAATTAAGATTTAGTGAAGTTTTCCAATTAGTTAATAGTAAATTGAAATTGAATAAAAGAATTGGATTTTGGGTTTGTCGTGAATGGTATCTTCAAAAACACTGTTTTTAAACCCCGTGTGAAAAGAATAATTCTTTTAATTAAGATTATTCGAGTTTCCAGTTATATTTAGTAATTGGAATAAAATGGATTGTGAATTTGGTTTATTGTGAACTATCTTTTAACGACATTCGTTCTTTAACCCAATTAATAGTGAAATGTGATTTGGAATTTATATATCTTCTTACTAAGATTTAATGGAAAATTTCCAAAGTAAAATTTCCAATTTAATAAAATAAATTGGAATGGAATGGAATTCGATTTGGTAATAATCGAAGTGAACTTCTATGGAGGAAGACTGTTACTATATATGGAATTTAAAAGGCTTTGTCGTTATTCCATTTATATTCTTGGTTGGATATGGGAGTTTATATTTATTATATATATTGATTCGTTTTCCATGAAGATTCCATAATTAATGGAATGTGATTTTGGGTTTATCGTGAACTGTGTTTCAAATGACATTGGTTCTTTAACCCAGTTAAAGATAGGATTTATTTCCTAAATTTGAATAATCATTATATAATGATCTTTGGGAAGATTAAAACTAAGTGGAGTTTTAATGAATCTTTAATCAGATTGAAATATGAATGTGATAAATTAAATTATCAAATTTAGGAAATGATCGGGAATGGAGTATCACCGGTTTTTCTCCAAATGATAGTTAAATCTTTAATTAAATTTGAATGTGAAATGGTAATTAATTTTTACTGATAGCACTGTGATGTTAGATATGGAGTACTACCAGTTTTGCTCCATGGGATGAATAGGTTAGATTGAGAAATATAATAAATGATTACTTCGGTAAGGTTCTGTAGCGACCCGCAAATCTATACTATCTGAGTTGACTAATAACACCACATGTAACGACCCAGATTTTTGCCAATTTATTTTTGAATATTTAATATTTATTTTAAATATAGGATTGATAAGATAAATCAATTTTTATATTATGTTATCGATTTAAAAATAAATTGTTGAATTTGCATCAAATATATTAAACTATCGAAATACAAATTTATATCGAAAAAAAAAACTGAATCAGTACAATTCATGAATTCTATTTGAATATATATGATGGTAATAATAATTTATTATCGAAGGACTGATTATTTCTGATTTTTTTTATTATATCAATTTAATATGGTTATTTTATATATACGTTCGAAAAATTTTATAGTCTATTCTGTTATGTTCAGAATAGTGTTATAACGTTGAAATATCAGTCGTTACGTTGAAATAGCGGTTCACGATTTTTAATTTTGAACCCCGATATATTTGATCAGTGGATAGGATTGATATCAAATCGATATCTATTTAAAAAGAAATAAAAATCTCTTTAAATCAAATCGTATTAAATACGATTTCAAATCAAATTAATGGGAAAATCTTTTTAAATAAAATAAAAAGGGATTTGCTTGTACTTTTGCCAACATCTCTTAAATGCTTTAGTACGTCTGGTTCCCTCCTTCTTCTATAAAATCGCGACCTACCCCTTCTGTTTCCCCAATCTCATTCAACAGAACAAATCAAATAGCTCCCTTCCTTTTTATATAATGTATACCGCCCTTTTATACTTTCATTTTGCAAATCCGAGCAAAATCCCTAAATGAAAATAGCCGCGAGAAGCTCGATGCCACCAAGCTGGAGCACTCAGGAATCGATAATCGCGAGATTTGGGAGGTCAAGATCTGGGTTCGGTCAGTGCGCGAGGCTGGATATCACGAAGACGAGATCGCAGTGGAACCCTAGATTTCCTGGAGCGGAGCTTTAAGATCTCACGACCATTTTTGAAAGGTTCGAGGTGAGCCTGGGAGGTAGCAACAAAGTTTTGGGTGTTCGATCATTGAAGTGCGAAGTAAATGGTGGAGCAGAAGTCACGACGAGGTCCAGCAGCTCCGGCAAGGATCTCGGTTGCTTCCGTGATAAAAATAGTCGATGTTTTCCACCGTAGTTCGAGTGCGATTTAGGGTAGCCTCGACAACAGTTTGGAGGTACTCGCAAGAGGGGGAGTTGTCGGTATAGTTTGCTGGGTCGAGTTGAGTTGCAGAGGAGACCGAACAGTGGAAGTTGGAAGGGTAGATGCAAGAAATAAGGACTGCAGATTTCAGGAGCAGCTACGGGATTGCTAATTCAGGAAAGGAAGGTGTTATACGAATTAGGTAATTTAATTTAATTTTAATTTAACTATCGATTTATTTAGTTAATAACGATTAAATGTATAACAAATATAATTCCGTACGATAAACAGTTTTTGATGAGAAAACAAAATGCATTTGGCATCATAAGGGCTTAAGCTTCGCTATGAAATTGGATTTGAAATTTTCGGAGTTGTTTGAGATCATGTATGGAATTTCGCGGGATATTCGGCAAACCAAAAATCACGGTGAGTAAATCTCACTCACCTTTCATTTAAAATTTATTGTTATTAGTTAAAAATAATTGTTGTTGCTTGTTTGAATGCTGTTTGGTTGATTTGAAATATATTAGTTATTTAGGGTTGACTAGTATATATATTGGGTTGATGATTGGTTGGATTCCCGCAATACTATTAGCGGATGCCCGCAATATCATTAGCGGATGACCCTACGCCCACGTATATCAGTGGATCCCCTTTTTTACCACGATATCCGGCCACGAAGCAGGATGGGTATTATTTATGTTAACTAACGTCTGTGGATGCAGGAGAACAGGTTGGAGGAATCCAACTGGATTCCTCAAAAATATATTATATGTTTTGTTTATTTGTTTGCATATATACCATCATATATGGTGTGTTAGAAAACCTGAAATAAATAATTGGTTGTTGGTGTTTAAATATCACTGGGCCCAAATAATGATATTTACAAATATCATGAAAAGGAATTTTGCTGATTTAAAAAGGAAATTCTATTTTTTTTCTAAAATAGAATTTGAAATTTGAATAATAGGAATTCAAATGGAATTCAAAAATAGAATTTGAATATAAGAGAAATTGGAATGGACTTTGAATGTAGAATTCAAAGAAAATTAAATATGGACTTTGAATGTAGAACTCAAAGAGAATTAGATATAGACTTTGAATATAGAATTCAAAGGAATTCAAATAGAATTTGAATTCAATGGAATTCAAATGGATTTGAATAAAGAAAAGTCAAATAGATATTTGAATGAAGTTTAACTATAGAATTTGAACGGAAAATTCAAATAGAATTTGAATATGAGAAATTCAAATAGAAATTCAAATATAGAAATTTGAATAGATGTTGAATATAGAAAATTTAAAGAAAATCCAAATATAGAATTTGAATATAAGAATGTAAATAGAAATTTTGAATAAGGGAATTTGAAATAGAATTTGAATAAGAGGATTTAAATAGAATTTGAATAATAGAATTAAAAAGGAGTTTGAATATTTGAAATTTCAAATAGAATTGAATCGGAGTTTGAATATTTGAAATTCAAATAGAATAAATATGGAATTTGAATTCAAAGAGAATTAAATTAGGGATTTGAATGTAGAATTCAAAAGGAATTCAAATGGAATTTAAATTTTAGAATTTGAATATAGCATTCAAATGGAAATTTAAGCTATGGGATTTAAATATATAATTTAAAAGGAATTTAAAATATGGAATTTGAATATTGGATTCAAATAGAGGTAAAACTGGAATTTGAATATAGAATTCAAATAAAAGTGAAAATGGAGTTTTAATATATGAAATTCAAAGGAAAATCAAATATAGAATTTGAACGTAAAATTTCAAATGGGATTTGAATAAAGGAAATTCGAATATAGAAATTCAAATAGAATTTGAAAAATAGAAGAGAATTGAAATTTGAATATAGAATTTAAAATAGAAGTGAAATAGATTGGAAATATTATGTTGAATTGGAAAATGGATTTAATATATATTAAAATATATCAGAATGGAGTTGAATTTATATAAACAAAGTTTTAAAATATATATATATATAAATATAATTAAAACGAACTCGCCGCAGCGCTGCAGTTCATAAATTGGCGATTCGAACTTCAATTGGATATACAGGACTCAATTGAAGTCGGAATTCTTTGAAACAAGAAACGTAAGGACTGATTTGATAATAGTTTTCTAATGGAGGAGAAAAACCTGGATTTCGTCGAATAGATTTTGAGTTATATCAAAATCAAATTTTCAGAAAAACAGTGCCATAATCGTTTTAAAAACGATAACGGTTTATTTAATTAAATAAAAGGATTTTAAAGAAATAAAATCCGAATGTGCCATTAGAGAAATCCAGATTGGAGATATAAAACGAATATGAACTTCAGTGAAGTAAGTGAAATGATTTTTGAATAAAAATCAGATTTTTAATTTTTAAATAGGTTTAACTAGTTTGAAAATAAATAGTTATATTGAAATTTTAATTGAAATGGGGCGATGAATAAGTGAAAGAGATTTGAAAATTCATATCCGAAATCGAATATGTAACTCGAGTTGAAATGGAATTAGATGGGGTTCATGAGTAGATTAAAATATATTGAATGTGATATGTTCAAATAAGAAGTGGAATAGGCAAAATCGCTAATTAAAGGATAAATGAGTGAAACTGAATTCAAACGATTAGATTGTGTTGAATTGAATTGAAAACAGGTGAATGTGTGTTAGACAGGTATGGAATGTTGTATATGAAGTATATGAAGATTTTAATTTATGTGCCGGACAAAAAGGTACATGTTTAAATTCATATATGAGGTTTTATCCGCCGTATCGGCAAGCCGCTTGGCTTTTTCTTTTTCTTTTGGATTGGCGAGGGCCATGGGAGGCTATTTGAAATATCCCGAAGCTCCCGGTACAAAGGAGATTATGGCGAAATTTTCCGGAAATTTAAGGAGTTAGAATTTTTTAAGATATTTTGATAGTTAGAAACCATTGTATCGATATATAGAATTCGATAGGTAAATGAATATAAAAATAGAATATTGTAAACAAAAGGGAAATCTATAAATTAGAAATAGAAAGCGAACCATATACATGTTTTAAAAATGAATAATTGGGTTTTATAGTGTGTTTATTCGAGGTTAGTGGTTTTGCCATTTTGAAGTTAATGTTGTTTTCAGTCAAGGTCTGAGAGGTAATTTTACCCCAACTTGATTGATTTCATCCAATCTCGAAGAGAAGTGTTTGAATAATAATTTGGTTGAATAAAATATTTTGGGTTGTTTGTAACGATGTTGTATACAACATTCGTTTTAACTCAAGTGATGAAATTTTGGGAATGTAAAAGTAAATATTTCCTGAGTATAATTAAAATAGTCGAGATAGAGATAAGTGGTTGAAATTGTTTTCAATTGCAAATAGAGATATTTTCTTATATATAGAAAATAAAAGAAGTTGATATTTGGAAACGGCATAAGAGGCCAAGATGATTATTGAAAATATTTGGTTAACAAATATTGATAAGGAAATGGAGAAGAGATTTAATTAATGAAATATTAGTTAAAGAGCCCAGTGATTTGTTTGATATGTTGGATGAACACTTGTTTTTATTCGATAGTTAAATCATAGACTATTTTTGACCATCGTTGTCAATATGGAGAGACCGGTTGGATTATTATCCGTGAACCACTCTGTATTGGCAGTTGCGTTGCGAATCAGATTATATGAATAAAATCGAAGATGGAGTGAAGTGCAAAGGCTTTTTCTATTTATAGAAATTGTGCCTTCGGTTCCGTTCAATCCCAGAACGAACATAAATGGACGAATGTCTGACAGAGTATTTCCAATGATCGAATGGGTTGGTCTGTATAAATATATATATGGTTGCAACGGATTTATTCCCTTAGCATAACATCCAGAATATTTGTGCAAATCAATTAATGATTAACGGATCAGACAATGTGGCATTCAAAGTGATTGTGCTATCAATGAATAGAAAGTAATCGTAGCCTCAGGCCTCAACAACCGGGAAATGACAAAAATCGGGCAGGCAACATGGCTATGTGGGTCGCTCCCATTAGGGTGTATAATCACCTATCTAGAGATTCATTTAATTTCTTATTCTATTCGATGCTGTCCCATTCGGGAAACGGTTGCTAATCCCAACCGTTGGTGATATACATTCGATACACTCAAGCGAAATGAGTGGTCGGTCATGTGTGGGCCGAGTTGCAAGACGTTCTTGTTGAACCCCAGTGTATCGCCTCTAGAGTACACTGATCGGAAGGTGGTTCCATACCTTGTCATGTTGGAAATCCAATCTCCAATAAGCGCCCTGCGGTTTTTGATTTTATACTATATATGTGGAACGTGAGATGCAAGCGTTCTACTATTTGGTTATTTATTTGATTTAGACATTATCATAATATCACTGGATTTTCGTATCAAAGTGTTTTGGGTTATAGTAAGGTAAAAACCGTCCATGTTTATGTGTGGGCTGGTCTTACTATTATCTTTTCTTTCAAAAGGATTTTGAAAGTTAAACAATTGGTTGGAGTTTACTCACACCAGTCCCATGACTGACCCAGAGTTTATTTTGTTTGTTTTCCCTAAACTCTTGGGTGCCCAAATTTGTACGGGCAGTCAAGTAGTCGGAATTTTTCAGATTCACTTGAAAGAGCTGGAAGCAGGAGGCTTCACCAGTTAGCTATAGACTATCATATATTCCGCTGTGAACCATGTTTGTATCTGGAAACAGGTGTTCATAACTGTTCCAGGAATAACTGTTGTGCTCTGATGATGGTATGTATATAAAGTTACTGATTTGTATTTCAAAAAGTTATGTTATCTAATATATTTTATTCGTTCCGCTGTGAGTTTGTGATCTTCATTTCTTCTATTCTAATATTTCTTTCTTCCTATTCGTCATCCTCTAATTTCTTTCTAATAATGATTCGTATTTCTGTGCAATTTGGGTTGGACGTGTGGTGATATTAGTCAACTCAGATAGTACGGATTTGCGGGTCATTACAGTTGGTATCAGAGCTGGTTGCTTAATTGGTACGGATGATAGGGGGTTCTCGCTTCGCGTTAGGTGGCGAATGGGAGACTCTTACCACTACATCTCCCGACAATGTGGGTTGGTCGAGTCGAGAGGCTGGCCGTAAAAGCTGTTCTGAGGTATCTCGGTAAGCCACGGTGGGAGGTTAGCCCACTGCCCTTGTGGCCATTACAGTTGGCATCAGAGCTTAGGTTGAGCGAATACCTAGGCTTTGGTGGGGTGTGCTAATTAAAGATTGGGTCAGTAGTATCCTAGAATGAGTTGAGTGTATATACAAGAGCGCGTATTTGTAAATTGATATAAAAACTGTTTATATTGTGTTGGCTAGTCTGTTGAGCTATTTATGAATTCTGGTCGAATCGTGGGACGCCACGACATTGATAAGAGTTTGTAAATGCTTGAACAGGAGATTGAACATGATATTGTTTTAAAGTGGGTGAATGAAATTATTTTACCCAAAATTCTATTTTTGATATAGGAAGAATAATTTTTGAAATTATTATATTATATGGATGTGTGGATGTTAATATTATAATTAAACGAGATTATAAGAAATGAAATGGTTATATAGAACCAAACAGAATTTGTATATGAATGAAATATACCATTGAGACGAATTAAAACTGGATTCAAACCATAAATTGGAACTTAAATCCTGGGAAGTTTGAAAATATTTTTGAAGTATATTAAAATGATATAACATTGTTTTGAAAAGACCGTTTGAATAAAAATCATATTTGAATGGATTTTGAAATTGATAAAGCACTGAACTCACTTCAGTGGCTGGAAAATAATTCTGATGATGACTGCAGCTTCATCAGTATTCATTTTCGAGTTTCTAAGTGATGGATTGCTACCTTAGAAAAGTTTTGATGGAAATTTGTTTTGAAAGAAAACAAGTGGTTTGAAAATTCAAATGTTTTGAATTTGAAATGGAAATAAATATATACGTATGTATTTATGTAATTTCAGAAGGATTCGAAAGGAAAAACCTGGGATTTGGATTCTGGAATTGGAATTTAACTTAAGCTAGTTAAATGGATTGAAGTGAATCAATCGACTAGAATCAATTTGAATACGTTTATTGGAAGATAAATTGGATATAAATGGATTGATCGTAGATCATTCGAATTAAATGAAGGAAGACCAAAAGTTTTGGTGGAATTAAATTTGTTGAAATGTGAGGAGTTGAGTTTCAACATAAGTGAGATTTTGAAAGTAATGGATTTGTACCATTTTTCCTACCTTAGCAATTTCGAGGACGAAATTATTTTAAGGGGGGGAAGAATGTAACGACCCAGATTTTTGCCAATTTATTTTTGAATATTTAATATTTATTTTAAATATAGGATTGATAAGATAAATCAATTTTTATATTATGTTATCGATTTAAAAATAAATTGTTGAATTTGTATCAAATATATTAAACTATCGAAATACAAATTTATATCGAAAAAAAATACTGAATCAGTACAATTCATGAATTCTATTTGAATATATACGATGGTAACAATAATTTATTATCGAAGGACTGATTATTTGTGAATTTTTTTTATTATATCAATTTAATATGGTTATTTTATATATACGTTCGAAATAAATTTATAGTCTATTCTGTTATGTTTAGAATAGTGTTATAACGTTGAAATATCAGTCGTTACGTTGAAATAGCGGTTCACGATTTTTAATTTTGAACCCCGATATATTTGATCAGTGGATAGGATCGATATCAAATCGATATCTATTTAAAAAGAAATAAAAATCTCTTTAAATCAAATCGTATTAAATACGATTTCAAATCAAATTAATGGGAATTTTTTTTAATAAAATAAAAAGGGATTTGCTTGTACTTTTGCCAACATCTCTTAAATGCTTTAGTACGTCTGGTTCCCTCCCTCTTCTATAAAATCACGACCTACCCCTTCTGTTTCCCCAATCTCATTCAACAGAACAAATCAAATAGTTCCTTTCCTTTTTATATAATGTATACCACCCTTTTATACTTTCATTTTGCAAATCCGAACAACATCCCTAAATGAAAACAGTCGCGAGAAGCTCGATGTCACCAAGCTAGAGCACTCAGGAATCGATAATCGCGAGATTTGGGAGGTCAAGATCTGGGTTCGGTCAGTGCGCGAGGTTGGATATCACGAAGACGAGATCGCAGTGGAACCCTAGTTTTCCTGGAGCGGAGCTTTAAGATCTCGCGACCATTTTTGAAAGGTTTGAGGTGAGCCTGGGAGGTAGCAACAAAGTTTTGGGTGTTCGATCATTGAAGTGCGAAGTAAATGGTGGAGCAGAAGTCACGACGAGGTCCAGCAGCTCCGGCAAGGATCTTGGTTGCTTCCGTGATAAAAACAGTCGATGTATTCCACCGTAGTTCGAGTGCGATTTAGGGTAGCCTCGACAACAGTTTGGAGGTACTCGCAAGAGAGGGAGTTGTCGGTATGGTTTGCTGGGTCGAGCTGAGTTCCAGAGGAGACCAAACAGTGGAAGTTGGAAGGGTAGATGCAAGAAATAAGGATGGCAGATTTCAGGAGCAGCTACGGGATTGCTAATTCAGGAAAGGAAGGTGTTATACGAATTAGGTAATTTAATTAAATTTTAATTTAACTATCGATTTATTTAGTTAATAACGATTAAGTGTATAACAAATATAATTCCGTATGATAAACAGTTTTTGATGAGAAAATAAAATGCATTTGGCATCATAAGGGCTTAAGCTTCGCTATGAAATTGGATTTGAAATTTTCGGAGTTGTTTGAGATCATGTATGGAATTTCACGGGATATTCGACAAAACAAAAATCACGGTGAGTAAATCTCACTCACCTTTCATTTAAAATTTATTTTTATTAGTTAAAAATAATTGTTGTTGCTTTTTTGAGTGCTGTTTGGTTGATTTAAAATCTATTAGTTATTTAGGGTTGACTAGTATATATATTGGGTTGATGATTGGTTGGATTCACGCAATACTATTAGCGGATGCCCGTAGTATCATTAGCGGATGACCCTACGCCCATGTATATAAGTGGATCCCCTTTTATACCGCGATATTCTGCCACGAAGCAGGATGGGTATTATTTATGTTAACTAACGTCTGTGGATGCAGGAGAACAGGTTGGAGGAATCCAACTGGATTCCTCAAAAATATATTATCTGTTTTGTTTATTTGTTTGCATATATACCGTCATATATGGTGTGTTAGAAAACCTGAAATAAATAATTGGTTGTTGGTGTTTAAATATCACTGGGCCCAAATAATGATATTTACAAATATCATGAAAAGGAATTTTGCTAATTTAAAAAGGAAATTCTATTTTTTTTCTAAAATAGAATTTGAAATTTGAATAATAGGAATTCAAATGGAATTCAAAAATAGAATTTGAATATAAGAGAAATTGGAATGGACTTTGAATGTAGAATTCAAAGAAAATTAAATATGGACTTTGAATGTAGAATTCAAAGAGAATTAGATATAGACTTTGAATATAGAATTCAAATGAATTCAAATAGAATTTGAATTCAAAGGAATTCAAATGGATTTGAATAAAGAAAAGTCGTATAGAGATTTGAATGATGTTTAACTATAGAATTTGAAAGGAAAATTCAAATAGAATTTGAATATGAGAAATTCAAATATAGAAATTTAAATAGATGTTGAATATAGAAAACTTAAAGGAAATTCAAATATAGAATTTGAATATAGGAATGTAAATAGAAATTTTGAATAAGGGAATTTGAAATATAATTTGAATAAGAGGATTTAAATAGAATTTGAATAACAGAATTAAAAAGGAGTTTGAATATTTGAAATTTCAAACAGAATTGAATCGGAGTTTAAATATTTGAAATTCAAATAGAATAAATATGGAATTTGAATTCAAAGAGAATTAAATAGGGGATTTGAATGTAGAATTCAAAAGGAATTCAAATGGAATTTAAATTTTAGAATTTGAATATAGCATGCAAATGGAAATTTAAGCTATGGGATTTAAATATATAATTTAAATGGAATTTAAAATATGGAATTTGAATATAGGATTCAAATAGAGGTGAAAATGGAATTTGAATATAGAATTCAAATAAAAGTGAAAATGGAGTTTGAATATATGAAATTCAAAGGAAAATCAAATATAGAATTTGAACGTAAAAATTCAAATGGGATTTGAATAAAGGAATTTCGAATATAGAAATTCAAATAGAATTTGAAAAAAAGAAGTGAATTGAAATTTGAATATAGAATTTCAAATAGAAGTGAAATAGATCGGAAATATTATGTTGAATTGGAAAATGGATTTGATATATATTAAAATATATCAGAATGGAGTTGAATTTATACAAACAAAGTTTTAAAATGTTTATATATATAAATATAATTAAAACGAACTCGTCGCAGCGCTGCAGTTCGTAAATTGGCGATTCGAACTTCAATTGGATATACAGGACTCAACTGAAGTCGGAATTCTTTGAAACAAGAAACGTCAGGACCGATTTGATAATAGTTTTCTAATGGAGGAGAAAAATCTGGATTTTGTCGAATAGATTTTGAGTTATATCAAAATCAAATTTTCAGAAAAACTGCGCCATAATTGTTTTAAAAACGATAACGGTTTATTTAATTAAATAAAAGGATTTTAAAGATATAAAATTCGAATGTGCCATTAGGGAAATCCAGACTGGAGATGTAAAACGAATATGAACTCCAGTGAAGTAAGTGAAATGATTTTTGAATAAAAATCAGATTTTTAATTTTTTAAATAGGTTTAACTAGTTTGAAAATAAATAGTTAAATCGAAATTTTAATTGAAATGGGGCGTTGAATAAGTGAAAGAGATTTGAAAATTTATATTCGAAATCGAATATGTAACTCGAATTGAAGTGGAATTAGATGGGGTTCATGAGTAGATTAAAATATATTGAATGTGATATGTTCAAACAAGAAGTGGAATAGGCAAAATCGCTAATTAAAGGATAAATGAGTGAAACTGAATTCAAACGATTAGATTGTGTTGAATTGAAAACAGGTGAATGTGTGTTAGACAGGTATGGAATGTCGTATATGAAGTATATGAAGATTTTAATTTATGTGCCTGACAAAAAGGTACATGTTTTTTTTTGATGCAATAAAGGAGGGGGTGCAACACGAGGACTTCCCAGGAGGTCACCCATCCTAGTACTACTCTCGCCCAAGCACGCTTAACTTCGGAGTTCTGATGGGATCCGGTGCTTTAGTGCTGGTATGATCGCACCCAAAAAAGGTACATGTTTAAATTCATATATGAGGTTTTATCCGCCGTATCGGCAAGCTGCTTGGCTTTTTCTTTTTCTTTTGGATTGGTGAGGGCCATGGGAGGCTATTTGAAATATCCCGAAGCTCCCGGTACAAAGGAGATTATGGCGAAATTTTCCGAAAATTTAAGGAGTTAGAATATTTTTAAGATATTTTGATAGTTAGAAACCATTGTATCGATATATAGAATTCGATAGGTAAATGAATATAAAAATAGAATATTGTAAACAAAAGGGAAATCTATAAATTAGAAATAGAAAGCGAACCATATAAGTGTTTTAAAAATGAATAATTAGGTTTTATAGTGTGTTTATTCGAGGTTAGTGGTTTTGCCATTTTGAAGTTAATGTTGTTTTCAGTCAAGGTCTGAGAGGTAATTTTACCCCAACTTGATTGATTTCATCCAATCTCTAAGAGAAGTGTTTGATTAATAATTTGGTTGAATAAAATATTTTGGGTTGTTTGTAACGATCTTGTATACAACATTCATTTTAACTCAAGTGATGAAATTTTGGGAATGTAATAGTAAATATTTCCTAAGTATAATTAAAATAGTCGGGATAAAGATAAGTGATTGAAATTGTTTTCAATTGCAAATAGAGATATTCTCTTATATATAGAAAATAAAAGAAGTTGATATTTGGAAACGGCATAAGAGGCCAAGATGATTATTGAAAATATTTGGTTAACAAATATTGATAAGGAAATGGAGAAGAGATTTAATTAATGAAATATTAGTTAAAGAGCCCAGTGATTTGTTTGATATGTTGGATGAACAATTGTTTTTATTCGATAGTTAAATCACAAACTATCGAGGTTTTTGACCATCGTTGTCAATATGGAGAGACCGGTTGGATTATTATCCGTGAACCACTCTATATTGGTAGTTGCGTTGCGAATCAGATTATATGAATAAAATCGAAGATGGAGTGAAGTGCAAAGGCTTTTTTTATTTATAGAAATTGTGCCTTCGGTTCCGTTCAATCCCAGAACGAACGTAAATGGACGAATGTCTGACAGAGTATTTCCAATGATCGAATGGGTTGGTCTGTATAAATATATATATATATGGTTGAACCGGATTTATTCCCTTAGCATAACATCCAGAATATTTGTGCAAATCAATTAATGATTAACGGATCTGACAATGTGGCATTCAAAGTGATTGTGCTATCAATAAATAGAAAGTAATCGTAGCCTCAGGCCTCAACAACCAGGAAATGACAAAAATCGGGCAGGCAGCATGGCTATGTGGGTCGCTCCCATTAGGGTGTATAATCACCTATCTAGAGATTCATTTAATTTCTTATTCTATTCGATGCTGTCCTATTCGGGAAACGGTTGCTGATCCCAACCGTTGGTGATATACATTCGATACACTCAAGCGAAATGAGTGGTCGGTCATGTGTGGGCCAGGTTGCAAGACGTTCTTGTTGAACCCAGTGTATCGCCTCTAGAGTACACTGATCGGAAGGTGGTTCCACACCTTGTCATGTTGGAAATCCAATCTCCAATAAGCGCCCTGCGGTTTTTGATTTTATACTATATATGTGGAACGTGAGATGCAAGCGTTCTACTATTTGGTTATTTATTTGATTTAGACACTATCATAATATCACTGGATTTTCGTATCAAAGTGTTTTGGGTTATAGTAAGGTAAAAACTGTCCATGTTTATGTGTGGGCTGGTCTTACTATTATCTTTTCTTTCAAAAGGATTTTGAAAGTTAAACAATTGGTTGGAGTTTACTCACACAAGTCCCATGACTGACCCAGAGTTTATTTTGTTTGTTTTCCCTAAATTCATGGGTGCCCAAAATTGTATGGGCAGTCAAGTAGTCGGGATTTTTCAGATTCACTTGGAAGAGCTGGAAGCAGGAGGCTTCAACAGTTAGCTATAGACTATCATATATTCCGCTGTGAACCATGTTTGTATCTGGAAACAGGTGTTTATAACTGTTTCAGGAATAACTGTTGTGCTCTGATGATGGTATGTATATAAATTTACTGATTTGTATTTCAAAAAGTTATGTTATCTAATATATTTTATTCGTTCCGCTGTGAGTTTGTGATCTTCGTTTTCTTCTATTCTAATATTTCTTTCTTCCTATTTCTCATCCTCTAACTTCTTTCTAATAATGATTTGTATTTCTGTGCAATTTGGGTTGGACGTGTGGTGATATTAGTCAACTCAGATAGTACGGATTTGCGGGTCATTACAGTTGGTATCAAAGCCGGTTGCTTAATTGGTACAGATGATAGGGGGTTCTCACTTCGCTTTAGGTGGCGAACGGGAGACTCTTACCCCTACATCTCCCGATAATGTGGGTTGGTCGAGTCGAGAGGATGGCCGTAAAAGCAGTTCTGAGGTATCTCTGTAAGCCACGGTGGGAGGTTAGCCCACTGCCCTTGTGGTCATTACAGTTGGTATCAGAGCTTAGGTTGAGTGAACTTGCAAATCATGGCATAGTGAACTTGCATAAACATGCATAACTTATCAAACATGTGTAACATGGCATAGTGAACTCGCATAAGCATGCATAACTTATTAAACATGTGTAACATAGCATAGTGAACTCGCATAAGCATGCATAGCTTATTAAACACGTATAACATAGCATAGTGAACTCACATAAGCATGCATAACTTATTAAACATGCATAGCATAGCATAGTGAACTCGCATAAGCATGCATAACTTATTAAACATGCATAAATCCCAACTTTCATCACATATGAACTTTAGAGTTTCTAAAATGAAGGTAAGAGGGCTTACAAATATTATGAAGACAAAAATCTACAAGTAAAGATTGAGAAGCCCTTTATGCAAGCATACAAAAACCCAAAACAAAGCTCCAATAAGAAAACTCTTAACAAAAATCCCAAAAACTCTAGCTTAACCAATAAAGCTTGCAACTTGATGATGTATGCAAGCTAATGATCATTCATACAACTTAGAAATGCTTGTATGAACATCAAAATCTTCATAGGAATGATTTTTGAAGAGGATGGAGGCTAGGGTTTTTAAGTGGAGGCCATTTGAGAAATCAATTTGACATAGTTTGGTTGCTAGAATGAATAATGGGGTTTTAGGGTAGGATTAGGGTCTTATTTATAGAAGATTAAAGTGTTTTTAGCCCTAGGATTAACCCTAGGTTAGTTTAGGTCCATCAGATTTCGGAAGTCTCCAGAACTAAGCCACACAACCAAGCCCAAATCAAAAATGGTGCGCTAGGCAAAACTGCCCGGCCACCCCGTGTCGACAGGGCTGTCGACAGGGCTGTCGACACCCTGGGGACCCTGTCGACATGCCTGTCGACATGTGGGTTCTGGCGGGAATTTTCCCGCCTGCGCCAGTTTGCCCTAATTTCCAACTTTGAACTTGAAATTCAAATCTATTTTTGACATGGAAATTTCTGAAAACTTCGTTGGGCCTTAACCGGGTCATACGGACTCCGATTTTCGAAAACTCGGACTCTGTTTCGCGTATTTTTCCGAGACGAACGCAATGGCATAGCCCGTTTCCCTTGATTCAGATTTTAGAATTAAATTCTGCCTCGATTTATGTTATAACAGGTTATTGAAAATACGGGTTGTTACATTCTCCCCTCCTTAAAGGATTTCGTCCCCGAAATCTTTAAGTTAGGAAGAACGTATCCTACCATCCAATCATCCATCTACTCAAAGCATCATCCACGAGCAATCATTGTCCTTAAAAGATTCTAAATGTTGTATGAACATATGCAAAAGTGTGTGTATACGTACTTATCTAATGCAAAGATCAATGCAAAATATGTTAGTGAAATGTATCCATATGTATGCAAATCCCTAACATAATGTATAATATCTACATGTGTGCTCAATCATACATCCATATGCAGCATCCATGTGATAGCATACAAATTTCATCCAAGAATAAGCATAAACACTCATGCACATGCAATATGAGGAGTGTGTGAGCCGATCTAGTGCCTAACGTGTATCATGCATCCACGAGTAACCACTTGCAAACACTTGCAACCACTTGCAACCCTCAAACATAACATGTCTCAAACACATGTTTCATCCAAAGGGTTTCTACCTAAGGTTCTCATGACAAGATTAGCACGATGAACTAGATAAACATGGATAGCAAAGAGAAAGATATGCTAACAAAGGAAAGAGATTGAGAGTGTACCCTCAAAAAGGAATGGATAAAGCCCACGCATCTTCTCCTCGGTTTCCCAAGTTGCGTCTTCTTCGGCTTCACCCCATTGAACCTTCACCAACTTGACCTCTCGATTCCTTTGCTTCTTGGTCTCCGTCCTCAAGATACGAATCGGAGCTCTCCTCAAAGTTGCCTCTTTCTCTACTTCCACGTCTTCAAGAATGCTAGGTTCAACCACCTCAGCGAACTCATGTAGGCACTTTCGGAGATGCGAGACATGAAAGACATTATGCACTCCGGACAGCTTCTCGGGCAATTGCACTTTATAAGCCATCTTCCCAATTCTCTCTATGATAGGGAAGGGTCCAACAAATCTCGGTGCTAACTTCCCAACAGCTCCAAATCGGACCACATTCCGCAAAGGAGAAACCTTTACGAAAACCATATCCCCAACATCAAACTCCAAATCGGATCTTCGCTTATCAGCATAGGATTTCTGTCGGTCTTGGGCCGCTTTCATTCGTCTCCGAATCAACTCAATCTTCTCGGACGTATCTCTGATCATATCAGGCCCAAGTATGAGCTTCTCTGTAGTCTCCCACCAACATGTAGGCGACTTGCACGGCCTCCCATATAAAGCTTCAAATGGTGCCATCCCTATGCTTACCTGATAACTGTTATTATATGCAAATTCAACAAGAGGAAGATGGTCTTCCCAAGTACCACCAAAGTCCAGAATACAAAGCCTCAATAGATCCTCGAGTACCCTATTCACCCTTTCGGTTTGGCCGTCCGCCTGTGGGTGATATGCAGTATTCAGATTCAACCTCGTGCCCATAGCCTCTTGCAAGCTATTCCAGAATTGACTTGTAAAGATTGGGTCACGATCACTGACAATACTAGAAGGGACTCCATGAAGTCTCACAATCTCACGAAGATATACGGACGCTAGCCAAGACGCGGTCCTCTTGCTCTTTACTGGAATAAAATGAGCACTCTTCGTAAGTCTATCTACAATAACCCAAATGCTCGTATTCCCTTTCCTTGACCTTGGAAGCCCATCAATAAAGTCCATGGAGATACTCTCCCACTTCCAAAGTGGAACATCTAGAGGATGCAATAGCCCACCGGGCTTCCTTGACTCGGCCTTAACTTGCTGGCAAATGATACATCTAGAGACAAACTCTGCCACATCCTTCTTCATCCCAGGCCAAAAGAAAATACGCTTCATATCTTTATACATCTTATCACCGCCTGGATGTATAGTCAACTTAGAGCGATGCGCTTCCTCCAGAACTTTTCTTACTAAATCTTCTACCATGGGAACACATAACCTTCCATCTCTCCTCAGCCAACCCTTGTCATCAACAGAATATCGAGCGAGGTGGCTAGACGTCTCTCCTCGAGTCAGCTTATCCATAATCTCCACTATGTGAGGGTCTTTTCTCTGTGAAGCCCTAACTTGATCAAGAAGGGTAGGCCTGAGTTCCAGAGATGCTAAAGAACCGGTCATCGACTCCATCGCCAAAGAGAAATCAAAGGTTGCCACATACTCTAAATTCTTCATCTCAACGAATAGAGGACTTAGGGTCAACCTTCTTCTACTCAATGCATCAGCCACCACATTTTCCTTGCCAGGGGTATAAGCTATTTCAAAATCATAGGACGCCAAGAATTCCATCCATCTTTGCTGCCTCAGATTCAGATCCTTCTGAGAAAAGAGATACTTCAAAGACTTGTGATCGATATAAAGCTCAAATCTTTCTCCCAGAAGATAATGGCGCCATGCCTTGAGTGCATATACTATTGCTGCCAACTCTAAGTCATGAGTGGGATAATTCTTCTCATGCACTTTGAGTTGTCTACCGCCAAAGCATATCACTCTGCCTTCTTGCATCAGAACAGCTCCCAACCCCGTGCCACACGCATCGGTGTATACTGTAAATAATTTCCATCCATCGGGCAAAGCTAGAACGGGTGCTGATGTGAGAGCTCTCTTGAGCTTCTGAAAAGCAAGCTCGCACTCTAAGCTCCAAGCAAAAATTGAATTCTTCTTCGTTAATTTAGTGAGAGGAGCAGAAATCTTCGCGAAGTCCTTGATGAACTTCCGGTAAAAACCCGCAAGACCTAGAAAACTTCTCACTTCGGTTGCATTCCTTGGAGTCTTCCAATCCTGCACTGCAACCACCTTAGCGGGATCCACCGCTAAGCCTTGCTTGGATACGATATGCCCAAGGAATCTAACTTCCCTTCTCCAAAAGTGACACTTGGAGAACTTGGCCTTTAATTGATGCGCTCTAAGCGTATCCATCACCTCTACAAGATGCCTCGCGTGCTCTTCTTCATCCTTGGAGAAGATCAGAATATCATCCACAAAGACCACGACAAACTTGTTCAAGAACTGTCGAAACAACCTACTCATCAAGTCCACGAAATACGCGGGTGCATTCGTCAAACCGAACGGCATAACAAGCCATTCAAAGAATCCATCTGGAGTTCTGAATGCAGTCTTGTCTATACTATCTTCAGCCACTCTGAGCTGATGAAATACAGTAGCAAGATCAAGCTGAGAGAAAACAGAAGCACCGACAAGCTGGTCAAAGAGATCATCGATCCTCGGTAACGGGTGTATGTTCTTCTTAGTCAGCTTATTCAACTCTCGATAGTCAACACATAGTCGGAGAGAACCATCCGCCTTGGTAGCAAATACCACAGGCGCTCCCCACTCAGATATACTTCGTCTAATGAAGTTCTTTTCAAGCAACTCTTTCACTTGCTTGCTCAGCTCCCGCCTTTCACGCGGAGCCATGTGCCGAACGGGCAAAGAAACAGGCTTAGCATTATCCACCAGATAAATGCGAAAATCAATCTCTCGTTTTGGGGGCAACCCCTTAACTTCTTTAAAAACATCTGGATAATCTCGGACCACCCTTACAGACTGAAGGGCTTCCTCTGACGAGTCGAGAGATTCAAGATAGCACAACATGACGGGATCCTTCGGATTGCATGAAATCTCTAAGGTGTTGCCAAGGCGAGTCACAAGCCTCACAACCCTATGCTCACAATCAAGAATGGCTCCATGTCTAGACAGCCAATCCATGCCCAAAATCAATCCGTATCCCCTGAAACCAAGAACATACGCACTACACAAGAACTCTACACTGAGTATAGAGATCCTCAGATCCTCACATATCATAGATAGATAAGCAGAACCCCCAATGGGATTCGAAACACAAACGGGATCATCCACTAAGCTAGTACTAAGGTGCAAACTATCAACCAGATCAGATGAAATAAAGCTATGTGATGCACCAGAATCAAACAAGGTACGAACTGGAAGATCGGAAACATAAACAAGGTTCTCAACAGAAACACTACCTCGATCGGGAATTGGAGCGGTATTGAGAGCATGAACTTGCCCTCCTGAAGGTCCAGCCTGCCCTTTCTTCTTCGGGCATTCCTTGCTGAAGTGTCCAGTCTCACCACAGGAAAAACATCCACCACTAAGCTTCCTTTTCTTCTTCCTACAATCCTTAGCAAAGTGTCCAGGCACACCACAGTAATTGCACTTTCCCTTGCCTTTGTTGTTGTTCCCCTTCTTGTTCTTGCTCTGATTCCCCTGACTGCTTTGACCACCTTGATTGCCTTTGCCTTGAGAATCAGTCTTCTTTGCTTGAGTATCACTCGACTTGACCTCTTTCTTTCCATCTCCCTGAAGTAGAGCCATATCGACCAAACTCTCAAAAGTAGCCCCATGCGGAATATGTGACATCGCCAAACCCTGCAGCGGCTCATTCAACCCTCTAGCAAATCGAAGAGCCTTCTTCTCAGGAGTGTTCACCATATCCAAACCAAAACGGGCCAACTGATTAAACTTGTTCACATACTCCTTAACAGATATATCACCTTGCTTTAATGCAATGAACTTCTCCATCTGTAAATTCGCCTCAGCAGAAGATAGAAACTTGGCCACAAATCTAGCCCTCAAATCGGCCCAAGTCTCGACGGGCCTCGTCCCATTAGTGACCTCCCACCAATAGGCTGCTTCGTCCTTCAAAAGCCATACTGTCAATAAGATCTTCCTCTCGTCATCAATCCTAAAGATAGCAAATAAGCCCTCAGTGTCTTTCAGCCAATTCCTAGCTTCAACAAAAGATTCCGTGCCTAGGAAATTCTTGCCTCCCATCGCCTTGAAGTCTTTACAAACCTTCGTGAACTCAATCTGAGGATGCTGAGGCGGAGGAGGAGGAAGAGGAGCCTCAGCAACAGGAGGAGGAGGAACATTAGCAACGGGAGGAGGAATATTAACTACTGGAGGAGGAGGAACAGGAACCACCGGAGGAGGGACATTAGGGGGAGGATTCTCAACTACAGGAGGAGGAGTGGGAGTAGGGTTTGCGGGGCCAGCTGCCGCCCTAGCTTCTAGAAGTCTCCTATACCAGAGTGGTACATTTACTCCATCCGGGATGGCAAGATTCTCAGCCATACTGAAACGAAAGATAAGATAAGATTAGGTCAAGGGAACGAAGGATAACGCTAATGGCTTTTTGGGGAATAGCCTTTTAAAATACTAGACTTTTCTTTGGAAAATACTTTATACTTGTTTTGAAAATAGTTTTTCAAAAGTCCTAAAAAAAACTTTTTGTTCTTTCTCGTAAACCATATGCTCTGATACCAAATTTGTAACACCCCACCTCCGCTAGGGTCACTCTTTAGGGGGCACTAGCTTCTGGGGGGCGTTAGAACTGGGTAAGCATGCATAATGATATATCAAGGCAGAACAAGAACATAAATGTATATATGTAAAATAGAGTAAGTGAGAATAAAACAGCGGAATATCTCAAACCATCTCAAAACAAGTCTAGTACATCATAAAGTCATCTACCAAAATAAACATGTCCAGTACATCATAAACAGAAATACTGAAATACATAGTGCTATCCCCAAAATAAAGATGATAAACCATAGCGAGCTCAATGTCCAGACATACATGAGCTATCCAGCAAACAAGCAAGCGATCCAAGCTAAGCACCACTATTCCCTCCCTGAGAACCTGGGGGGGGGGGGAACGGAAGAAAAGAAGCGAAAGAAAACGGGTCAGTCAAAAAGACTGGTAAGCCCTACTACGATCAGTCTATAAACTAATAAAGTTAATATCATGATGGAAACTGAGATGAACATACTGGCAATAGATAAAGGTGTCATCACATAAAGAAGATTAAGCTTTGCACCACAGTGTACTAGCAAACTAACATAACAGGTATTGATCCCTCAGCCCAAACTTTGGCCCAATAGCATGAGGTGACCTTAATACAAGGTCCAGCCCAACGGTCTAGTCGATCGGCTCCCTATAAACCTAACACGTCAAGTGTTGGTGTCCATACGGCCCACATATGGTTGTAGTCAGACTGTGTTGGGTCCACCTTCGGGTGTATCAAGCCCTCGGGTGTCAACCCCAGACACCTAAGCAATAATGCACAGTCTAAACCTACTGGTACCCGTGCCTCGAGTTTGTCCAACACCGGACTACGTGCACGTCCATAGCCCGCCTGGACCCGCACTGCTGTACCACTCAGCCGTCGCTTTGGTCGCTTACATCAGTCCAGTAATCGTGCCCCGCCCTAGCCTAGCCTCTAGGGTTGTGAATGATACCAAACTGGGATTACTGCTGGAACAGACCACGTTGCTAGGGTTTTCTAAGAGGGTTAAGTGTGGTTTAACCCCTCACTAATCATGGATTAAATTAGTTAAGTGTAACCAACAGTTCACCACTTAACCCCATTTAATCCCTCGTATCCCCAAAATTGGTTAAGTATTAGTGGGCCATGACTTAACCCTAATCATGAGGCATTAATTAATTTAATTGTGCCTCAACCTCTCACATTAGACTTTGTTGCGGTTACTAGTTAAGCCGGGCGGGTCCGGGTAGCTTTACACCACAACTTGGTCTAACCTCGGGTCCAAGGTACACATGACCAACTTCTCACATTGGGTCCTATTGTTTGTAGCAACTAGTTAAGCCGGTCGGTTCCGGGTAGGTTTACGCTACAAACTCAACCCAACCTCGAGTTGGTCACACTTATGCTTTCTAAGTGTCATGTCCACTTTATTTTCAAAACTTAATTACAAGTTTAACAAATACTTGGGTAGACCTAACTCAATAGGTAAATTCCCAAGGGGTAGACCTAACTTAATAGGTAAATTCCCAATCTCATATTTTCATGTATTTTAAGTTTTACCCCAAACCCCCCCCCCCCCCAACGTCATTCTATCGCTTACATATTCGTCATAACGCATAAAGGATAGAAAGAGGGAACTTGGCACAACATACATGATAAATCTTACATATCATAATAAACATGCATAACATGTTGGACTTGCATAACTTAGCATAGTGAACTTGCATAAACATGCATAACTTGTTAAACTTGCAAATCATGGCATAGTGAACTTGCATAAACATGCATAACTTGTTAAACTTGCAAATCATGGCATAGTGAACTTGCATAAACATGCATAACTTATCAAACATGTGTAACATGGCATAGTGAACTCGCATAAGCATGCATAACTTATTAAACATGTGTAACATAGCATAGTGAACTCGCATAAGCATGCATAGCTTATTAAACACGTATAACATAGCATAGTGAACTCACATAAGCATGCATAACTTATTAAACATGCATAGCATAGCATAGTGAACTCGCATAAGCATGCATAACTTATTAAACATGCATAAATCCCAACTTTCATCACATATGAACTTTAGAGTTTCTAAAATGAAGGTAAGAGGGCTTACAAATATTATGAAGACACAAATCTACAAGTAAAGATTGAGAAGCCCTTTATGCAAGCATATAAAAACCCAAAACAAAGCTCCAATAAGAAAACTCTTAACAAAAATCCCAAAAACTCTAGCTTAACCAATAAAGCTTGCAACTTGATGATGTATGCAAGCTAATGATCATTCATACAACTTAGAAATGCTTGTATGAACATCAAAATCTTCATAGGAATGATTTTTGAAGAGGATGGAGGCTAGGGTTTTTAAGTGGAGGCCATTTGAGAAATCAATTTGACATAGTTTGGTTGCTAGAATGAATAATGGGGTTTTAGGGTAGGATTAGGGTCTTATTTATAGAAGATTAAAGTGTTTTTAGCCCTAGGATTAACCCTAGGTTAGTTTAGGTCCATCAGATTTCGGAAGTCTCCAGAACTAAGCCACACAACCAAGCCCAAATCAAAAATGGTGCTCCAGGCAAAACTGCCTGGCCACCCCATGTCGACAGGGCTGTCGACACCCTGGGGACCCTGTCGACATGTGGGTCCTGGCGGGAATTTTCCCGCCTGCGCCAGTTTGCCCTAATTTCCAACTTTGAACTTGAAATTCAAATCTGTTTTTGACATGGAAATTTCTGAAAACTTCGTTGGGCCTTAACCGGGTCATACGGACACCGATTTTCGAAAACTCGGACTCTGTTTCGCGTATTTTTCCGAGACGAACGCAATGGCATAGCCCTTTTCCCTTGATTCAGATTTTAGAATTAAATTCTACCTCGATTTATGTTATAACAGGTTATTGAAAATACGGGTTGTTACAAGGAGGCTTCACCAGTTAGCTATAGACTATCATATATTCCGTTGTGAACCATGTTTGTATCTGGAAACAGGTGTTTATAACTGTTCCAGGAATAACTGTTGTGCTCTGATGATGGTATGTATATAAAGTTACTGATTTTTATTTCAAAAAGTTATGTTATCTAATATATTTTATTTGTTCCGCTGTGAGTTTGTGATCTTCGTTTTCTTCTATTCTAATATTTCTTTCTTCCTATTCCTCATCCTCTAACTTCTTTCTAATAATGATTCGTATTTCTGTGCAATTTGGGTTGGACGTGTGGTGATATTAGTCAACTCAGATAGTACGGATTTGCGTGTCATTACACCACACGTCCAACCCAAATTGCACAGAAATACGAATCATTATTAGAAAGAAGTTAGAGGATGAGAAATGGAAAGAAAGAAATATTAGAATAGAAGAAAACAAAGAAGACAAATCTCACTGCGGAACGAATAAAATATATTATATAACATAACTTTTGAAATACAAATCGGTAACTTCATATACATACCATCATCAGAGCACAAACAGTTATTCCTGGAACAGTTATAAACACATGTTTCTAGACACAAACATGGTTCACAGCGGAATATATGATAGTCTAAAGCTAACTGGTGAAGCCTCCTGCTTCCAGCTCTTCCAAGTGAATCTGGAAAAAAATCGTGACTACTTGACTGCCCGTACAAATTTGGGCACCCAAGAGTTTAGGGAAAACAAAAAAAATAAACTCTGGGCCAGTCATGGGACTGGTGTGAGTAAACTCCAACCATATGTTTAACTTTCAAAATCTTTCGAAAGAAATGATAATAGTAAGACCAGCCCACACGTAAACATGGACGGTTTTTACCTTACTATAATCCAAAACACTTTGATTCAAAAATCCAGTGATATTATAATAATGTCTACTTCAAATGAATAGAATCTAGCGGAACGCTTGCATCTCACGTTCCATATATAATATAAAATCAGAAACCGCATGGCGCTTACTGGAGATTGGATTTCCAACATGACAAGGTATGGAACCACCTTCCGATAGTGTATCTCTAGAGAGGAATACACTGGGTTCAACAAGAACATCTTGCAACCCGACCCACACATGACCGACCACTCATTTCGCTTGAGTGTATCGAATGTATATCACCAACGGTTGGGATCAGCAACCGTTTCCCGATTGGGACAGCATCGAATAGAATAAGGAATTAAATGAATCTCTAGATAGGTGATTATACATCCTAATGGGAGCGACCCACATAGCCATGCTGCCTACCCGATTTTTGTCATTTCCCGGTTGTTGAGGCCTGAGGCTACGATTACTTTCCATTCATCGATAGCATATGTAACAACCCGCATTCTACGCATCGGAGGATCGTAGAATATTATTTCATTCCCATATGAAGTCGTATGGTCATGTAACTTTGGGAAACAACCACTAGAGTCATTTCCCATGTTCATGATTTTTGCCGATTTTTAAATGACAATTTTGCCCCTAGCTGGTCTTGTTTCGTCCATAACTTTTGATTGGAAATGAATTTTGACCTAAAACCACTTCCATTAGATTCGTTTGATCGTTTACCTTTCCGTAGAGTGGTCACATGTGAAAAACGGACTTACTGTTTGGGAGATATGGCTGAAATAAGGTTTGGAAGGTGAAAAACTTCTTAACCGGGCCAAATAGGGTGATTAGTGAATGGGCCCATAACCCATTTCGGGATTAGGGTTATGGGGAGGCTGAAAAGAGTTAGAGAATCATTCCATTTCAGTTTTCTAGCCTCCACTTACCTCTTAGAAACTCTAAAAATGGCCTCCTACCTCTAAATCACCTCCAAATCACTTTTTACTTGAAGATTGGGCTTAACATCATCAAATCAAGAGAGATCAACGCCAAATCAACATTAGAGCTGTTGTTTAGCATTGGAATTCGCGCCAAATCAGAGATTTATTTCAGATCTAAGTTTTATTTGTGGCTAAGGTGAGTGATTTGCATAGTTCCTCACAAAATATGGTTAATTAAGGGTAATTAGGGGTAATTAGCGAATTTATATGTTAATAAATTCTGGAAAAATATTCATAAATTCTTAAACACCATTTTAGACCTCTGTTAGAAGTTTGGTTTAGTTTGGTTAAGTTTTGCTAATCATGTCATAGTTTTGCTTAAACATGCTTAAGGAAAAAATATGGGGTTTTGGCTATGTTTGATCCATTTTATCCTATCATATTGTTATTTTGGTGTTTGTGGTCTATCCCATATGTTGCTATGACTGTTTGACATGATTTATGATTGCATTATAAAGTTAGAATGGTTGAAAACGCCTTCGAGAGGCAAAAATAGCTTGCTGACATGGTGCAGATTTTCTTCGGGTCGAGTTAGACCGACCAGGGGAGGGTTTTGACCGACCGACCCGAGCTCACGACCAACCCCAATAGAAGGAGGACATCACGACCGACCCTGTATGAAGTGTGGACCGACCAGGGGAGACCGATCAGGTTGGGAAAGACCGACCACTATGCGATGTTCAACCGACCCCATATGATGGTGAAGTACGACCGATCAGGAAGGGTGGAGTGTTCGATCGACCCCATACGATGGTGAAGTACGATCGATCAGGAAGGGTGGAGTGTTCGACCGACCCAGGGGAAATACCGATCGACCAGGGTAGAGATGAAAACCGACCAGAATGAGAGGTGCTTGACCGACCGACCCGAACAGGTGAAGACCAAAAACCCTATATGCAAAGGTAGTCCAAATGGAAGTTAGAGCTCAGAATCCAGTTGGGAACCAATGAGTCCACTTCATGATTGGGCTTTGCTGTGGGACGTGTGCTAAGGAGTTGTCGACGTTCATAACTTCGATTCACCACTGAAATGGATGATGGGCTACTTATCAGTGCAGTAGAGTCATTATGACTCGAGGGGCAAGGTGATGGTAGCAAGACTACGTTATCAGTGCAGTAGAGTCATTATGACTTGAGGGGCAAAGTGATGCATAGTAAGACTATGAGCCAGTGCAGTGGGGTCATTGCGACTCCATGGGGCAAAGTGGACATAGCAAAGGATTAGTGGCTATGTATCAGTGCAGTGAAGCCATTTAAGACTTCATGGGGCAAAGTGATCATGGCAAGGTATGTTGGGTGATCAAAGTGGTGAATATCTTATGCTTTATGCATTGAGTGAGAGATTTGAGGATGGTTGCTATGTTTGATTGTTTGCCATCACTATGACATGCACATCCCCACCCCCGTTATCTTTACACTATTTGAAATGGCACCTTAGAGTGTTGTACAGTATTTAGTGCTAACTCTTTGGTTGCAGGTCCAGGTTCAGGTATGTTTTAGTCTACCTGTTATTGTTCTGTTTAGATGCTCATCGCTCATACTAGGCTTTATGTCTGACCCAGAGTTTTATGTCTCTTCTTATTACTCTGGGTGCTCACACGAGCAGACTAGAGACAGGTTAGCTGGTGATGCACGAGTAGCTGATTCAGAGACGAGCAGGAGGCTCCTACGTATGATATCTACAGATATTCTCCCTGTGTCGTTGGTGGTCACTACTTGGGCATTAGTAGTGTACCTTCTTTATCTTGTTTTTTCTCTAGAGACAGTATTTTAAAAGTTGTAATAAGTTGTATTTTGGATTTCCGTTGCTATGATGCTTAGTTCTGGTTTTCAGCTTATGCACTGTCTCACCTGTTTTATGTCAAGTATGTTGTTATTATATTTTGTTCTATGCGCTGTGAGACATTCTACAGATTCTTTGTTGATTCTTCGTCTTCTTTCCTTTCTTTTGACTACCGTCCCGTGCTAACTGGACATGTGTACAACGCACTTTTGGAGTAAATGTTGGTTGGTGCGGGGCGGGCTGTCACATTTGGTATCAAAGCTCTATGTTGGTAGTTAACCTAGGGCAAGACACTAGGGAGAGGTTGTATGTATATGAGAGCGCGTATTTGTGATTACTTTGGTTTTCAAAAGCTATATATATATATATACTATTAGTAGTATAAGAATGAAGTCGTACTGCACTAGCACCACTATGGGGTCGTTAATCGTTTTCTCTTTACAGATTGAACGATGAGTAGAGACACCGGGGGTGGTGGTAGAGGGACCAACCATGGGAATGTTCCTGGCATGAGGACAATGTTCACTAACTTCATGAGGGAGATGCTTAGGGATGTTCAGGGAGCAGTTCCCAATCCCGGAAATGGTGGTGGTCCAGTAGTGCAGGCGCCTAGGGTCGATTTCGCCAAGTTGTGCAAGGATTACACTAACCTTGGTGGGAAGCCGTTCCACGGAACGGAGTCGGCCACAGATGTTCAAGATTGGTTGGATAGCTATTATCGTATCTTCGACGACTTGGGTATCGAGGATGCGATGAAGAGAAGGCTAGCGTCTCGTCAGCTGCAAGGGCGAGAGATGAATTGGTGGAATTCCATTAGAACAACTACTCCAGAAGATCAAGTTACTTGGGATCAGTTCAAGGCTCGCTTTAGCGAGAAGTTCATTCCAGCTGCCCAGATGTCAGTGTTGTTTAAGAGATTCTTAGAACTCAAGCAAAATGGTAGGGCAGTTTCTGACTATATTGCTGAGTTCGACACCTTGTTGAAGTATGGACTATCTCTTATCGATACTCCTAAGAAGAAGAATGAGAAGTTCATTACCGGGTTGGATGGATACTTGGGCGAAAGGCTTATCAACCACATCGATGAGACTTTTGAAACGATTGTGGGGAAAGCTTTGAGATCATAGAGTCTTTACCCTAAGCTAAAGACCGAGGTTGCATCTGTGGAAGGGCCAAAGCCGCAAGCAAGCGGTGGAGGCAAGAATAACTCTCAGAACAAGAGGAAGCAGAACCAATCTAAGGATGGACAGAAAAAGAGCAAGAGAGATGTTGAGTGCTTCAGCTGTGGTAAGAAGGGCCATTATGCTAAAGAATGTCGGGCCAAGCCAGCGGAAAGGAAGTGCTACAACTGTGGCCAAGTGGGACATCATAAGGATAAGTGTCCACAACCTCTTAAGGAGAAGCAGATTGTGAAAGCATATGCTATCGATGTTGTTCCTTCTTCGTCGAATGCCCCAACTGCGGCGGAGAAAGGAAACATTGTCATCATTCAAGGTATGCTTTCTATTTATGATGTACCAGTTCGAGTTTTGTTTGATACTGGGGCTTCCCGTTCCTTCATATCTAGTGACCTGGTAGATAGGTTGGGACTTGAACCCGAGATAGTCGATAGACCGTTGGTTGTGACGAACTCGATTGGTGGTTCGACTAACCGTAGTATGATTTGCTGAAATTTGGTCTTATCGAGTCATGGATGTATGTTTGTTTGTGATTGCTTTGTTTTGGGCTTTACTGGGTATGGCATTATATTGGGGGTCGGTTGGCTCCAAAGATACGGGGTGGTGGTATACTGTGAGGGCTTTTTGGTGACAGTTAGGGCGGATGATGGGCGGAGGGTAGTGTTTGGTAGTCTACCTAGTGATGGGGTAATGGCTAGTTTTATAAATTCCCTCGACATCCCGCATGATGAGTTGTCAGATGTGCTCGTGGTTGGCCAGTATCCGGACGTCTTCGAGGAGGTGACCGGGCTTCCACCACACCGAGAGATTGAGTTCCGTATTGATTTAGTGAAAGATGCCAGACCTATAGTGATGCCACTTCGTCTTATGGCACCAAGGGAGCAGCGAGAGCTCGGGGTGCAAGTCAGTAATCTTTTGAAGAAGGGGTTTATTAGAAGAAGTGTCTCCGAGTGGGGAGCACCAGTTGTGTTTGCCACTAAGGCAGATGGTTCCCTTCGTTTGTGTGTGGACTATCGCGAGTTGAATAAGGTGACGAGGAAGAATAAGTATCCTCTACCGCGGATAGATGATTTGTTTGATCAACTTGAAGGAGCAAGAGTGTTCTCCCAGTTGGACCTCGCGACAGGATTTCATCAGCTCCGAGTAGGGGACGAGAGTGTTTCGAAAACGACATTTAGGACGCCGTCTGGATTCTATGAGTGGTTGGTTATGCCATTTGGGTTGACCAATGCACCAGCATATTTCGTGGATCTTATGAATCGAGTATTCAGAGATCAGTTGAATAAGTTTGTTCTTGTGTTCGTAGACGATATCCTTGTTTACTCGAGGACAGAGGAGGAACACAAGGGACATTTGAGGATAGTGATGGAGGTGTTGAGGAAACACCAATTGAAAGCGAAGTTTTCTAAGTGTCACTTCTGGAGGAGGGAAGTGAGATTCTTGGGCCATGTTGTTTCAGAAAATGGTATTGCCGTGGACTCTGCGAAGGTGGCTATGGTACAGGATTGGCCTACGCCCAAGAATGCAACAGACGTAAGAAGTTTCTTGGGTTTAGCTGGATATTATCGTAAGTTTATCCAGGACTTCTCCAAGATAGCAGCACCGTTGACTCAGTTGACTAAGAAGAATCAGGCCTTCGTCTGGGATGGAGTGTGTGAGAATGCATTCAAAAGTCTAAAAGAAAAGTTGATGTGCGCGCCAGTGCTAGTCATTCCTAGAGGGAATAAAGAAATGACGGTACACACGGATGCTTGTGGTACCGGACTAGGTGCTGTATTGATGCAAGGTGGTAGGGTTGTAGCTTATGCTAGTCGGCAACTAAAGCCGCATGAGAAAAGGTATCCTACCCATGATTTGGAATTGGCAGCGATTGTGTTTGCGCTGAAGATGTGGAGACATTATCTCTTGGGGGAAAGATTCGAGTTGTTTACCGATCATAAATCGTTAAAGTATCTCTTCTCTCAGAAAGATCTGAATCTCCGTCAGCAGAGATGGTTAGAGTTCTTGGCTTCATATGATTTTGATATCGCGTACACACCTGGGAAAGGTAATGCGGTAGCCGATGCCTTGAGTAGGAGACATGCCAATTTAGGGGCTATGTTTCTTGAATGGAAGCAACTGGAGTATATCGCAGTGTTTGATTTCAGACCAAAGTGCGATTTGGATCCAGAAATGCTAGCTAATTTGACGATCAAACCCACTTTGATTGGGCGGATTGGTTCCAGCCAGAGGGACGATCCTAATCTATTGGAAATCATCTCCAAGTTAGAGATGAATATCGACGGTGAGGAGATGAATTTGTATGGGCTTGATCGAGATGGATGGCTTAGAAAGAATGGAAGACTAGTTGTACCCGACTTGAATGGTTTGAGAGATGAAGTGCTTAGAGAATGTCATCACTCAAAACTGACTTTTCACCCCGGTGGTGATAAGATGTATCGAGACATGAGACAGACTTACTACTGGGAAGGGATGAAAAGAGACGTTGGGAAGTTTATATCCAAGTGCATGAATTGCCAGCTAGTTAAAGCCGAGCAAGAGAAGCCTAGTGGTTTTTTGCAACCATTAGAAATTCCCAAATGGAAATGGGAGCAAGTCTCGATGGATTTCATCGATGGTTTACCAAGGACTAGATCAGGATATGATAGCATTTGGGTAATTATGGATCGATTAACTAAGAGTGCAAGATTTATACCAGTCAAATCGACCAGAACGGCAGCTAAGTTAGCAAAATTGTATATGAAATGGGTAGTGAGATTTCATGGAGTACCTAAAAGCATTGTGAGTGACCGAGACCCGTTGTTCACTAGTGGGTTTTGGAAGAGCTTACAAGAGGCTCTAGGGTCAGGATTACATCTCAGTACCGCATATCATCCTCAGACCGACGGTCAGACGGAGAGGGTGAATCGTATATTGGAAGATCTCTTGAGAGCTTGTATATTGGATTTTGGTGGATCATGGGATGATCATTTGCATCTAGTAGAGTTTGCATATAATAATAGCTACCAATCGAGTATTGGTATGGCTCCATTTGAAGCTTTGTACGGAAGACCATGCAACTCACCATCATGTTGGATAGAGACTAGCGAGAAGTTTATGGTTGGACCAGATGTGGTGAGGGAAACTTCAGATAAGATTAAGATCATTCAACAACGAATGAAAGCTGCCCAAGATAGGCAGAAGAGTTATGCTGATAAGAGGAGAAGAGACTTAAAATTCTCCGTTGGTGACTTGGTGTTTGTCAAAATTTCTCCGTTGAAGAGCGTGATACGATTTGGCAGGAGAGGCAAGTTGGCACCAAGATTTGTTGGCCCATTCTCTGTTCTTGAACTAGTCGGGAATTTGGCATATAGAGTTGACTTACCAGAGAAGATGGCGGGAGTTCACAACGTATTTCATGTTTCCCAACTAAGGAAGTTCGTGCACGACCCAGATATGACTATTTCACCTAATCAGTTAGAGGACTTCGATGTGGAACCCGAGGCGGTTGAAAACCGCAAGCCGATTCGTATTGTCGAGCACAATACGAAGCAACTTCGAAGGAAGACGGTGAAGCTAGTCAAGGTTCAGTGGGGCGAGAATGAGAATGACTGTACTTGGGAGACAGAGGAGAGCATTAGAAAGACGTATCCAGAACTCTTTGCTTGGTAATATTTACTTTACTATTTAGTTATTCCGCATGCTATGATAGGCTTGTTTGGCCTGTTTTGCATGTTTGATTATTGTTTCATGGCTGATAGGCATGCGGGACCTTTGTGTGTGTTTTGATTAGGGAATTTCGGGGGCGAAATTTCTTAAGGGGGGGGGGGGGGTGGGGGGAGAATGTAACAACCCGCATTCTACGCATCGGAGGATCGTAGAATATTTATTTCATTCCCATATGAAGTCGTACGGTCATGTAACTTTGGGAAACAACCATTAGAGTAATTTCCCATGCACATGATTTTTGCCGATTTTTAAATGACCATTTTGCCCCTAACTGATCTTGTTTCGGCCATAACTTTTGATTGGAAAGGAATTTTGACCTGAAACCACTTCCATTATATTCGTTTGATGGTTTACCTTTCTGTAGAGTGGTCACATGTGAAAAACGGACTTACCGTTTGGGAGATATGGCAGAAATAAGGTTTGGAAGGTGAAAAACTGCTTAACCGGGCCAAATAGGGTGATTAGTGAATGGACCCATAACCCATTTCGGGATTAGGGTTTTGGGGAGGCTGAAAAGAGTTAGAGAATCATTCCATTTCAGTTTTCTAGCCTCCACTTACCTCTTAGAAACCCTAAAAATCGCCTCCAACCTCTAAATCACCTCCAAATCACTTTCTACTTGAAGATTGGGCTTAGCAACATCAAATCAAGAGAGATCAACACCAAATCAACATTAGAGCTGCTGTTTAGCATTGGAATTCGCACCAAATCAGAGATTTATTTCAGATCTAAGTTTTATTTGTGGCTAAGGTGAGTGATTTGCATAGTTCCTCACTAAATATGGTTAATTAAGGGTAATTAGGGGTAATTAGCGAATTTATATGTTAATAAATTCTGGAAAAATATTCATAAATTCTTAAACACCATTTTAGACCTCTGTTGAAGTTTGGTTTAGTTTGGTTAAGTTTTGCTAATCATGTCATAGTTTTGCTTAAACATGCTTAAGGGAAAAATATGGGGTTTTGGCTATGTTTGATCCATTTTATCCTATCATATTGTTGTTTTGGTGATTGTGGTCTATCCCATATGTTGCTATGACTGTTTGACATGATTTATGATTGCATTATAAAGTTAGAATGGTTGAAAACGCCATCGAGAGGCGAAAATAGCTTGCTGAAATGGTGCAGGTTTTCTTCGGGTCGAGTTAGACCGACCAGGGGAGTGTTTTGACCGACCGACCCGAGCTCACGACCGACCCCAATAGAAGGAGGACATCACGACCGACCCTGTATGAAGTGTTCGACCGACCAGGGGAGACCGGTCAGGTTGGGAAAGACCGACCACTATGCGTTGTTCGACCGACCCCATACGATGGTGGAGTACGACCGATCAGGAAGGGTGGGGTGTTCGACCGACCAAGGGGAAATACCGATCGACCAGGGTTGAGATGAAAACCGACCAGAATGAGAGGTGCTTAACCGACCGACCCGAACAGGTGAAGACCAAAAACCCAAGATGCAAAGGTAGTCCAAATGGAAGTTAGAGCTCAGAATCCAGTTGGGAACCAATGAATTCACTTCATGATTAGGCTTTCCTGCGGGACGTGTGCTAAGGAGTTGTCGACGTTCATAACTTCGATTCACCACTGAAATGGATGATGGGCTACTTATCAGTGCAGTAGAGTCATTATGACTCGAGGGGCAAGGTGATGGTAGCAAGACTACGTTATCAGTGCAGTAGAGTCATGAATTGAGGGATAAAGTGATGCGTAGTAAGACTATGAGCTAGTGCAGTGGGGTCATTGCGACTCCACGGGGCAAAGTGGACATAGCAAAGGATTAGTGGCTATGTATCTGTGCAGTGAAGCCATTTATGACTTCATAGGGCAAAGTGATCATAGCAAGGCATGTTGGGTGATCGAAGTGGTGAATATCATATGCTTTATGCACTGAGTGGGAGATGTGAGGATGGTTGCTATGTTTGATTGTTTGCCATCACTATGACATGCACACCCCCACCCCCGTTATCTTTACACTATTTGAAATGGCACCTTAGAGTGTTGTACAGTATGTAGTGCTAACTCTTTGGTTGCAGGTCCAGGTTCAGGTATGTTTTAGTCTACCTATTATTGTTCTGTTTAGATCCTCATTGCTCATACCAGGCTTTATGTCTGACCCAGAGTTTTATGTCTCTTCTTATTACTCTGGGTGCTCACACGAGCAGACTAGAGACATGTTAGCTAGTGATGCACGACTAGCTGATTCAGAGACGAGCAGGAGGCTCCTACGTATGATATCTACAGATATTCTCCCTGTGTCGTTGGTGGTCACTACTTGGGCATTAGTAGTGTACCTTCTTTATCTTGTTTTTGCTTTAGAGACAGTATTTTAAAAGTTGTAATAAGCTGTATTTTGAATTTCCGCTGCTATGATGCTTAGTTCTGGTTTTCAGCTTATGCACTGTCTCACCTGTTTTATGTCAAGTATGTTGTTATTATATTTTGTTCTATGCGCTGTGAGACATTCTACAGGTTTTTTGTTTATTCGTCGTCTTCTTTCCTTTCTTTTCACGACCGTCCCGTGCTAACTGGACATGTGTACAGCGCACTTTTGGAGTAAATGTCAGTTGGTGCAGGGCGGGCTGTCACACATACTCACTTTGAATGCCACATCGTCAGATCCGTTAATCACTAGTTGATTTGCACAAATATATTCTGGATATTATGCGAAGGGAATAAATCCGTTGCCACCATGTATATTTATACAGACCAACATATTAGATCATTGGAAATACTTTATCATACATTCGTCCATATGCGTTCGTTCTGGGACTGAACGAAACCGAAGGCACAATTTCTATCAATAGAAAAGGTCCTTGCACTCTACTCCATCTTTGATTATCTTCATAAAATCTGATTCGCAACGCTACTGCCAATACGAAGTGGTTCTCGAATAATAATCCAACCGGTCTCTCCATATTGACAACGCTATTGGCAAACACTTCGATAGTCTCTTATTTAACTATCGAAGAAAAACAAATATCCATTCAAAACATCAAACAATCACTGGGCCATTTAATCAATATTTCATTAATTTAAAACACTTCTCCATTTCTCTATCAACATTTGTTAATCAAACATTTTCAGAAATCTTATTGGTCTCTTACGCTATTTGAAAAAAACTTTTCCATGTTTCGCCATCTTTTATTTTCTATACTTAGAAAATATATTCTATTTGCAATTGAAAACAATTCCAATCACTTATCACTTTCCCTACTACTTTAATTATACTCAGGAAATATTTACTTTTATATTTCAAAAATTCCACCACTTGGGTTAAAACGAATGTTGTGTAAAACATCGTTACGACAACCCAAAATATTTTATTCAACTAACTCTTATTCAACACTTCTCTTCAAGACTGGATCTTGCTATTTATCAATTAAAAATGAAATCAATCATGTTGGGGTAAAATTACCTCTCAGACCTTGACTGAAAACATCTTTAACTTCAAAACAGACAAAACCACTTACCCCGAATAATCAACATTATAAAAACCCATTTATTCATTTTTAGACGTATATATGTTTCTCTTCTATTACCAGCCTATCAATTTCCTTTTTGTTTATAATTTTCTATTTTAAATTCGTTTCCTTATCGAATTCAATATATATTGATATTTTGATTTCTAACTATCAAAATTTCTTAAAAATATTATAACTCCTTAAATTTCCGGAAAATTTCGCCAGAATATCCTTTGTACCGGGAGCATCGAGATATTTCAAATAGCCTCCCATGGCCCTCACCAATCCAAAAGAAAAAGAAAAAGCCAAGCGGCTTGCCGATACGGCGCATAAAACCTCATATGGAATTTAAACATGTAACTTATTATCGGGCACTAAATTTATAAACTTCATTCCCTTCATTCCATATCTGTTTAACACCTGTTCACCTGTTTCAATTCACTTCAACTCAATCCAATCGTTTGAATTCAGTTTCACCCATTTATTCTTTAATTAGCTATTTTGCCTATTTCATTTCTTTGTTTGAACATAACATGTTCAAACAAAATATTTAACTTGCTCATAACCAAATTGAATTTCAATTTCAATTCTAGTTTCCTTTTCTATTTCGAATATAAATTTTCAAATCGAATTCACTTATTCAAAACCCAATATCAATTCAAAATCTCATTAACTAATTTCTATTCAAATTAGTTAATTCTATTCAATAATCAAAAATCTGATTTCTGTTTCAAAAAATATATTCATTACTCCACTTGAGTTCACATATAATTTACAACTCAAATTTGAAATTTTCTAAACAGAAATTCGGATTTTATTCGCTTAAAATCCTTTTATAAATTAAATAAACCATTATGGTTTTAAATGGTTATGGCGCTGTTTTTCTAAAAATTTGATTTTGATATAACCGAAAATCCATTCGACGAAACCAAGATTTTTCTTCTCCATTAGAAAACTATTATCAAATTGGTCCTGATGATTCTTGTTTCAAAGAATTAACGACTTCAATCGAGTTCTGTATACTCAATTGAAGTTCGAAACGCCAATTTACGAACTGCAGCGCTGCGGCGAGTTCGTTTTAATTATATTTATATATAAAAACTTTTAAACTTCGTTTAAATAAATTCAACTCTATTCTGATATATATATATATCAAATCCATTTTTTTCAATTCAACATAATATTTCCGATCTATTTCACTTCTATTTGAAATTCTATTTCGAGTTCTATTTTGAAATTCTATTTCAATTCTATTTCAAATTTTATACTCAAGTTCCATTTGAATTTCTATATTCAAATTCTATACTGAAATTCCATTTGAATTCTCTTATTCAAGTTCTCATTTTTAAATTCATATTTGAATTTAAACATTTAAATTATCAATGATAAGTTTCCATCATTTAATTTACTTGTTTATATTTTTATACAAGTCTTGGTTTCAAATTCATTTTTGAAATTAAGTTCTATTTTGAAAAAATAAATCTCCCCTTTTCTAAATTCACTCCTGTGTTTATATTTCCTGAATTATCCAATGCTAATTCCTTTGACTTCATTTATAAACTTCGGTTACAAAGGAGCTACTTATAAACTTCGTTTATAAGGAACTACTTATAAACTTCGTTTATAAGGAACTACTTATAAACTTCGTTTATAAGGAACTACTTATAAACTTCGTTTATAAGAAACTACTCGTTTTATTTTTCAAACAAGTTTATATTTCAAATCTATTTAAAATTTCAAATTCTATTTTAGAAAAAGATAGAATTTCCCTTTTTTTATTTGAATTAAATTTAAATATCTCGTCTGGGAATAATCTATTTTATAAATCCGACATAGTCGAATTTAAACTTAAATCCTAAGGATTTATTCCACTTTACTTATATTTCGAATATCCGAATAAAGTTAATCGTTTGTTATTTAAACCGATTCTAAGATCTTATTTTAAATTCACCCTTTTAATTAAAAATATTTAAATTATCCAAATGATAAAAAAATCCTTTTTATTTACAAACACCATTTATTTTACTTCTTTATTTATTCTTAAACAATTCTCAATTTTCAATTTCTTTTGAAATCGATATTTCTTCTTTGGAAAATAGATTTCCCTTTTCAATTTCACACTTGTATTTTTATTTCTGAATTATCAAATGATAATTCTTTCCACTTCATTTATAAACCTTGTTTATAAATTCCATTCAATCGTCCCGCATTTTCCAATTTACAAACATCATTTGTAAATTTCAATACTTCCACCTCCTATATATACGTATAACATTTTTATAATTTCAGTACTTGTTTTATCTATTCAAAACAAGTCAATATTTTTAATCCATTTGAATTTCAAATTCTATTATTAGAAAAATAGAATTTCCCGTTTAAAATCTCAAAATCTCTTTTACAATATTTTTATAGATCAACATCTAGGCCCAGTGATAATTAAACAATCAAACCACTTAATTTTCAGTCAACAAATCATATATGATAATATATGTGAAAAAAAACAAATAATAATATTTTTGAGGAATCTAGTTGGATCCCTCCAGCGTGTTTTCCTGCATCCACAAACGTTAGTCAACAGAAATAATACCCATCCTACTTCGTGGTAGGATATCGCGGTATGAAGGTCATCCACTATCATAGCGTGGGGCGTATAGGGTAATCATCTGCTAATGGTACTGCGGGCATCCGCTAATGAAACTGCGGGAATCCAACCACCAAACCAATATATATATAATAGTCACCCTAAATAACTAATATATTTAAAACAACCAGAAAGCATTCAAACAAGCAACAACAATTATTTTTAACGAATAAAAATAATTCTAAAGAAAAAGGTGAGTGAGATTTACTCACCAGGCTTTTAAATTTGCACTTGTTCCAGTTTCAATTTCTTTTCATTGATTTCGAGGTTCCAAACTCCACACGAATGATTCCATTCGATTTATTCTTACCTATGAAAAATCCGAATTTTATAGATAAGCTAATGAATTCCCTTAACAAGGGTTTATGTTAAAAACATACTATAAATTTTATTTTCTAATCTTCCTGGTTTTTCAGCAGCTAACAACTTAAAGTCCAAATTTTTAACTCAACAAATTTTCAGTTTATAAAATGATTCTACAAACAAATTTCTCTTTTCGGTTTCCAATTCTAGATTAACAATTGATAACATTTCCTTTCTTCTTAACAGTATACTAATTAGATTGCGGACTTTATTAAATAACTTACTAATTAAATTAGAAATTAGAAATTAAAAATTTAGTTTTAACTCACCAGAAAACTAAACTCCCCTAGCTTCTTCACTGTCAATTTCCAATTACCCAGTTCCACCGCTCAAACTTCAGGGATCGATCTCCCTATTTCAGCCCAGACCTTCTGCCGAACTCAGCCCTCCATTCTCCTCCCCTCTAACAGTGATCGACTTCCATCATTATACCCAAAATCAAAATTCCGAACTCCCAGTTCCAGGTTAATTTGAACTTATGAACTTCTGATCGCGAATCCCTTATACTCGAGTTCGAACCCTAAAATCACTGACCTGGAGCCATCGTGACTCCTCGTTTTGATCGAACCCCTTTCTGACCTGGCGATGTTTGAACTCACGATTCCCTTTCTGTTTCTTGAACGTGAGTGCCTCCTCCCAGTACACCTCCTTCGGTCGATTCACATTCTCTAGAGCTTTGTATCCTCCGCTGATTTCAAAAACTCGAGCCCTACCAGAATTCGTTCGAGCTACTCGCAAGCTTCGGGGTTGAAATTGAACACTATTTGAATATATTCACAAGTTACAATAATTTTGTTGAATTGGATTTTGATTTAGAGATCGAAGAGGGAAATCCCCCTTTTCATTCTACTGAAGCTTTTGATTTCTGTTTGCAAAGGAAATTAACAGAGGAGGTCGCGTATTTATAAAGTGAAGACTCCTCCATTAAGGAATGGTCCGTGTATAGTACATGAGTTTTAATTGCGATTTGATATGTATTAAATACAATTTGATATAAAGATATTTTTATTTCTTTTTAGATGGATATCGATTTGATTTTGATCCTATCCACCGATCAAATAAATCGGGGTTCACAATTAAAAATCGTCAACCGCTATTTTATCGTACCGACCATCGTTATAATGTTATAACGCTATTTTGAATTCGACGAAATAGATTATACAATTTAATTTGAACGTATATAAAATAACCATATTAAATTGATATAATATACTTAAAATTCAGAACTAACCACTTTCTCGATAATAATTTATTATTATTATTATCGATTATATTCACATACGATGATTATTATCTGAATTGTTTTAATTCAGTTTTTTTTAACTTCGATCCCAATAATATTTCGTATTACGATAATTATTTATATTCGGAATAAATAGTATTATCGATTATTGAATCGATTACTCAATATAAAATGACATTTATATTATCAACTCACTATTTTAAACAATATTAAATAATTAAAATTAATTGTTCGAAAATCCGGGTCTTTACATTCTTCCCCCTTAAAAGAATTTCGTCCTCGAAATTGCTAAGGTAAGAAAAATGCTACAAACCCATTTACTTTCCGAAAATTATCTTATGTTGAAACTCAGCTCTTCACATTTCGACAATTTTAGTCCCAACCAGCTTTTGGTTTTCATATATATACTCACATCATTTTTTTATCTAAATGATTTACAATTCACATTCAATTAATATTTCACTCATGTATATTCAAATTCATTCAAATTGATTTTAAATCAACTTATTCACTTCAATCCATTCACATTCCTGGGATTCTATTTTAAATCCTTTCGAAATCACATAAATATATACATATATTTATTTCCATCTCAAATTCAAAACATTTGAATTTTCAAACCAATTTGTTTTCCTTCAAACAATTTTTCATGAAAAACTTTTCTACGGTACCAATTCATCACTTAGAAACTCAAAAATGAACACTAATGATGCTGCAGATATCATCAGAATTATTTCCCAGCCACTGAAGTGAGTTAAGTGCTTTAACACTTTCAGAATCCATTCAAAAATGATTTTTATTCAAAAATCCCTTTCGAAACAAAGCTATATTATTTTAATATACTTCATAAAATATTTTCAAACTTCCCAGGATTTAAATTTCCAAATTCTGGTTTGAATAAAATTTTAATTCATCTCATTTGTATATACTTCATTCATATATGAGTTCTATTTAGGTTATATATAACCATTTCTAAATTTTTATAATCTTGATTATAATTTTAACATCCAACACATCCATGTATTATAATAATTTCAGAAAATTATTACTTCTATATCAAAAATAGAATTTTGGTTAAAATTATTTCATTTACCCACTTTAAAATAATATCGTGTTCAATCTTCTGTTCAAGTGTTTAGAAATTCCTATTGACTTCGTGGCGTCCCACTATTCGATCGGAATTCATAATCCACTCAACAGACTAGCCAACACAATATAAAACAATTTTTATATCAATTAGCAAATACGCTCTCTCGTGTATATATATACTCAACTCATTCTAGGGTACTATTGACCCTATCTCTAATGAGCACATCCCACCAAAGCCTAGGTATTCGCTCAACCTAAGCTCTGATACCAACTGTAGCGACCCGCAAATCTGTACTATCTGAGTTGACTAATAACACCACACGTCCAAATCAAATTGCAAAGAAATACGAATCATTATTAGAAAGAAGTTAGAGGATGAGAAATGGAAAGAAAGAAATATTAGAAAAGAAGAAAACAAAGAAGACAAATCTCACAGCGGAACGAATAAAATATATTATATAACATAACTTTTGAAATACAAATCAGTAACATCATATACATACCATCATCAGAGCACTAACAGTTATTCCTGGAACAGTTATAAACACCTGTTTCCAGATACAAACATGGTTCATAGCGGAATATATGATAGTCTATAGCTAACTGGTGAAGCCTCCTTCTTCCAGCTCTTCCAAGTGAATCTGAAAGAAAATCCCGACTACTTGACTGCCCGTACAAATTTGGGCACCCAAGAGTTTAGGGAAAACAAACAAAATAAACTCTGGGTCAGTCATGGGACTGGTGTGAGTAAACTCCAACCATTTGTTTAACTTTCAAAATCTTTCGAAAGAAAAGATAATAGTAAGACCAGCCCACACGTAAACATGGACAGTTTTTACCTTACTATAATCCAAAACACTTTGATTCAAAAATCCAGTGATATTATAATAATGTCTACATCAAATAAATAGAATCTAGTAGAACGCTTGCATCTCACGCTCCATATATAATATAAAATCAGAAACCGCATGGCGCTTATTGGAGATTGGATTTCCAACATGACAAGGAATGGAACCACCTTCCGATAGTTTATCTCTAGAGAGGAATACACATGGTTCAACAAGAACATCTTACAACCCAGCCCACACATGACCGACCACTCATTTCGCTTGAGTGTATCTAATGTATATCACCAACGGTTGGGATCAGCAACCGTTTACCGATTGGGACAGCATCGAATAGAGTAAGGAATTAAATGAATCTCTAGATAGGCGATTATACATCCTAATGGGAGCGACCCACATAGCCATGCTGCCTGCCCAATGTTTGTCATTTCCCGGTTGTTGAGGCCTGAGGATACGATTACTTTCCATTCATCGATAGCATACTCACTTTGAATGCCACATCGTCAGATCCGTTAATCACTAGTTGATTTGCACAAATATATTCTGGATATTATGCTAAGGGAATAAATCCGTTGCCACCATGTATATTTATACAGACCAACATATTAGATCATTGGAAATACTTTATCAGACATTCGTCCATATGCGTTTGTTCTGGGGCTGAACGAAACCGAAGGCACAATTTCTATTAATAGAAAAAGTCCTTGCACTATACTCCGTCTTTATTTATCTTCATATAATCTGATTCACAACGCTACTGCCAATACAAAGTGGTTCTCGGATAATAATCCAACCGGTCTCTCCATATTGACAACGCTATTGGCAAACACTTCGATAGTCGCTTATTTAACTATCGAAGAAAAACAAACATTCATTCAAAACTTCAAACAATCACAGGGCCATTTAATCAATATTTCATTAATTTAAAACACTTCTCCATTTCTCTATCAACATTTGTTAACCAAACATTTTCAGAAATCTTATTGGTCTCTTACGCTATTTGAAAAAAACATTTCCATGTTTCACCATCTTTTATTTTCTATACTTAGAAAATATATTCTATTTGCAATTGAAAACAATTCAAATCACTTATCACTTTCCCTACTACTTTAATTATACTCAGGAAATATTTACTTTTATATTTCCAAAATTCCACCACTTGGGTTAAAACGAATGTTGAGTAAAACATCGTTACGACAACCCAAAATATTTTATTCAACTAACTCTTATTCAACACTTCTCTTTGAGACTGGATCTTGCTATTTATCAATTAAAAATGAAATCAATCAAGTTGGGGTAAAATTACCTCTCAGACCTTGACTGAAAACATCTTTAACTTCAAAACAGACAAAACCACTTACCCCGAATAATCAACATTATAAAAACCCATTTATTCATTTTTAAACGTATATATGTTTCTCTTCTATTACCAGCCTATCAATTTCCTTTTTGTTTATAATGTTCTATTTTAAATTCGTTTCCTTATAGAATTCAATATATATTGATTTCTAACTATCAAAATTTCTTAAAAATATTCTAACTCCTTAAATTTTCGGAAAATTTCTCCATAACCTCCTTTGTACCGGGAGCATCGGGATATTTCAAATAGCCTCCCATGGCCCTCACCAATCCAAAAGAAAAAGAAAAAGCCAAGCGGCTCGACGCATAAAACCTCATATGGAATTTAAACATGTACCTTATTGTCCGGCACTAAATTTATAAACTTCATTCTCTTCATTCCATATATGTTTAACACCTGTTCACCTGTTTCAACTCAACTCAATCCAATCGTTTGAATTCAGTTTCGCCCATATATTCTTTAATTAGCTATTTTGCCTATTTCATTTCTTTGTTTGAACATAACATGTTCAACAAAATATTTAACTTGCTCATAACCAAATTGAATTTGAATTTCAATTCTAGTTTCCTTTTCGATTTCGAATATAAATTTTAAAATCGAATTCACTTATTCAAAACCCAATATCAATTCAAAATCTCATTAACTAATTTCTATTCAAATTAGTTAATTCTATTCAATAATCAAAAATCTGATTTCTGTTTCAAAAAATCAATTCATTACTCCACTTGAGTTCACATATAATTTACAACTCAAATCTAAAATTTTCTAAATAGAAATTCGGATTTTATTCGCTTAAAATCCTTTTATAAAATTAAATAAACCGTTATGGTTTTAAAAGGTTATGGCGCTGTTTTTCTGAAAATTTGATTTTGATATAACCCAAAATCCATTCGACGAAACCAAGATTTTTCATCTCCATTAGAAAATTATTATCAAATCGGTCCTGACGATTCTTGTTTCAAAGAATTCCGACTTCAATCGAGTTCTGTATACTCAACTGAAGTTCGAAACGCCAATTTACGAACTGCAGCGCTGCGGCGAGTTCGTTTTAATTATATTTATATATATAAACTTTTAAAGTTCGTTTAAATAAATTCAACTCTATTCTGATATATATATATATATCAAATCCATTTTTTTTAATTCAACCTAATATTTCCGATCTATTTCACTTCTATTTGAAATTCTATTTCGAGTTCTATTTTGAAATTCTATTTCAATTCTATTTCAAATTCTATACTCAAATTCCATTTGAATTTCTATATTCAAATTCTATACTGAAATTCCATTTGAATTCTCTTATTCAAGTTCTCTTTTTTAAATTCATATTTGAATTTAAACATTTAAATTATCAATGATAAGTTTCCATTATTTAATTTACTCGTTTATATTTTTATATAAGTCTTGGTTTCAAATTCATTTTTGAAATTAAGTTCTATTTTGGAAAAATAAATCTCCCCTTTTCTAAATTCACGCCTGTGTTTATATTTCCTGAATTATCCAATGCTAATTCCTTTGACTTCATTTATAAATTTCGGTTATGAAGGAGCTACCTATAAACTTCGTTTATAAGGAACTACTCGTTTTATTTTTCAAAACAAGTTTATATTTCAAATCTATTTAAAATTTCAAATTCTATTTTAGAAAAAGAAAGAATTTCCCTTTTCTTTACTTGAATTAAATTTAAATATCTCATCTGGGAATAATTTATTTTATAAATCCGACATAGTCGAATTTAAACATAAATCCTAAGGATTTATTCCACTTTACTTATATTTCGGATATCCGAATAAAGTTAATCGTTTGTTATTTATACCAATTCTAAGTTCTTATTTTAAATTCACCCTTTTAATTTAAAATATTAAATTATCCAAATGATAAATTTTTTTCCTTTTTATTTACAAACACCATTTATTTTACATCTTTATTTATTCTTAAACAAGTCTCAATTTTCAATTTCTTTTGAAATCGATATTTCTACTTTGGAAAATAGATTTCCCTTTTCAATTTCACACTTGTATTGTTATTTCCGAATTATCAAATGATAATTCTTTCCACTTCATTAATAAACCTTGTTTATAAATTCCATTCAATCCTCCTGCATTTTCCAATTTACAAACATCGTTTGTAAATTTCAATACTTCCACCTCCTATATATATGTATAACATTTTTATAATTTCAGTACTTGTTTTATCTATTCAAAACAAGTCAACATTTTTAATCCATTCGAATTTCAAATTCTATTATTAGAAAAATAGAATTTACCGTTTAAAATCTCAAAATCTATTTTACAATAATTTTATAGATCAACATCCAAGCCCAGTGATAATTAAACAATCAAACGACTCAATTTTCAATCAACAAATCATATATGATAATATATGTGAAAACAAACAAATAATAATATTTTTGAGGAATCCAGTTGGATCCCTCCAACCTGTTTTCCTGCATCCACAAACGTTAGTCAATAGAATAATACCCATCCTGCTTCGTGGTAGGATATCGCGGTATGAAGGTCATCCACTATCATAGCGTGGGGCGTATAGGGTAATCATCAGCTAATGGTACTGCGGGCATCCGCTAATGAAACTGCGGGAATCCAACCACCAAACCAATATATATATATAATAGTCACCCTAAATAACTAATATATTTAAAACAACCAGAAAGCATTCAAACAAGCAACAACAATTATTTTTAATGAATAAAAATAATTCTAAAGAAAAAGGTGAGTGAGATTTACTCACCAGGCTTTTAAATTTGCACTTGTTCCAGTTTCAATTTCTTTTCATTGATTTTCGAGATTCCAAACTCCACAGGAATAATTCCATTCGATTTATCCTTACCTATGAAAAATCCGAATTTTATAGATAAGCTAATGAATTCCCTTAACAAGGGTTTATGTTAAAAACATACTATAAATTTTATTTTCTAATCTTCCTGGTTTTTTAGCAGCTAACAACTTAAAGTCCAAATTTTTAACTCAACAAATTTTCAATTTATAAAATGATTCTACAAACAAATTTCTCTTTTCGGTTTCCAACTCTAGATTAACAATTGATAACATTTCCTTTCTTCTTAACAATATACTAATTGGATTGCGGACTTTCTTAAATAACTTACTAATTAAATTATAAATTAAAAATTTAGTTTTAACTCACCAGAAAACCAAACTCAACTAGCTTCTTCACTGTCAATTTCCAATCCCAGTTCCACCGCTCAAACTTCAGGGATCGATCTCCCTATTTCAGCCCAGACCTTCTGCCGAATTCAGCCCTCCATTCTCCTCCCCTCAAACAGTGATCGACTTCCATCATTATTCCCAAAATCAAAAGTCCGAACTCCCAGTTCCAGGTCAATTTGAACTTATGAACTTCTGATCGCGAATCCTTCATACTCGAGTTCGAACCCAAAAATCACTGACCTGGAGCCATCGTGACTCCTCGTTTTGATCAAACCCCTTCCTAACCTGGCGATGTTTGAACTCACGATTCCCTTTCTGTTTCTTGAACGCGAGTGCCTCCTCCCTGTACACCTCCTTCGGTCGATTCACATCCTTTAGAGCCTTGTACCCTCCGCTGATTTCAAAAAACCGAGCCCTACCAGAATTCGTTCGAGCTACTCGCAAGCTTCGGGGTTGAAATTGAACACTATTTGAATGTATTCGCAAGTTACAGTAATTTTGTTGAATTGGATTTTGATTTAGAGATCGTAGAGGGAAATCCCCCTTTTCATTTTACCGAAGCTTTTGATTTCTGTTTGCGAAGGAAATTAACAAAGGAGGGTCGCGTATTTATAAAGTGAAGACTCCTCCATTAAGGAATGGTCCGTGTATAGTATATGAGTTTTAATTGCAATTTGATATGTATTAAATATGATTTGATATAAAGAGATTTTTATTTCTTTTTAGATGGATATCGATTTGATTTTGATCCTATCCGCTGATCAAATAAATCGGGGTTCACAATTAAAAATCATCAACCGCTATTTTAGCGTACCGACCGTCGTTATAATGTTATAATGCTATTTTGAATTCAACGCAATAGATTATACAATTTAATTTGAACGTATATAAAATAACCATATTAAATTGATATAATATACTTAAAATTCATAACTAACCACTTTCTTGATAATAATTTATTATTATTATTATCGATTATATTCACATACGATGATTATTATCTAAATTGTTTTGATTCAGTTTTTTTTTTAACTTCGATCCCAATTATATTTCGTATTACAATAATTATTTATATTCGGAATAAATTGTATTATCGATTATTGAATCTATCACTCATTATAAAATGACATTTATATTATCAACTCACTATTTTAAACAATATTAAATATTTAAAATAAACTGTTCAAAAATCTGGGTCGTTACAGGTTCGCTAATCCCTACTAGTTTGGAAAACCTTAATTCTGTTTAAATTTTGAAAATAATATTTGAATAAAAGAATATTCTGGATTGGAATGAGGCGTGTTGTGTTTTTATAACACTTGATTATAAGATACGCGAGTTATTCAGAAAGACCGGGTTTATGCCCTTTCTGAATAACTGATACGACGATAAGTTGGCGAAGAAGATGGTGGTTGAGGACCGGAGGTCTTCATATCGTTTGGATGATTACTAATGTCTTAGTTGGGCTCTACACCCAAGATGAGGTAACAAGTGGTGATCGTCCAGACATACTTAGAGATCGGCGGATAGAGAGGGCCTCTCTTCCGTATTGGACATATGGAATGAGGAATAAGATGCCTCCGGTTTCGTTCAGACCCATAACGAACTTGTAAATGGATGTGTGTCTGACCTTGGATTTTATTCTGTGTTGATTTATCTCTATTAAATAAATATCTATTTGGTGGCGGAAAATTTATTCTCTTGCTTAACACCCTTCTCTGAGATGTTGGAGCTCAAAGGTTATATATCGATAGACATTAGTCACATGGCGTGAATTGTCAGTACGACATGCTGAAATGCAAAGGATCGAGGCTTCGGTTGAAAAGCAGAGTCTTGTAGTTGATGATCAAAGCATGGCTTTAAAAAGCATATCTCTTTGTATAATGTTAATTCGCGAGCCTCACACCCCGGTGTGAACCAGAAACGGGAGAGGACCTCAGGGAGGACATGCGTTTCTTTCAAGCCAGGAGTCGTGTCATGGTATGGAGGCTAGACATTTTAATCATGTGGATGTTGCATATTATTTGATGGATAGAGAGGTGTCTTGGATATATCGGTCACTACAGGGTCGATGGATGACATGCTCGACATAATGACCAGATTTACGCCCCATACCGCAGGGAAACGTATTGTTCAGGGATTATTAGTCCACTTAGTGTGGACTAGCCCTGACGCTCCAAGGGTCTATGTGTTATGATCCTAAGACATGGGCTAGATAGTCTCGAATTCGTTAAGGACGATCCCTTACCTTGGTTCATAGATGGAATCCAATTTCCAATACGTGACATTTCGGTTTTAATTGTAGAACTAGTACGGCGACATGATATATGGTACCCATGTCATTTATGATTGATACATTTATATTTGAATTTGTTTTTAACACTATGCACTTATAATAGTATCAAATGATTTGTTTTAAATGTACCAAGCATGTTTGGCTATTATAAGGGAAAACTCTATCCTCCGGCTTGTGTTGCATTGTGTGATGGGACCGAAGTCTTATAATAGCTTCATTTTTCCATAAAGCATTGCGCTGTTTGTTTTATGCCCTGGTATTCTAGGGAGGAAACCCGTTTCGTGTTATATGTCGTGGTCACTTGATTTACTTTATTTTTAAATTAAAGTTTTAAATAACTATTTTAGTTCTCACACCAGTCACATGACTGACCTAGAGTTTATTGTTTTAACCAAAACTATGGTGCCCCTATTTTCCACACGAGCAGCTTGTAGTTTTGGTTTTGCAGATTTATTTTTATAGTTTCCTGGTTTACGGTTGGGGCTATATTCAGAAAGCTCTATATCCGAGTATTTCTTTCAGTTGTGTTATGTTTTATTTTTCTGCTACTTTGTAATTTGAATCTCTGATATTTATCAAATGTATATTATTTATTCATACTCTATTATATTCTTGTACTCTGATGTAATTGTTGTAATAAGCAATGAAATGTTCTTCTGTTTTCATTCCGATTATTCTTGTTCTCAACTCAATTCGGGCTTTACCATAAGGGGAAGTTCGGGTCGTTTCATCGTGGCATCAGAGATTTGGTTTACAGAGCTCGAGAACAAGACACTTTAGAACCAAGCGAAAGAATTCATCAGAGATTGGATTAGTAATATCCAATAAGAATGATTCGTTAGAGATAGGATCAGTAGTATCCTAGGGAAAGTGTGAGAAGGGTTATTTTTAAAATAAAACTGAAAACAAACTTTGTTTTTAAAATTCAAACCCAATTATACGTATTTGAGTATTTTATTTTATATTGAATTTGGACAATCGAGTATATGAAGATTTTGCATATATGCCTTGCAAACGTATATACAAAGCCTCAAATATACTGGATAGATATAGAATCACACTCTAGTCTCCCGGAGAGGATTTTGATGATTGATATCTCATCATCATAATTTATGTTATAATTTCGAAAGTGGGATTTCTATATTATTCCAATTGACTGATGTGAGAACCAAACTTTGTTAGAATTTATTGTTGTGATTTGGCACTAAAAATATGATTTTTGACTATATAAAAATTATATATTTGAAAATTTTAATCAGCTAATTGATTGATGGTTGTGTTGTATGATAATTAGTGCAACTAAATAAAAATATTGGACTAATAAAACTGATAGGAAAATGTAAGGCAAATTTAGCCAAATCGAGCAAATGTTGAACTGAATTGAAAATCGATTGGAATTATATACATGTACATATATATGTGTGAACAGGTCATAACAAGGAAGCTAAGAAGAGGAATAAAATTGTATTCCTGACAAATAGGTACATGTTTAACATTTTATTGGGTTTTGATGATTTTATGAACCAATTGGCTTTTCCTTTTTCTTTTGGATTGATGAGGGCCCTGTGAGGCAAGTTGCGGTTTTAAAGGTCTCCCCGTACAAAGGCGATTATGGTGAAATTGTTCAAAAATTTAGGGTGTTAGCCAATTTTTTGAAAAAATAGAAATTCTTAGAAACTGTAAAGTTGAAGAATGAAAGCCAGAATGAAAGTTGAGTTGGGTAGTTAAACAACTTTCAGCTCTGTTCCTTTTCGACGATGAAAATATTTTAAGTGGGGGAGATTGTAACAACTCTTATTTTCAGAACCAATTTAAAAATTTTATTTAAGCAATTTTAATGGATTTTAAATATTTAAAATGATTTATTTTAAATAATAACGACTAAAAATTTATTTTAAATGAAGATAGAACGAATAAATTTATTTTAATTATAAAACGAGCCTGAAATGGCGTGGTAGTTTGAAATTTCGATATTAAATTTCAAAAGAATGTATAGGATTCAAAATAAATCGGATTTCAGTAAAACCAAAAACGATTGAATCTGTTTAACTATATCTTTCTAAAAAATGTGAGAAACTGAGATTTCATAATGTAAATTGAAAGTTATGGCTAGTTTAAAATTCAAAATGGTCGCTATGGAATTTATATATTTTTTAATATAATATATAGCCCTTAAAAATACCCATTTTGCAAATGACCTCCATTTTCGACAAAACCACTTTTGTTGGATCCGCATTGTCAAATTAATGCTAGATTCCAATTTTCATAATTTTTGGAATTAATATGTGAGCGTGGTGAATTTAAATGCGTTTGGTCAATTTAGTTTGAATTTAATCAACTGGAAAATAGCCATTTTTTAAGCCACCTCCAAATTCGACGAAATTATTTTTTTAAGGACCGTATCATCAAAACATAACTAAATTTATTTCCAGAATTTTTGTAGTCAGTATGTGGCCCTAGTAAATTAAAATGTACATTTGAATTCAATATATTATTGATTTATATTTTAATTTTAATGAAAACCGATTGAAATGGTAGAATTGGCTTATGAAACATATCCCATTACGTTCGGAATGTTGGTATTTAGCTAAGGGCAATAGTCGTTTGGTTTGATTTGGAGTTCGTATGGATTAATGGGTATTTTCGAAATTAAGCGAACTAAATAAATTAAATAATAATTATAAAAGGGGGGGTCAAAAAAACCCTAGGGACTTCTTCATTCTGGTCAACGCCGAAATTAAATCCGCCTCCCTCTATTTTCGACGGTCCAAATCATCGATCCTCCCCTCGTCCGTTACTTCCAACCCAGGCAAAATTAATCGAAACCCCTAGCAGCAAAAATGTCAAGCACAGCGAGCACTACCTTCCCAACGGCGGCGATAGACTTTGGCGAACTACGGTGGCGGAATTTTTTCTTAGAAGGCCATGGGTTCAAGGTTATATTCTAGCAAGGGCATAGCATCGAGTTCGACGGTAGTGGGTGGCATGGATGCGCTGCGAGTGTGGGAAGGGGGCGGCGGCCTTGGATCGACCTCCGGCGGTCGGGGTTGTGAACGGTGACAGGTTTTATAGTTTGAGGGAGGTCGAGTTTTTCCTGTTCGTGGCTGAAGGTAATTAATTGTGAATTTTAGTTTATATATATATATATAATTAGCGTTAGTTTTAAAATCAGTTTGTTTTTTTTATAAAAGCATTGTAACAAAAATGTGAATTTTTATATAAAACACCAATGTAATAAAAAAGGTGATTTTTATAAAGAAAATCTTGTTTTATAAATGAAAATTTTATTTTGAAATAGGTAGTAAAAAACATGTGGTTTTTTTTAAACAAATGAAGCGTTATTAAAAATGTGATTTTTAATATAAAATGCGTGAAACAGATTATGTTGGAATCGCAGTGAAGAAAACAATGCGCAGGAGCAAATCCAAAACCGTCATTTAAAGACTGGCGGAGTGGAAACCTAATGTGAGAACTCTTTCTCACTCTAATTATATTACAGTTAAGTATATAGTAGGTTACAAATGGGGCTTAGTAGCCCTCGACACCATTGATTGTATAAACCATGGATGTTTGTTTGAATTGACTATATTGTGTGTTTGGATTGTGATTGGGATTGTCATGTATTGATATTTTTGTATATAAAAATTATTTATATAAACTGTATATAAAAATTATCATGAAATGAAAATAAAATAAATATTCATTTTCAAATTGGACGGTTTTTTCTGTACACTTATTTATATGATATTGATTAGGACGATAAATTTTACACATCGCCCAACTGCACAAATAATAATCAGTATTGGTTGTTTAAAAACTCCACATGGGTATTGGGATGATATATGACATACACTGATCCCAATAATTAGTGGTATGTTAATCGATGAGTTGGCAGACAATATAAGCGTTGTTTATTGATTTTAATGCTTATACAATTGTAAAATGCACTCTGGATGTTGTATGAATTTTTAATGTTTGTTTATCATTATTGTTGTATACATGCGATGTATGAAATCCATATAACTGAAATTATACGGTAATTGATTGAGTCTGATTCCAGTTCAGAATTAGCAAATATTTTAAAATAATGTTCAGTAAATATTGAAATGTGAAGCCGTGTTAAGTAGTTAAACGCCATTTTAACATAAACGGAATTTTCTGTTGATTTTATTCATTTTATAATGAATATTTAAAAGTGGTTTCAAAATCTGATATTTCGAAAATATTATCAGTTTAATATTGTAATAATATAGAATATTCAATTTTGATTTGAAAATTTAAATGAATTTGAAATCGTTTTGAAATTAATTTAAAATGAATTTAAAATGAAATATTCAATTTTGATTTGAAAAATTGAGATGAAGTGTAAATCGTTTTAAAATGAATTTAAAACGAATTTATAAATGAATATCAGTTTTGATTTCAAATTGTAAAGGAAGTGGAAATCGTTTTTGAAACGAATTTAAAACGATTTATAAAATATGTTTTAAATCGAAATTGAATTTATATATATTATATTAATGGCCTGAATAGAACACGCCATGTAGCGATCATTCGCGAATTTCGACCATTAACTTCAAATTGATGCTACGGGATATCCGATCGTCGAATTCTCTTAAAATCGGAACCGTTGGGTTCATATCGAAAAGAGCTTTCCAACAAATATAAGAGATTTGAAATCTAACGGTTGGATTTGGAATTATGTCCAAATCAAATTTGAAAAAGGTCGCTGTAAATGCAGTTTGATGACCGTTTATGGAAATTGACTGAAAGGGCCTTAATAAAACTATTAAAAATATTAATAATTTGTTTAAAATCATAATAAACGATTTGGTAATAATTTGGATGAAAAATTCCATGTTTGTAAAGATAAAATATATTTTTATCGAAATGAACTTGTTATTAGCTAGTATTATAATCCAATATTTTTAAAGAAATAAAAATGGATTTGAAATGGTTTTAAAATAACCAGAAATTTCCATTGAATAAATTGGAATGTATTGGAATTGAAATAATCTTCGTAATATTTCGATATTGGTTTCCGTGGCTATACGGATATTGTTATGGGAATATGGAGGATACATATATCGTAATTCCAAATACGATATCCGTTAGTTTCAGAATTTGATATTGAATATAAGTCGATATAATTTATATTCAGAGCCTTGTATTTAATATCAAATTGGGTTTTGGGTTTGTCGTGAATGGTGTCTTCATTAACACTGTTCTTCAACTGTAACGATCCGAACTTCCCCGGTTTTCGAAGAGGAGAGAAAGAACGGATAGTCTGAGAACTAGACTAATCGGAACACAAACAGAAGAACATTTCATTGCTTATTACAACAATTACATCAGAGTTTGAGTAAATATTATACATTTGATAAATATCAGAGATTTACAAATTACAATGCAGCGGAAAAATAATACATAACACAACTAAAAGAGATACACAGATACAGAGCTTTCTGAATATCATTCCAGCTGTAAACCAGGATTCTGTGAATATAAATTTGCAAAACCAAACTACTAGCTGCCCATGTGGAAAATAGGGGCACCTAAAGTTTAGGTTAAAACAATAAACTCCAGGTCAGTAATGTGACGGGTGTGAGAACTAAAACAATTATTAATTTGATTTTAAAGTTAGGTAAATCAAAGGACCACGCCGTATAACACGGAACGAGTTTCCTTCCAAGGATACCAGTGCATAAAACAAACAGCGCAATGCTAATTAAAGAAAATGAATCTATTATAAGACCCAGGTCCCATCACACAATGCAACGCAAGCCAGAGGATTGGGTGTGAAGAAAACAACTTCAAATATAAATGTATCAATCATAGGCGGCATGGGTACCATCAATCATGTCGCCATACTAGGCTCTTCAATCAAAATCGAAATGTCACATATTGGAAGTTGGATTTCCGTCTATGAACCAAGGCAAGGGATCGTCCTTACCAAATTTGAGGCACTCTAGCCCGTCCCTTAGGATACACCCGCAACTGCACCTAGGAAAATGCAGGGTCGGTCCACCTAAGTAGATTAACAGTCCCTAAACAATATGTTCCTCCGCCCTATGGGGCGTAATGGTCAGTATGTTGACCATATCATCCATCGGCCCCGTAGTGACCGATATATCTGAGGTACCTCGCTTTCCAACAACCACATAAGTATAAGTGTCTGGGCTCCATACCATGACTGCACTCCTAGTTAGAAAGAATGCATGTCCTCCCTGTCGTCCTTCATCCCGTTTCTGGTTCATACCGGGGTGTGAAGCTCGCAAATTAACGCTATACACAAAGCAATGCTATATTAAAGTCGTGCTTTGATCATCAACCACAAGTCTCTGCTTTTCAACAAAAGCCTTGATCACTTGCATCTCAGCATGCCACATTGACATTCCACACCATGCGACTGATGTCTATCTATATATAACCTCTGAGCTCGCACGTCTCAGAAAAGGGTGTTAAGCAAGAGAATAAATTCTCCGCCACCAAACAGATATATATTTAATAGAAATCAATCAGCATAGAATAAAATACAACGTTAGACACACATCCATTTACTAGTTTGTTCTGGGTCTGAACGAAACCGGAGGCACCTTATTCCTCGTCCCATATGTCCGATACAGGAGAGAGGTCCTCGCATATCCGGTCGATCTCTAAGTACGTCTGGACGATTACCACTTATTACCTCGTCTTGGGTGTACAGCCCAATCAAGACATTAGTAATCATCCAAATGATGTAAAGACCTCTGGTCTTCAACCACCGTCTTCATCATCGACTAATCGTCGAATCAGTTATTCAGAATGGGTATAAACCCTGCCTTTTTGAATATCTCACGTATATTATAGAAAAGTGCTACAAAAACATAACATACGCCTTATTCCAATTCTGAATATTCTTTTATTTAAATATTCATATCCTTTGGTAAAGGTTCCCATTAATTTTATCAAAGATAAATTTTTTAAATTTATTCTTTAATCTTCCTTTGGATATTAATTCAAACCAAATTAAGGTTTTATCCAAACTAGTCAGGATTAGCGATTCTTGCTGAAGTAATCATTTATTTTATTTCCCAATCCCGACCTATTCATCCCATGAAGTAAAAACGATAATAATTCATATCTAACACCATGGTGTTATCGGTAAAATTAATTACCATTTCACGTTCAAATCTGATTAAAGATTTAACTACCGCTTGGAGCAAAAATGGTGATACTCCATTCTCAATCATTTCATGAATTTGATAAATTTAATTATCTCATTCACCTTCCAATCAAATTAATGATTCATTAAAACTTTAATTCAGTTTTAATCTCAAAAATCATTACTTAATGTTTATTCAAAGTTAAGAAATTAATCTTATCTTTAACTGGGTTAAAGAACTAATGTCATTTAAAACACAGTTCACGATAAGCCCAAGATCCCATTCCATTAATTATGGAATCTTCACGGAAAATAGATCAATATATACAATCGATATAAACTTCTGTATCCAACCAATAAAATAAATGGAATAACGGCAAAGCCTTTTAAGTTCCATATATATTAACAGTCTTCCTCCATAGAAGCTCACTTCGATTATTATCCAATCGAATTCCATTCCATTCCAATTTATTGTATTAAATTGAAAAACTTTACTTTGGAAATTTTTCTTTAAATCTTAATAAAAGATTTATAAATTCCAAATCACATTTCACTATAAATCGGGTTAAAGAACGAATGTTGTTAAAACACAGTTCACAATAAACCCAATTCATATTCCAATTAAATGTTAATTAACTGGAAATTATAATAATCTTAATTAAAATATTTATTCTTTTCACAACTGGGTTTGGGAACAGTGTTAATGAAGACACCATTCACGACAAACCCAAAATCCCATTTGATATTAAATACAAGGCTCTGAATAGAAAATATATCGGCTTATATTCAATATCAAATTTTGAAACCAACAAATATCGTATTGGAAATAACAATATAAATATATCTCTTAAATTTCCATAATAATATCTATATAATCACGAAATCCAACATTGAAATATTCAGAAGATTATTTCGATTCAAATCCATTCCAATTCATATATTGGAAATTTTGGTTATTTTAAAACCCTTCTCAATCCAATTTATTTATTTAAAAATAATTGGATACTAATTCTAGTTTATAACTAGTTCATTTCGATAAAAATATATTTTTATCTTTTCAAATATGGAATTTTTCATCCCAATTCTTTCCAAATAATTTATTATGATTTTATGCAAATTATTAATATTTTTAATAATTTTATCAAGGCCCGTACAGTCGATTTCCATAAACGGTCATCGAACTGCACTTACAACGTCATTTTCCAAATTTGATTTGGAAACAATTCCAAATCCAAACATTAGATTTCAAATCTCTTATATTCGTTGGAAAGCACTTTTTGATACTAACCCAAAGGTTCTTGTTTTAGTAGAATCCGACGGACGAATCTCGCGTAATGTCAATTCGAAGTCAATGGTCTATATTCGTGTACTACCGCGGCGCGGCGCGTTCTATTCAGGCCATTAAATATATATTATATATATATCGTCAATTTCTATTTAAAATGTATTTTATAAATCATTTTAAATTTGTTTTAAATTCGTTTTCAAAACGATTTCAACTTCATATTCAATTTTAAATCAAAATTGAATATTCCATATCCTCAATGTATAAATGATAATATTTTCAAAACATTAGATTTTGAAACCACTTCCTTTTAAATATTCATTATAAAAATGAATAAAATTGATATAAATATCGTTCACGTCAAAATGGCATTAATCTAATCAACACGGCTTTATCTATTTAAATATTTTCGTGTCCATCCCAAATCGGACATCAAAATCATATTTTGATCCATTACTGAATATTATTTTAAAATATTAGATATTTTAAAATATTCACTATTCTTTATTTTAAAATATTCGTTCTTTCCGAATTGGAATCAGACACAGCCAATTACCATATAATTTTATTTATGTGGATTTCATACACACATGTACACAACGATCATCAAACACAGTCAACCATCATCCAAAGTGCATTAAACAACTGCATAAGCGTTAAATATAAATAATTAACGCTTACAATAGTCTGTCAACCCATCAATTGACATACAACTAAATATGGGGATTAGTGTATGTCCAATATCATCCCAATACCTGTATGGGGTTTTCAAACAACAAACACTGATTATTATTTGTGCAATTGGGCGATGTATAAAATATATCGTCCCAATCAATATCAGCCAAATGTGTGTACATAAACAAATTGGTCAATTTGTAAATGAATATTTATTTTATTCATATTCACATTATAAATTTTATTTTTAACGATAAAATATTTATTTCAACACATGAATATTTTATACAGTTCATTTATACAATAAAAATGATATTTTTATTGTTCTAACATTTTTAGAAAATTTCGGCAGCATAACGGCGCGATACTAGAACCAGAATAAGGTCTAGCCTTATCCCTCGCCTAATAACGGCTCGCGCCTTATACAAACCAATTCTAATCCATTCATTCAATTCCCAAACCAAATTCAAACAAATAAACCAATAAACCAAACAAACATGGTTTCAGACAAAGGTGTCGGATGCTACTAAGCACCATCTGCATCCTAGTATATATATTTAATTAGAAACAATATTAGAGTGAGAGGTTCTCACCTTTGGGATCCACTCCTCGAGTTTTATTTCTGAATTTCTGAACAGTTTGAATTTTGTTCGCGTCCAGTTGGTTCTATTGCAATCTGTTTTCAAGCGGTTTATATTAAACATCACATTTTTAATAAAGTGCTATTTATTTAAAAATCACATTTTTATTCTGCTATATATGTTTAAAAATCAAATTTTTGTTCAAATATATATATATTTAAAAATCAAATTTTTATTCAAAGCTATATATATTTAAAAATCAAATTTTTATCACTTTGCTATATATATAAAAACTATATTTTTATATAGAGCTATTCCTATAATAAAAATCATATTTTTATTTTCTCTACTACATAAATAAAAATCGTATTTTCATAGTGCTATTACATACATAAAAATCGCATTTTTATAACAAGGTTATTTAAATAAAAATCACATTTCTAAATCTAAAACTATTTTTACATAAATCATATTTTTAATCTATGTTATTTAATTAAAAATAACATTTCATTGCTTATTACAACAATTACATCAGAGTACAAGAATATAACAAAGTATAAAATTCCATAGCGACTGAAACGGAACAAACCGTTCATATATTTGAATAGAATATTCTTTTTTTAATCATTCATGCTTTATTGTTTGGGTTCGTATCGTCCGAAGAGAAGAGAAAGAATGAATTGCCTGAGACCACAACAAATCAAAACACAAACAGAAGAACATTTCATTGCTTATTACAACAATTACATCAGAGTACAAGAATATAATAGAGTATGAATAATTTATACATCAGAAAAACATCATAGATTTAAAATACATTACATAGCAGTGGAAAAATAATACATAACATAGCTTAAAGAAATACACAGATACAGAGTGTTCCAATATAGCTCCAGTTGTAAACCAAGATCATGTGAATATAATATCTGGAAAACCAAAACTACTAGCTGTCGTGTGGAAAATAGGGGCACGCAGAGTTTACGTTAAAACAATAAACTCCAGGTCAGTCATGTGACTGGTGTGAGAACTAGAACAGTTATTTAAAACTTTACTTTCAAATCAGGTAAATCAAGGGACCACTCCATATAACATGGAATGGGTTTTCTCCCTAGAATACTAGTGCATAAAACAAATAACGCAATGCTTTTTGGAAAAATAAAGCTATTATAAGACCCAAGTCCCATCACACAATACAACGCAAGCCGGAGGACAGGGTTTTCCCTTATAATAGCCAAACATGCTTCGTACGTTTAAAACAAATCATTTGATACTATTATAAGTGCATAGTGTATAAAACGACTCCAAATATAAATGTATCAATCATAGATGGCATGGGTACCATCTGTCATGTCGCCAGTACTAGGCTTTACAATCAAAACCGAAATGTCACCTATTGGAAGTTGGATTTCCATCTGTGAACCAAGGAAAGGGATCGTCCTTACCGAATTCGAGGAACTCTAGCCCGTCCCTCATGATACATCCGCAACTGCATCTAGGAAAATGCAGGGCCGGTCCACCTAAGTGGATTAATAATCCTTGAATAATACGTTCCTCCACCCTATAGGGCGTAATGGTCAGTATGTCGACCATATCATCCGTCGGCCCCGTAATGACAGATATATTCGAGGTACCTCGCTTTCTAACAACCACATAAGTAAAAATGTCTAGGCTCCATACCATGACACCAGTCCTAGCTAGAAAGAAACGCATGTCCTCCCTGCCGTCCTTCATTCCGTTTCTGGTTCATATCGGGGTGTGAAGCTCGCGAATTAACGCTATACACAAAACTATGCTATATTAAAGCCATGCTTTGATCGTAACCACAAGACTTTGCTTTTCAACAGAACCCTTGATCATTTGCATCTCAACAAGCCACACAAGCAATTCACGCTGTGCGACTGATGTCTATCGATATATAACCTCTGAGCACGTACGTCTCAGAGAAGGGCGTTAAGCAAGAGAATAAATTCTCTGCCGCTAAATATATATATATTTAATAGAAGTCAATCAACATAGAATAAAATCCAATGCCAGAAACACATCCATTTACAAGTTTGTTCTAGGTCTGAACGAAACCGGAGGCACCTTATTCCTTGTCCCATATGTCCAATACAAGAGAGAGGTCCTCGCATATCCGGTCGATCTCCAATGTAACAACCCGAAAATCTGGGCCAGTTTAAAATTTTTATTTTGGCAATTTTAATGAATTTTGATTATTTAAAATGGATTGTTTTAAATAATATCGACGAAAAATTTATTTTGAATATAATTCGAACGTATATATTTATATAGCTCGTCGTTAGAATATAAATATTTATTTATATTTATAATAGGAATTGAAAATAGCGCGGGAGTTCGATAATTCGATTTCAAACTTCAATTGAATGTACCGGGTGCAAAACAATCCGGATTTTAGTGAAACCAAAAACATTAGGATCTAATTGGTAATATCTTTCCAACGAATCCGACCAATCGAAATTTCATAGTGGGAATCAAAAGATATGTCCGGTTGAAAATTCTGAATAGTCGCTATGGAATTCAGGCCCTTAAAAATGGACATTTTGCAAACGACTTCGGATTTCGACGAAACCAGTATTGTTGGGTCTGGGATGTCAAGTTATTGCTAGGTTTCAAATTTCATAATTTTTCAAATCAATATGTGAGCGGGGCAAAGGAAAACGCGTTTGACCAGTTTCAGTTGATTTTAATCGACTGAAAAATGGCCATTTTTCCAACGGTCTCAGAATTCGACGAAACTAGTTTTGTTAGGACCGTATCGTCAATACGAAGCTAGAAAATATTTTTCTGGAATTTTTCTAGTTAGTATGTGACCCCGGTAATTTGAAAGGTACGTTTAAAATTCAATATAGCGATTTAAATATAAATTCAACGGAAGCTGATCGTAACGTCCGAATCAACCTACGATACATATCCCATTGTGTTCGGAATGGGGGTATTTAGCTAGGGGCGACAGTCGTTGGAGTTCTTTCAGAGTTCGGATGCGATATCAATAAAATGTAGAATTAAATAATAATTTAAATTATTATAAATACTCCTTAAAGCCAACCCTAACCCTAGTTTGTCCCGCCTGTTATTCAGCAGCCGCCACCAAACATTATCGACGACTGAAACCCTCCCGAATCCCCCCTTAATCGCACCTATCCTCGTTCGAATTGGGAAACGATTTCAAAACATAAATAGCGGTGCTTCTCAAGCTCTTCGAGTTGGTATAGGACTGATCGTAAATGGCATTGAACCTCTGGTCAATTTTTGCCTCAAAGGGCCGCTGTTTCATCACGGTTTGGGGAGGCGAATGGCCATCGAGTGGGCCGGGGTCGGAGCTGGAGAAAGGCGGCATCGGCGGCGTCAAAGTGGAATGGTCCGATCTAGTGCTGGCGATCCCTAGGCGAGGCGGTGGTTGATCGAATTGGACGATGTGGGGTTCGGCAGTTCGATTTTGGAAAGGACTGGGAATGTTGAACCCGTGAAGGAGAAGGTAATCTCCTGTTTTACATAGTTTTTTTTGAAAAAATATACTTTGTTTTGAAAATAGAAAAATATACTTTGTTTTGAAAATAGAAAAATATAATTTGTTTTGAAAATAGAAAAATATACTTTGTTTTGAAAATAGAAAAATATACTTTGTTTTGAAAATAGAAAAATATACTTTGTTTTGAAAATAGAAAAATATACTTTGTTTTGAAAATAGAAAAATATACTTTGTTTTGGAAATAGAAAAATATACTTTGTTTTGAAAATAGAAAAATATACTTTGTTTTGAAAATAGAAAAATATACTCTGTTTTGAAAATATGATTTTTATATATTGAACATCGAAGAAAAATGTGATTTTTATATATTGAACATCGAAGAAAAATGTGATTTTTATATATTGAACATCGAAGAAAAATGTGATTTTTATATATTGAACATCGAAGAAAAATGTGATTTTTATATATTGAACATCGAAGAAAAATGTGATTTTTATATATTGAACATCGAAGAAAAATGTGATTTTTATATATTGAATAGCATAGTAAAAAATTCGATTTTTATATGTGTAGTGGCTACGGTCAGCGAAGGAGACAAAAAGGCAAAACGACGAAGACTTCTGCAATGAAGTGCCGTGGAGCTAGGATAGCTATCGGTGAGAACTTCTCACTCAAAATTTCTTTCTCTAGTTATATATATATACTAGGATGCAGACGGTGCTTAGTAGCACCCGACACAATCGTCCACAGACCATGGACTTGTTTGTTTGATTGCAAAAATTAGTTAGATTATTTGATTGAAATTGAATTGGTTGGTGAAATGAAATTGATTTGATTGATGTGTGAATGGCGCGGGCCTTCACTAGACCGGGGATAAGGTTAGGCCTCGTCCCGTTTCTAGTATCGTGCCGTTATGCCGCCGAAATTTTCTAAAATAAGTTAGAAAAATAAAAATATCATTTTATTCAAAGAATGAACCGAATAGAAATTCATATGTTGGAATAAAATGTTTTGTCGTTAAAAATATAATTTTTAACGTGAATGTGAATAAATAAATATTCATTTACAAACCAGACGGTTTGTTTATGTACACCTATTTGAAGGACATTGATTGGGTCGATAAATTTTACACATCGCCCAACTGCACAAATAAAATATGCGTTTGATTGTTTGAAACCCCACACGGGTGTTGGGATGAAATTTGAAGTTCACTCATCCTGATTGATTAAATATGTCGATCGATTGATTGACAGGCTGTTATAAGCGTTAGATATCCATATTTGATGCTTATACAGTGTGGTGCACTTTGGTTGATGGTTGATTATTTTTCAATGCTATTATATGTGTGTAATGCATGAAAATCCATATAATTAACTTTATATGGTAATTGATTGGGCCACATTCCAATTTGAAAAATAAAGAATATTATAAAATAAAAGTTCATGTGTTGACAGTACTCATCCATTGAGATTGGTCATGTGTTGAACGAAATATTTTAGTAATAAAATTTACATCTTTATCGATATAAAATAAAGGTTCATGTGTTGACAGTACTCATCCATTGAGATTGGTCATGTGTTGAACGAAATATTTTAGTAATAAAATTTACATCTTTATCGATATAAAATAAAGGTTCATGTGTTGACAGTACTCATCCATTGAGATTGGTCATGTGTTGAACGAAATATTTTAGTAATAAAATTTACATCTTTATCGATATAAAATAAAAGTTCATGTGTTGACAGTACTCATCCATTGAGATTGGTCATGTGTTGAACGAAATATTTTGATAATAACAACTATTTTGAAAAAGAAATATTTGAAATAGAATATTTGAAAATAGAAATTTATGAAGCCGTGTTGATTAGATTGACGCCATTTTGATGTAAACGATATTTATATCGATTTTATTCATTTTGAAATGAATTGAATTGAAAACGATTTCGAAATGAATTGAATTGAAAACGATTTCGAAATGAATTGAATTGAAATGGATTGAATTGAAAACGATTTCGAAATGAATTGAATTGAAATGAATTGAATTGAAAACGATTTCGAAATGAATTGAATTGAAAACGATTTCGAAATGAATTGAATTGAAAACGATTTCGAAATGAATTGAATTGAAAACGAATTCAAATTGAATTGAAAGTAAATTGAAATGAATTCAAATTGAATTGAAAGTTGAATTGAATAGAAATGAATTTTAAAACGAATTTATAAAGAAGAATTCAATTTTGATTTGAATTGAAAAGAAAGTTGAAATTGCTTTTGAAACGATTTTTAAACTATTTATATAATTCGTTTTAAATAGAAATCGACGAAGTATATATTATATATATTATATATATAATATAATAGCCTGAATAGAACGCGCCGCGCCGCGGCAGTTCGTGAATTTCGACCATTTATTTCAAACGGACATTACGGGAGACCCGACCGTCGGATTCTCCTAAAACCGGAACCGTTGGGTTCGTATCGAAAAGAGCTTTCTAACGAATATTAGAAATTAGAAATCTAACGGTTGGATTTGGAATTATGTCCAAATCAAATTTGGAAAAGGTCGCTATAAGTGCAGTTCGATGGCCATTGATGGAAATCGACTGTACGGGCCTTGATAAAATTATTAAAAATAGTAATAATTTGTGTAAAATCATAAGAAATGATTTAGAAAGAATTGGGATGAAAAACTCCCTATTTGAAAAGATAAAAATAGATTTTTATCGAAATGAACCAGTTTTGAACTAGAATTATAATTCTATTTATTTTTAAATAAATAAATTGAATTTGAAATAGTTTTGAAAATAACCAAAATTTCCAGTGATTGCATTGGAATGGATTTGGATCGAAATTGTCTTCGGAATATTTCGATGTTGGATTTCGTGATTATACAAATGTTGTTATGGAAATTTAAAAGATATATATATATATATATATATATATATATATCGTTATTTCCAATGCGATATTTGTTAGTCGTAGAATTTGATATTGAATATAAGCCGGTATATTTTCTATTCAGAGCCTTGTATTGAATATCAAATTTGATTTGGGTTTGTCGTGAATGGTGTCTTCACTAACACTGTTCTTGAACCCAGTTGAGAAAAGATTAAATCTTTTTGTTTAGATTTAACGAACTGTACCAATTAAATAATATTTAATTGGAATTGAATCGATATTGATTTTTGGGTTTATCGTGAACAGTGTTTTAAATAACACTCGTTCTTTAACCCGATAATTAATGAATGTGATTTTGGGTTTATCGTGAACCGTGTTTTAAATGACACTGATTCTTTAACCCAGTCGAAGATTAAAACTAAGTGGAGTTTTAATGAATCTTTAATTAGATTGAAATGATCGAAAATGGAGTATCACCAGTTTTGCTCCAGGCGATAGTTAAATCTTTAATTAGATTTGAACGTGAAATGGTAATTGAATTTACCGATAACACTGTGGTGTTAGATATGAAGTACTACCGGTTTTACTTCATGGGATGAATAGGTTGGGATGGGGAAATTAAAATAAATAATTACTTTGGTAAGGTTCGCTAATCCCGACTAGTTTGAATTGAGATTCAAAAATAGAATAAAGAATAAATTCAAGGAATTTATCTTGGATAAAATTAATGGGAACCTTTCCCTATGAATGTGAAATTTAGAAACTAACTGTCGGTTAGCCAAGCAGAATGGTTTTCTGAATACTGATCTGATGTTGGTTTCGGCCTTCGGGGTTAATATTTGGGGAATTATTCTCTTGATTAATTTACGGTTAGTGACTAATGAATTGGAATGAGGCGAATGTTGTGTTTGTGTAACACTTATTTAAAATATACGCGAGTTATTCGGAAGGACCGGGTTTATCCCATTCTGAATAACTGATACGACGATATGTCGAAGATGAAGACGGTGGTAGAAGACCGGAAGTCTTCACATCGTTTGGATAATTACCGACGATCCTGATTGGGCTGTACACCCGAGAGGATGGAAATAGTTGGTGGTCGTCCAGACGTACTTGGAGATGGATGGATATGCGAGGAAAGTGCCTCCGGTTTCGTTCAGACCCAGAACGGACTTGAAAATGGACGGTGTGTCTGACATTGGATTTTAGTCCGTGTGATTGATCTCTATTAAATATATATCTGTTTGGCGGCGGAGAATTTATTCTCTTGCTTAACGCCCTTCTCTGAGACGTACGAGCTCAGGGGTTATGTATTGATGGATATCAATCGCATGGAGTGAATTGCCTGTGTGACATGCCTAAGTGGCAAATGATCAAGGCTTCTGTTGAAAAGCAAAGTCTTGTGATTGATGATCGAAGCACGGCCTTTGTGGCGTAGCTTTGTGTAACGTTGATTCGCGAGTATCACACCCGGTATAAACCAAAAACGCGAGACGGACCTCAGGGAGGACTTGCGTTTCTTTCTAGTTAGAAGTGGCGTTAGTGGTTTTACACGCCCTAACGAGTTTGACTTATGTGGTTGTTGCTGTTGCGAGGCGCCTCAAATTGATCGGTCGTTCTCGAACCGATGGAGTCATTTAGTTGGCTCACTTACACCCCATAGGGTGGGGAAACGTAGTGTTCAGGCATAATAATCCACATCGGTGGACCGGCCCTGACGATCTAAAGGCTTGCCTGCGCGCTTGCCTGTGGCTCGGGCTAGAGAGTCACGAATCGGTAGAGGACGATCCCTAGCCTCGGTTCATACCATAAATGATAACCCAACTTCCAATACGACATTTCGGTTTAATTGTAAACCTATATATGGCGACATAGTGGTATGGGGCATTCATGCCGCCTATGATTGATACTTATGATTTGAAGTTGTTTTATATACTATGCACTTATAATAGTATCAAATGATTTGTTTTAAACGTATCAAGCATTCTTTGGCTGTTATAAGGGAAAACCCTATCCTCGGCTGCGTTGCATTGTGTGATGGGACTTGGGTCTTATAACAGCTTCATTTTTCTTTATTTAGCATTGCGCTGTTTGTTTTATGCACTGGTATTCTTGGGAGGAAACCCGTTCCGTGTTATACGGCGTGGTCCCTTGATTTACCTAACTTTTAAAAGAAAGAATAATAACTGTTTTAGTTCTCACACCAGTCACATGACTGACCTGGAGTTTATTGTTTTAACCTATACTCTGGGTGCCCTTATTTTGACACGGGCAGCTAGTAGTTTTGGTTTTGCAGATTTATATTCACAGGATCCTGGTTTACAGCTGGAACGATATCCGGAAAGCTTAGTATCTGTATATCTCCTTCTAGTTGTGTATTGTATTATTTTCCGCTGCTATGTAATTTATTGTAATCTCTGATATTTCTATGTAATATTTATTTGTTCATACTCTGTATATTCTTATATTCTGGTGCATTGTTGTAATATACAATGAAATGTTCTTCTGTATGTGTTCTGTTGTGGCTTGTTCTCAAACTATCCGCCGCTTTCCTTTACGGGGAAGTTACGGGTTTTCACAGTTGGTATCAGAGCTTTGGTTTACAGAGCTCGAGAACAAGGCACATTAGAACCATACGAAAGAATTCATCAGATATTGGATTAGTAATATCCAACGAGAATGACTCGTTAGAGATGGGATCAGTAGTATCCTAGAACGAGTGTGAAGAGTAAAATTTTAAAATGAAAACAAATTTTTGTTTTGAAAATTTAAATCAATTATTCGTATTTGGTTATTTATTTATATTGATGTGGACAATCCAGTATATATAGATTTTGCGTATACGTCTGATCCGCGTGTATTCAAAGTTTTAATATATTGGATAGATATAGCATCACACTCTAGTCGCCCGAAGATGATATTGATGATAGCGATCGCATCATCAACATTTATGTTCGAGTTTCGAAGGTGTTATTTTCTATATATTTCCATTAGACTGGTGTGAGAACCAAAACTAATATAGCTAGAATACATTGTTGTGATTTGGTATCAAAACATGATTTTCTTTATATATACCAAAATTATGAATTTGAAACGTTAATCCACTAATTGATTGATGATTGTGTTGTTTGTTTATTTGTTTGATAATTTTGAACCATTTAGCCTAATTGAATCAAATATTGACCTATATTAAAAATTGGTCGCATTTGCTTGCATATACATATATATCATTGAACAGGTCATAGCAAGGAGGCTAGAGCCAGAGAATAAAATTTGTTTGCCCAACAAATAGGTACATGTTTGATACATAATTTACTGTTTTGTTTGGGTGATGATGATTTTATGAGCCTATTGGCTAGCCGCTTGGCTTTTTCTTTTTTTTCTTTTTGAGATTAGAAGGACCGGGGAAGCTATTTGAAATTCCCCGATGCTCCCGGTGCAGGGGAGGTTATGGCGAAATTTTTCGAAAATTTAGGGTGTTAGCCAAATTTTTTGAAATTTTGAAAATTCTCAGAAACTGAAAAGTTGGAGAATGGAAGCCAGATCAAACGTAGAGCCGAATAATCAAACCACTTTCGACTTTGTTCCTTTTCGGGGACGAAAAGTTTTAAGTGGGGGAGATTGTAACAACCCGAAAATCTGGGCCAGTTTAAAATTTTTATTTTGGCAATTTTAATGAATTTTGATTATTTAAAATGGATTATTTTAAATAATATCGACGAAAAATTTATTTTGAATATAATTTGAACGTATATATTTATATAGCTCGTCGTTAGAATATAAATATTTATTTATATTTATAATAGGAATTGAAAATAGCGCGGTAGTTCGATAATTCGATTTCAAATTTCAATTGAATGTACCGGGTGCAAAACAATCCGGATTTTAGTGAAACCTAAAACATTAGGATCTAATTGGTAATATATTTCCAGCGAATCCGACCAATCGAAATTTCATAGCGGGAATCAAAAGATATGTCCGGTTGAAAATTCTGAATAGTCGCTATGGAATTCAGGCCCTTAAAAATGGACATTTTGCAAACGACTTCGGATTTCGACGAAACCAGTTTTGTTGGGTCCGGGATGTCAAGTTATTGCTAGGTTTCAAATTTCATAATTTTTCGAATCAATATGTGAGCGGGGCAAAGGAAAACGCGTTTGACCAGTTTCAGTTGATTTTAATCGACTGAAAAATGGCCATTTTTCCAACGGTCTCAGAATTCGACGAAACTAGTTTTGTTAGGACCGTATCGTCAATACGAAGCTAGAAAATATTTTTCTGGAATTTTTCTAGTTAGTATGTGACCCCGGTAATTTGAAAGGTACGTTTAAAATTCAATATAGCGATTTAAATATAAATTCAACGGAAGCTGATCGTAACGTCCGAATCAACCTACGATACATTTCCCATTGTGTTCGGAATGGGGGTATTTAGCTAGGGGCGACAGTCGTTGGAGTTCTTTCAGAGTTCGGATGCGATATCAATAAAATGTAGAATTAAATAATAATTTAAATTATTATAAATACTCCTTAAAGCCAACCCTAACCCTAGTTTGTCCCGCCTGTTATTCAGCAGCCGCCACCAAACATTATCGATGACTGAAACCCTCCCGAATCCCCCCTTAATCGCACCTATCCTCGTTCGAATTGGGAAACGATTTCAAAACATAAATAGCGGTGCTTCTCAAGCTCTTCGAGTTGGTATAGGACTGATCGTAAATGGCATTGAACCTCTGGTCAATTTTTGCCTCAAAGGGCCGCTGTTTCATCACGGTTTGGGGAGGCGAATGGCCATCGAGTGGGCCGGGGTCGGAGCTGGAGAAAGGCGGCATCGGCGGCGTCAAAGTGGCATGGTCCGATCTAGTGCTGGCGATCCCTAGGCGAGGCGGTGGTTGATCGAATTGGACGATGTGGGGTTTGGCAGTTCGATTTTGGAAAGGACTGGGAATGTTGAACCCGTGAAGGAGAAGGTAATCTCCTGTTTTATATAGTTTTTTTTTTGAAAAAATATACTTTGTTTTGAAAATAGAAAAATATACTTTGTTTTGAAAATAGAAAAATATACTTTGTTTTGAAAATAGAAAAATATACTTTGTTTTGAAAATAGAAAAATATACTTTGTTTTGAAAATAGAAAAATATACTTTGTTTTGAAAATAGAAAAATATACTTTGTTTTGAAAATAGAAAAATATACTTTGTTTTGAAAATATGATTTTTATATATTGAACATCGAAGAAAAATGTGATTTTTATATATTGAACATCGAAGAAAAATGTGATTTTTATATATTGAACATCGAAGAAAAATGTGATTTTTATATATTGAACATCAAAGAAAAATGTGATTTTTATATATTGAACATCGAAGAAAAATGTGATTTTTATATATTGAACATCGAAGAAAAATGTGATTTTTATATGTTGAATAGCATAGTAAAAAATTCGATTTTTATATATGTAGTGGCTACGGTCAGCGAAGGTGACAAAAAGGCGAAACGACGAAGACTTCTGCAATGAAGAGCCGTGGAGCTAGGATAGCTATCGGTGAGAACTTCTCACTCAAAATTTCTTTCTCTAGTTATATATATATACTAGGATGCAGACGGTGCTTAGTAGCACTCGACACAATCGTCCACAGACCATGGACTTGTTTGTTTGATTGCAAAAATTAGTTAGATTATTTGATTGAAATTGAATTGGTTGGTGAAATGAAATTGATTTGATTGATGTGTGAATGGCGTGGGCCTTCACTAGACCGGGGATAAGGCTAGGCCTCGTCCCGTTTCTAGTATCGTGCCGTTATGCCGCCGAAATTTTCTAAAATAAGTTAGAAAAATAAAAATATCATTTTATTTAAAGAATGAACCGAATAGAAATTCATATGTTGGAATAAAATGTTTTGTCGTTAAAAATATAATTTTTAACGTGAATGTGAATAAATAAATATTCATTTACAAACCAGACGGTTTATTTATGTACACCTATTTGAAGGACATTGATTGGGTCGATAAATTTTACACATCGCCCAACTGCACAAATAAAATATGCGTTTGATTGTTTGAAACCCCACACGGGTGTTGGGATGAAATTTGAAGTTCACTCATCCTGATTGATTAAATATGTCGATCGATTGATTGACAGGCTATTATAAGCGTTAGATATCCATATTTGATGCTTATACAGTGTGGTGCACTTTGGTTGATGGTTGATTATTTTTCAATGCTATTATATGTGTGTAATGTATGAAAATCCATATAATTAACTTTATATGGTAATTGATTGGGCCTCATTCCAATTTGAAAAACAAAGAATATTATAAAATAAAAGTTCATGTGTTGACAGTACTCATCCATTGAGATTGGTCATGTGTTGAACGAAATATTTTAGTAATAAAATTTACATCTTTATCGATATAAAATAAAGGTTCATGTGTTGACAGTACTCATCCATTGAGATTGGTCATGTGTTGAACGAAATATTTTAGTAATAAAATTTACATCTTTATCGATATAAAATAAAGGTTCATGTGTTGACAGTACTCATCCATTGAGATTGGTCATGTGTTGAACGAGATATTTTAGTAATAAAATTTACATCTTTATCGATATAAAATAAAAGTTCATGTGTTGACAGTACTCATCCATTGAGATTGGTCATGTGTTGAACGAAATATTTTAGTAATAAAATTTACATCTTTATCGATATAAAATAAAAGTTCATGTGTTGACAGTACTCATCCATTGAGATTGGTCATGTGTTGAACGAAATATTTTAGTAATAAAATTTACATCTTTATCGATATAAAATAAAGGTTCATGTGTTGACAGTACTCATCCATTGAGATTGGTCATGTGTTGAACGAAATATTTTGATAATAACAACTATTTTGAAAAAGAAATATTTGAAATAGAATATTTGAAAATAGAAATTTATGAAGCCGTGTTGATTAGATTGACGCCATTTTGATGTAAACGATATTTATATCGATTTTATTCATTTTGAAATGAATTGAATTGAAAACGATTTCGAAATAAATTGAATTGAAAACGATTTCGAAATGAATTGAATTGAAATGGATTGAATTGAAAACGATTTCGAAATGAATTGAATTGAAATGAATTGAATTGAAAACGATTTCGAAATGAATTGAATTGAAAACGATTTCGAAATGAATTGAATTGAAAACGATTTCGAAATGAATTGAATTGAAAACGAATTCAATTTGAATTGAAAGTAAATTGAAATGAATTCAAATTGAATTGAAAGTTGAATTGAATAGAAATGAATTTTAAAACGAATTTATAAAGAAGAATTCAATTTTGATTTGAATTGAAAAGAAAGTTGAAATTGCTTTTGAAACGATTTTTAAACTATTTATATAATTCGTTTTAAATAGAAATCGACGAAGTATATATTATATATATTATATATATATAATATAATGGCCTGAATAGAACGCGCCGCGCCGCGGCAGTTCGTGAATTTCGACCATTTATTTCAAACGGACATTACGGGAGACCCGACCGTCGGATTCTCCTAAAACCGGAACAGTTGGGTTCGTATCGAAAAGAGCTTTCTAACGAATATTAGAAATTAGAAATCTAACGGTTGGATTTGGAATTATGTCCAAATCAAATTTGGAAAAGGTCGCTATAAGTGCAGTTCGATGGCCATTGATGGAAATCGACTGTACGGGCCTTGATAAAATTATTAAAAATAGTAATAATTTGTGTAAAATCATAAGAAATGATTTAGAAAGAATTGGGATGAAAAACTCCCTATTTGAAAAGATAAAAATAGATTTTTATCGAAATGAACCAGTTTTGAACTAGAATTATAATTTTATTTATTTTTAAATAAATAAATTGAATTTGAAATAGTTTTGAAAATAACCAAAATTTCCAATGATTGCATTGGAATGGATTTGGATCGAAATTGTCTTCGGAATATTTCGATGTTGGATTTCGTGATTATACAAATGTTGTTATGGAAATTTAAAAGATATATATATATATATATATATATCGTTATTTCCAATGCGATATTTGTTAGTTGTAGAATTTGATATTGAATATAAGCCGGTATATTTTCTATTCAGAGCCTTGTATTGAATATCAAATGTGATTTGGGTTTGTCGTGAATGGTGTCTTCACTAACACTGTTCTTGAACCGAGTTGAGAAAAGATTAAATCTTTTTGTTTAGATTTAACGAAGTGTACCAATTAAATAATATTTAATTGGAATTGAATCGATATTGATTTTTGGGTTTATCGTGAACAGTGTTTTAAATAACACTCGTTCTTTAACCCGATAATTAATGAATGTGATTTTGGGTTTATCGTGAACCGTGTTTTAAATGACACTGATTCTTTAACCCAGTCGAAGATTAAAACTAAGTGGAGTTTTAATGAATCTTTAATTAGATTGAAATGATCGAAAATGGAGTATCACCAGTTTTGCTCCAGGCGATAGTTAAATCTTTAATTAGATTTGAACGTGAAATGGTAATTGAATTTACCGATAACACTGTGGTGTTAGATATGAAGTATTACCGGTTTTACTTCATGGGATGAATAGGTTGGGATGGGGAAATTAAAATAAATAATTACTTTGGTAAGGTTCGCTAATCCCGACTAGTTTGAATTGAGATTCAAAAATAGAATAAAGAATAAATTCAAGGAATTTATCTTGGATAAAATTAATGGGAACCTTTCCCTATGAATGTGAAATTTAGAAACTAACTGTCGGTTAGCCAAGCAGAATGGTTTTCTGAATACTAATCTGATGTTGGTTTCGGCCTTCGGGGTTAATATTTGGGGAATTATTCTCTTGATTAATTTACGGTTAGTGACTAATGAATTGGAATGAGGCGAATGTTGTGTTTGTGTAACACTTATTTAAAATATACGCCAGTTATTCGGAAGGACCGGGTTTATCCCATTCTGAATAACTGATACGACGATATGTCGAAGATGAATACGGTGGTAGAAGACCGGAAGTCTTCACATCGTTTGGATAATTACCGACGATCCTGATTGGGCTGTACACCCGAGAGGATGGAAATAGTTGGTGGTCGTCCAGACGTACTTGGAGATGGATGGATATGCGAGGAAAGTGCCTCCGGTTTCGTTCAGACCCAGAACGGACTTGAAAATGGACGGTGTGTCTGACATTGGATTTTAGTCCGTGTGATTGATCTCTATTAAATATATATCTGTTTGGCGGCGGAGAATTTATTCTCTTGCTTAACGCCCTTCTCTGAGACGTACGAGCTCAGGGGTTATGTATTGATGGATATCAATCGCATGGAGTGAATTGCCTGTGTGACATGCCTAAGTGGCAAATGATCAAGGCTTCTGTTGAAAAGCAAAGTCTTGTGGTTGATGATCGAAGCACGGCCTTTGTGGCGTAGCTTTGTGTAACATTGATTCGCGAGTATCACACCCGGTATAAACCAAAAACGGGAGACGGACCTCAGGGAGTACTTGCGTTTCTTTCTAGTTAGAAGTGGCGTCAGTGGTTTTACACGCCCTAACGAGTTTGACTTATGTGGTTGTTGCTGTTGCGAGGCGCCTCAGATTGATCGGTCGTTCTCGAACCGATGGAGTCATTTAGTTGGCTCACTTACACCTCATAGGGTGGGGAAACGTAGTGTTCAGGCATAATAATCCACATCGGTGGACCGGCCCTGACGTTCTAAAGGCTTGCCTGCGCGCTTGCCTGTGGCTCGGGCTAGAGAGTCACGAATCGGTAGAGGACGATCCCTAGCCTCGGTTCATACCATAAATGATAACCCAACTTCCAAATACGACATTTCGGTTTAATTGTAAACCTATATATGGCGACATAGTGGTATGGGGCATTCATGCCGCCTATGATTGATACTTATGATTTGAAGTTGTTTTATATACTATGCACTTATAATAGTATCAAATGATTTGTTTTAAACGTATCAAGCATTCTTTGGCTGTTATAAGGGAAAACCCTATCCTCGGCTGCGTTGCATTGTGTGATGGGACTTGGGTCTTATAACAGCTTCATTTTTCTTTATTTAGCATTGCGCTGTTTGTTTTATGCACTGGTATTCTTGGGAGGAAACCCGTTCCGTGTTATACGGCGTGGTCCCTTGATTTACCTAACTTTTAAAAGAAAGAATAATAACTGTTTTAGTTCTCACACCAGTCACATGACTGACCTGGAGTTTATTGTTTTAACCTAAACTCTGGGTGCCCTTATTTTGACACGGGCAGCTAGTAGTTTTGGTTTTGCAGATTTATATTCACAGGATCCTGGTTTACAGCTGGAACGATATCCGGAAAGCTTAGTATCTGTATATCTCCTTCTAGTTGTGTATTGTATTATTTTCCGCTGCTATGTAATTTATTGTAATCTCTGATATTTCTGTGTAATATTTATTTGTTCATACTCTGTATATTCTTATATTCTGGTGCATTGTTGTAATATACAATGAAATGTTCTTCTGTATGTGTTCTGTTGTGGCTTGTTCTCGAACTATCCGCCGCTTTCCTTTACGGGGAAGTTACGGGTTTTCACAGTTGGTATCAGAGCTTTGGTTTACAGAGCTCGAGAACAAGGCACATTAGAACCATACGAAAGAATTCATCAGATATTGGATTAGTAATATCCAACGAGAATGACTCGTTAGAGATGGGATCAATAGTATCCTAGAACGAGTGTGAAGAGTAAATTTTTAAAATGAAAACAAATTTTTGTTTTGAAAATTTAAATCAATTATTCGTATTTGGTTATTTATTTATATTGATGTGGACAATCCAGTATATATAGATTTTGCGTATACGTCTGATCCGCGTGTATTCAAAGTTTTAATATATTGGATAGATATAGCATCACACTCTAGTCGCCCGAAGATGATATTGATGGTAGCGATCGCATCATCAACATTTATGTTCGAGTTTCGAAGGTGTGATTTTCTATATATTTCCATTAGACTGGTGTGAGAACCAAAACTAATATAGCTAGAATACATTGTTGTGATTTGGTATCAAAACATGATTTTCTTTATATATACCAAAATTATGAATTTGAAACGTTAATCCACTAATTGATTGATGATTGTGTTGTTTGTTTATTTGTTTGATAATTTTGAACCATTTAGCCTAATTGAATCAAATATTGACTTATATTAAAAATTGGCCGCATTTGCTTGCATATACATATATATCATTGAACAGGTCATAGCAAGGAGGCTAGAGCCAGAGAATAAAATTTGTTTGCCCGACAAATAGGTACATGTTTGATACATAATTTACTGTTTTGTTTGGGTGATGATGATTTTATGAGCCTATTGGCTTTTTCTTTTTTTTCTTTTTGAGATTAGAAGGACCGGGGAAGCTATTTGAAATTCCCCGATGCTCCCGGTGCAGGGGAGGTTATGGCGAAATTTTTCGAAAATTTAGGGTGTTAGCCAAATTTTTTGAAATTTTGAAAATTCTCAGAAACTGAAAAGTTGGAGAATGGAAGCCAGATCAAACGTAGAGCTGAATAATCAAACCACTTTCGACTTTGTTCCTTTTCGGGGACGAAAAGTTTTACGTGGGGGAGATTGTAACAACCCGAAAATCTGGGCCAGTTTAAAATTTTTATTTTGGCAATTTTAATGAATTTTGATTATTTAAAATGGATTATTTTAAAAAATATCGACGAAAAATTTATTTTGAATATAATTCGAACGTATATATTTATATAGCTCGTCGTTAGAATATAAATATTTATTTATATTTATAATAGGAATTGAAAATAGCGCCGTAGTTCGATAATTCGATTTCAAACTTCAATTGAATGTACCGGGTGCAAAAAAATCCGGATTTTAGTGAAACCTAAAACATTAGGATCTAATTGGTAATATCTTTCCAACGAATCCGACCAATCGAAATTTCATAGCGGGAATCAAAAGATATGTCCGGTTGAAAATTCTGAATAGTCGCTATGGAATTCTGGCCCTTAAAAATGGACATTTTGCAAACGACTTCGGATTTCGACGAAACCAGTTTTGTTGGGTCCGGGATGTCAAGTTATTGCTAGGTTTCAAATTTCATAATTTTTCGAATCAATATGTGAGCGGGGCAAAGGAAAACGCGTTTGACCAGTTTCAGTTGATTTTAATCGACTGAAAAATGGCCATTTTTCCAACGGTCTCAGAATTCGACGAAACTAGTTTTGTTAGGACCGTATCGTCAATACGAAGCTAGAAAATATTTTTATGGAATTTTTCTAGTTAGTATGTGACCCCGGTAATTTGAAAGGTACGTTTAAAATTCAATATAGCGATTTAAATATAAATTCAACGGAAGCTAATCGTAACGTCCGAATCAACCTACGATACATATCCCATTGTGTGCGGAATGGGGGTATTTAGCTAGGGGCGACAGTCGTTGGAGTTCTTTCAGAGTTCGGATGCGATATCAATAAAATGTAGAATTAAATAATAATTTAAATTATTATAAATACTCCTTAAAGCCAACCCTAACCCTAGTTTGTCCCGCCTGTTATTCAGCAGCCGCCACCAAACATTATCGACGACTGAAACCCTCCCGAATCCCACCTTAATCGCACCTATCCTCGTTCGAATTGGGAAACGATTTCAAAACATAAATAGCGGTGCTTCTCAAGCTCTTCGAGTTGGTATAGGACTGATCGTAAATGGCATTGAACCTCTGGTCAATTTTTGCCTCAAAGGGCCGCTGTTTCATCACGGTTTGGGGAGGCGAATGGCCATCGAGTGGGCCGGGGTCGGAGCTGGAGAAAGGCGGCATCGGCGGCATCAAAGTGGCATGGTCCGATCTAGTGCTGGCGATCCCTAGGCGAGGCGGTGGTTGATCGAATTGGACGATGTGGGGTTTGGCAGTTCGATTTTGGAAAGGACTGGGAATGTTGAACCCGTGAAGGAGAAGGTAATCTCCTGTTTTACATAGTTTTTTTTGAAAAAATATACTTTGTTTTGAAAATAGAAAAATATACTTTGTTTTGAAAATAGAAAAATATACTTTGTTTTGAAAATAGAAAAATATACTTTGTTTTGAAAATAGAAAAATATACTTTGTTTTGAAAATAGAAAAATATACTTTGTTTTGAAAATATGATTTTTATATATTGAACATCGAAGAAAAATGTGATTTTTATATATTGAACATCGAAGAAAAATGTGATTTTTATATATTGAACATCGAAGAAAAATGTGATTTTTATATATTGAACATCGAAGAAAAATGTGATTTTTATATATTGAACATCGAAGAAAAATGTGATTTTTATATATTGAACATCGAAGAAAAATGTGATTTTTATATATTGAACATCGAAGAAAAATGTGATTTTTATATGTTGAATAGCATAGTAAAAAATTCGATTTTTATATATGTAGTGGCTACGGTCAGCGAAGGTGACAAAAAGGCGAAACGACGAAGACTTCTGCAATGAAGAGCCGTGGAGCTAGGATAGCTATCGGTGAGAACTTCTCACTCAAAATTTCTTTCTCTAGTTATATATATATACTAGGATGCAGACGGTGCTTAGTAGCACCCGACACAATCGTCCACAGACCATGGACTTGTTTGTTTGATTGCAAAAATTAGTTAGATTATTTGATTGAAATTGAATTGGTTGGTGAAATGAAATTGATTTGATTGATGTGTGAATGGCGTGGGCCTTCACTAGACCGGGGATAAGGCTAGGCCTCGTCCCGTTTCTAGTATCGTGCCGTTATGCCGCCGAAATTTTCTAAAATAAGTTAGAAAAATAAAAATATCATTTTATTTAAAGAATGAACCGAATAGAAATTCATATGTTGGAATAAAATGTTTTGTCGTTAAAAATATAATTTTTAACGTGAATGTGAATAAATAAATATTCATTTACAAACCAGACGGTTTGTTTATGTACACCTATTTGAAGGACATTGATTGGGTCGATAAATTTTACACATCGCCCAACTGCACAAATAAAATATGCGTTTGATTGTTTGAAACCCCACACGGGTGTTGGGATGAAATTTGAAGTTCACTCATCCTGATTGATTAAATATGTCGATCGATTGATTGACAGGCTGTTATAAGCGTTAGATATCCATATTTGATGCTTATACAGTGTGGTGCACTTTGGTTGATGGTTGATTATTTTTCAATGCTATTATATGTGTGTAATGCATGAAAATCCATATAATTAACTTTATATGGTAATTGATTGGGCCTCATTCCAATTTGAAAAATAAAGAATATTATAAAATAAAAGTTCATGTGTTGACAGTACTCATCCATTGAGATTGGTCATGTGTTGAACGAAATATTTTAGTAATAAAATTTACATCTTTATCGACATAAAATAAAGGTTCATGTGTTGACAGTACTCATCCATTGAGATTGGTCATGTGTTGAACGAAATATTTTAGTAATAAAATCTACATCTTTATCGATATAAAATAAAGGTTCATGTGTTGACAGTACTCATCCATTGAGATTGGTCATGTGTTGAACGAAATATTTTAGTAATAAAATTTACATCTTTATCGATATAAAATAAAAGTTCATGTGTTGACAGTACTCATCCATTGAGATTGGTCATGTGTTGAACGAAATATTTTAGTAATAAAATTTACATCTTTATCGATATAAAATAAAAGTTCATGTGTTGACAGTACTCATCCATTGAGATTGGTCATGTGTTGAACGAAATATTTTAGTAATAAAATTTACATCTTTATCGATATAAAATAAAGGTTCATGTGTTGACAGTACTCATCCATTGAGATTGGTCATGTGTTGAACGAAATATTTTGATAATAACAACTATTTTGAAAAAGAAATATTTGAAATAGAATATTTGAAAATAGAAATTTATGAAGCCGTGTTGATTAGATTGACGCCATTTTGATGTAAACGATATTTATATCGATTTTATTCATTTTGAAATGAATTGAATTGAAAACGATTTCGAAATGAATTGAATTGAAAACGATTTCGAAATGAATTGAATTGAAATGGATTGAATTGAAAACGATTTCGAAATGAATTGAATTGAAATGAATTGAATTGAAAACGATTTCGAAATGAATTGAATTGAAAACGATTTCGAAATGAATTGAATTGAAAACGATTTCGAAATGAATTGAATTGAAAACGAATTCAAATTGAATTGAAAGTAAATTGAAATGAATTCAAATTGAATTGAAAGTTGAATTGAATAGAAATGAATTTTAAAACGAATTTATAAAAAAGAATTCAATTTTGATTTGAATTGAAAAGAAAGTTGAAATTGCTTTTGAAACAATTTTTAAACTATTTATATAATTCGTTTTAAATAGAAATCGACGAAGTATATATTATATATATTATATATATAATATAATGGCCTGAATAGAACACGCCGCGCCGCGGCGGTTCGTGAATTTCGACCATTTATTTCAAACGGACATTACGGGAGACCCAACCGTCGGATTCTCCTAAAACCGGAACCGTTGGGTTCGTATCGAAAAGATTTTTCTAACGAATATTAGAAATTAGAAATCTAACGGTTGGATTTGGAATTATGTCCAAATCAAATTTGGAAAAGGTCGCTATAAGTGCAGTTCGATGGCCATTGATGGAAATCGACTGTACGGGCCTTGATAAAATTATTAAAAATAGTAATAATTTGTGTAAAATCATAAGAAATGATTTAGAAAGAATTGGGATGAAAAACTCCCTATTTGAAAAGATAAAAATAGATTTTTATCGAAATGAACCAGTTTTGAACTAGAATTATAATTCTATTTATTTTTAAATAAATAAATTGAATTTGAAATGGTTTTGAAAATAACCAAAATTTCCAATGATTGCATTGGAATGGATTTGGATCGAAATTGTCTTCGGAATATTTCGATGTTGGATTTCGTGATTATACAAATGTTGTTATGGAAATTTGAAAGATATATATATATTGTTATTTCCAATGCAATATTTGTTAGTCGTAGAATTTGATATTGAATATAAGCCGGTATATTTTCTATTCAGAGCCTTGTATTGAATATCAAATGTGATTTGGGTTTGTCGTGAATGGTGTCTTCACTAACACTGTTCTTGAACCCAGTTGAGAAAAGATTAAATCTTTTTGTTTAGATTTAACGAAGTGTACCAATTAAATAATATTTAATTGGAATTGAATCGATATTGATTTTTGGGTTTATCGTGAACAGTGTTTTAAATAACACTCGTTCTTTAACCCGATAATTAATGAATGTGATTTTGGGTTTATCGTGAACCGTGTTTTAAATGACACCGATTCTTTAACCCAGTCGAAGATTAAAACTAAGTGGAGTTTTAATGAATCTTTAATTAGATTGAAATGATCGAAAATGGAGTATCACCAGTTTTTCTCCAGGCGATAGTTAAATCATTAATTAGATTTGAACGTGAAATGGTAATTGAATTTACCGATAACACTGTGGTGTTAGATATGAAGTATTACCGGTTTTACTTCATGGGATGAATAGGTTGGGATGGGGAAATTAAAATAAATAATTACTTCGGTAAGGTTCGCTAATCCCGACTAGTTTGAATTGAGATTCAAAAATAGAATAAATAATAAATTCAAGGAATTTATCTTGGATAAAATTAATGGGAACCTTTCCCTATGAATGTGAAATTTAGAAACTAACTGTCGGTTAGCCAAGCAGAATGGTTTTCTGAATACTGATCTGATGTTGGTTTCGGCCTTCGGGGTTAATATTTGGGGAATTATTCTCTTGATTAATTTACGGTTAGTGACTAATGAATTGGAATGAGGCGAATGTTGTGTTTGTGTAACACTTATTTAAAATATACGCGAGTTATTCGGAAGGACCGGGTTTATCCCATTCTGAATAACTGATACGACGATATGTCGAAGATGAAGACGGTGGTAGAAGACCGGAAGTCTTCACATCGTTTGGATAATTACCAACGATCATGATTTGGCTGTACACCCGAGAGGATGGAAATAGTTGGTGGTCGTCCAGACGTACTTGGAGATGGATGGATATGCGAGGAAAGTGCCTCCGGTTTCGTTCAGACCCAGAACGGACTTGTAAATGACGGTGTGTCTGACATTGGATTTTAGTCCGTGTGATTGATCTCTATTAAATATATATCTGTTTGGCGGCGGAGAATTTATTCTCTTGCTTAACGCCCTTCTCTGAGACATACGAGCTCAGGGGTTATGTATTGATGGATATCAATCGCATGGAGTGAATTGCCTATGTGACATGCCTAAGTGGCAAATGATCAAGGCTTCTGTTGAAAAGCAAAGTCTTGTGGTTGATGATCGAAGCACGGCCTTTGTGGCGTAGCTTTGTGTAACGTTGATTCGCGAGTATCACACCCGGTATGAACCAAAAACGGGAGACAGACCTCAGGGAGGACTTGCGTTTCTTTCTAGTTAGAAGTGGCGTCAGTGGTTTTACACGCCCTGACGAGTTTGACTTATGTGGTTGTTGCTGTTGCGAGGCGCCTCAGATTGATCGGTCGTTCTCGAACCGATGGAGTCATTTAGTTGGCTCACTTACACCCCATAGGGTGGGGAAACGTAGTGTTTAGGCATAATAATCCACATCGGTGGACCGGCCCTGACGATCTAAAGGCTTGCCTGCGCGCTTGCCTGTGGCTCGGGCTAGAGAGTCACGAATCGGTAGAGGACGATCCCTAGCCTCGGTTCATACCATAAATGATAACCCAACTTCCAATACGACATTTCGGTTTGATTGTAAACCTATATATGGCGACATAGTGGTATGGGGCATTCATGCCGCCTATGATTGATACTTATGATTTGAAGTTGTTTTATATACTATGCACTTATAATAGTATCAAATGATTTGTTTTAAACGTATCAAGCATTCTTTGGCTGTTATAAGGGAAAACCCTATCCTCGGCTGCGTTGCATTGTGTGATGGGACCTGGGTCTTATAACAGCTTCATTTTTCTTTATTTAGCATTGCGCTGTTTGTTTTATGCACTAGTATTCTTGGGAGGAAACCCGTTCCGTGTTATACGGCGTGGTCCCTTGATTTACCTAACTTTTAAAAGAAAGAATAATAACTGTTTTAGTTCTCACACCAGTCACATGACTGACCTGGAGTTTATTGTTTTAACCTAAACTCTGGGTGCCCTTATTTTGACATGGGCAGCTAGTAGTTTTGGTTTTGCAGATTTATATTCACAGGATCCTGGTTTACAGCTGGAACGATATCCGGAAAGCTTAGTATCCGTATATCTCCTTCTAGTTGTGTATTGTATTATTTTCCGCTGCTATGTAATTTATTGTAATCTCTGATATTTCTGTGTAATATTTATTTGTTCATACTCTGTATATTCTTATATTCTGGTGCATTGTTGCAATATACAATGAAATGTTCTTCTGTATGTGTTCTGTTGTGGCTTGTTCTCGAACTATCCGCCGCTTTCCTTTACGGGGAAGTTACGGGTTTTCACATCCAAGTACGTCTGGACGATCACCACTTATTACCTCGTCTTGGATGTATTGCGCAATCAAGACATCAGTAATCATCCAAACGATGTGAAGACCTACGGTCTTCAACCACCGTCTTCATCGTTGACATATCGCCGAATCAGTTATTCAGAATGGGTTAAACCCAGTCGTTCTGAATAACTCACGTATCTTATAAACAGGTGCTATAAAAACACAACATATACCTCATTCCAATTCTGAATATTCTTTTGTTTAAATATTCATATCTTTTGGGAAAGGTTCCCATTAATTTTATAAAAGATAAATTCTTCAAATTTATTTTTTAATCTTCCTTTGGATTTCAATTCTAAACCAAATTAAGATTTATCCAAACTAGTCGGGAATAGCGAACCTTACCGAAGTAATCATTTGTTTAATATCCCAATCCCAACCTATTTATACCATGGAGAAAAACTGGTAATACTCCATACCTAACACCGCGGTGTTATCGGTAAATTTAATTACCATTTCACGTTCAAATCTAATTAAAGATTTAACTATCGCTTGGAGAAAAACTGGTGATACTTCATTCTCGATCATTTCATGAATTCAAATTTAATTATCTCATTCACATTCCAATCTAATTAAAGATTCATTAAAACTTTAATTCAAATTCAATCACAATAATCATTACTTAATGATTATTCAAAGTTAAGAAATTAATCTTATCTTTAATTAGGTTAAAGAACTAATGTCATATAAAACACAGTTCACAATATACCCAAATCACATTCCATTATTTATGGAGTCTTCTCGGAAAACAAATCAATATATAATTGATATCAATTTCCGTGTCCGACTAATAATATAAATGGAAAAACGAAAAAGCCTTTTAAATTCCATATATATTAACAGTCTTCCTCCACATAAGCTCACTTCGATTATTATCCAATCGAATTTCATTCCATTCCAATTTATTGTATTAAATTGGAAAATTTTATTTTGGAAAATTTCCTTTAAATCTTAATAAAATATTTATAAATTCCAAATCACATTTATTGTAAATCAAGTTAAAGAATGAATGATGTTAAAAACACAGTTCACAATTAACCCAATTCACATCCCATTTTATTCCAATTAAATGTTAATTAACTAGAAACTCTAATAACCTTAATTAAAAGATTTATTCTTTTCACATGGGGTTTAATAACAGTGTTTTTTAAGACTCCATTCACGACAAACCCAAAATCCAACTCTTTTTATTAAGATTTGGTGAAGTTTTTTCCAATTAATTAAGATTTATTGGAATTGAATAAAAGAATGGGATTTTGGGTTTGTCGTGAATGGTGTCTTAAATAACACTATTTTTAAACCCCGTGTGAAAAGAATAATTCTTTTAATTAAGTTTATCAGAGTTTCCAGTTAATTAACATTTAATTGGAATAAAATGGGATGTGAATTGGGTTTATTATGAACAATGTTATTAACAACATTTGTTCTTTAACCTGATTTACAGTGAATGTGATTTGGAGTTTATAAATCTTTTACTAAGATTTAAAGGAAATTTTCCAAAGTAAAGCTTTCCAATTTAATGCAATAAATTGGAATGGAATGGAATTCGATTGGGTAATAATCAAAGTGAGCTTCTGTGGAGGAAGACTGTTAATATATATGGAATTTAAAAGGCTTTGCCGTTATTCCATTTATATTATTAGTCGGACAAGGAAATTGATATCGATTATATATTGATCTATTTTCTGTGAAGATTCCATAATTAATGGAATGTGATTTTGGGTTTATCTTGAATGGTGTTTTAAATGACATTTGTTCTTTAACCCAGTTAAAGATAGGATTTATTTCTTAACTTTGAATAATCATTAAGTAATGATTATTGTGACTAAATCTAAATTAGAGTTTTACTTAATCTTTAATTAGATTGGAATGTGAATGAGATAATCAAATTTATCGAATTCATGAAATGATCGAGATTGGAGTATCACCAGTTTTGCTCCAAGCGATAGTTAAATCTTTAATTAGATTTGAACATGAAATGGAAATTAAATTTACCAATAACACCATGGTGTTAGATATGGAGTATTACCAGTTTTACTCCATGGGATACATAGGTTAGGATGGGAAATTAAACAAATGATTACTTTGGTAAGGTTAGCTAATCCCGACTAGTTTGGATAAACCTTAATTTGGTTTAGAATTGAAATCAAAAGGAAGATTAGAGAATAAATTTGAAGAAATTATCTTTGATAAAATTAATAGGAACCTTTTCCAAAAGATATGAATATTTAAACAAAAGAATATTCAAAATTGGAATGAGGCATATGTTGTGTTTTTACAGCAATTGTTTATAAGATACGCGAGTTATTGGGAAAGACCGGGTTTATCCCATTCTGAATAACTGATTTGACGATATGTCGACAATGAAGACGGTGGTTGAAGACTGGAGGTCTTCACATCATTTGGATGATTACTGATGTTTTGATTGGGCTGTACACAAGGTTTTAAATCTCGGATATTGGTCGCATTTCATCTTGGGGATTTTATAGACTCGGTCTCGTATCGGGGGAGATCTCGGATGAGATGAGTCTAACTCGGGAGTTCGTCTCGGATTTTCATCTCGAGTCTGAAAGTTCATATCAGAACAATCTTGGGGTACATGATATGTTAAAAATGATATTTTAACATAATGATTTTTATGAATGCTATTCAAAACATAGTAATTTAAACTTAAAATGCAAAATTACATTATTATTCTTTATTTTGCGAAAGATCATTCATACTCAGAATCGTAATATGCTTAAAACAGAAATATTATTAGGCAGGAAACATTAAAAGGATCCAAAACATTAAAAAATTCAGCATAAATAGACCATAAAATACATAATTTCATAAATAACATGTATGTAAAAAGACGAATATGAAAATCTTAAGCATTGTAAAATATATACGAACACACAATATAGTCATTTGACATGCAAAATGTAAAATAACAAAAGATTGATATGACTAAATTTGAGTTTTTAAATATAGTTTCAGTTCAGGAACAAATTTAAATTTTTACCAAAAAATTAAGATCTCGGACGTTATTCCAGTATTTCATCTCGGTCGATATATCGTTCGATATTGCAATATCTCGGGCGATATATTTGAAAGGAGATTTAGAATGATATTTGCTGTTTCGTTTCGGAAGGAGCCCAAAATGAGATCTCGGAGGAGATCTCGGGAGATATTTGCGAGATTTGAAACAATGGCTGTGCACCCAAGATGAGGTAATAAGTGGTGATCGTCCAGACGTACTTGGAGATCGACTGGATATGTGAGGACCTCTCTCCTGTATTGGACATATGGGACGAGGAATAAGGCGCCCCCGGTTTCGTTCAGACCCAGAATGAACTTGTAAATAGATGTGTGTCAGACATTGGATTTTATTCTGTGTTGATCGATTTCTATTAAATATATACCTGTTTGGCGGCGGAGAATTTATTTTTTTGTTTAATGCCCTTTTCTGAGACGTACGAGCTCAGAGGTTATATATCAATAGATCAGTCGCATGGCGTGAATTGCTTGTGTGGTATGTTGAAATGCAGACGATCAAGGCTTCTGTTGAAAAGCAGAGTCTTGTGGTTGATGATCAAAGCACGAATTAAATATAGCATAGCTTTGTGTATAGCGTTAATTCGCCAGCTTCACACCCCGATATGAACCAAAAACGGGATGAAGGACGGCAGGGAGGACATGCGTTTCTTTCTACCTAGTAGTGGTGTCATGGTATGGAGCCCAGACATTTTTACTTATGTGGTTGTTGAAAAGTGAGGTACCTCGGATATATCGGTCACTACGGGGCCGATGGATGATATGGTCGACATACTGACCATTACGCCCTATAGGGCGGAGGAACGTATTGTTCAAGAATTATTAATCCACTTAGGTGGACCGGCCCTGCATTTTCCTAGGTGCAGTTGCGGCTGTATCCTGAGGGACGGGCTAGAGAGCCTCAAATTCGGTAAGGACGATCCCTTGCCTCGGTTCACAGATGGAAATCCAACTTCCAATACATGACATTTAATTTCGATTGTAGAGCTTAGTATTGGCGACATGATAGATGGTACCCATGTCGTCTATAATTGATACATTTATATTTGAAGTCGTTTTATACACTATGCACTTATAATAGTATCAAATGATTTGTTTTAAACGTACCAAGCATGTTTGGCTATTATAAGGGAAAACCTTATCCTCCGGCTTGCGTTGCATTGTGTGATGGGGCCTGGGTCATATAATATCCTCATTTTTCCAAAAAGCATTGCGCTGTTTGTTTTATGCACTGGTATTCTAGGGAGGAAACATGTTCCGTGTTATACGGCGTAGTCCCTTGATTTACCTGATTTGAAAGTAAAGTTTTAGATAAATGTTTTAGTTCTCACACCAGTCACATGACTGACCTGGAGTTTATTGTTTTAACCTAAACTCTGGGTCCCCCTATTTTCCACACGGGCAGCTTCTAATTTTGGTTTTGCAAATATTATATTCACATGATCCTGGTTTACAGCTGGAGCTATATTCAGAACGCTCTGTATCCGTGTATTTCTTTAAGTTGTGTTATGTATTATTTTTTCGCTCTATGTAATGTATTTTAAATCTCTAATGTTTTTCTGATGTATAAATTATTCATACTCTGTTTTAACCCATTTGAGAAAAGAATAAATCTTAATTATAAGATTTAGTGAAGTTTTCTAATTAATTAATATTAAATTGGAATTGAATAAAAGAATTGGATTTTGGGTTTGTCGTGAATGGTGTCTTCAAAAACACTGTTCTTAAACCCCATGTGAAAAGAATAAATCTTTTAATTAAGATTATTTGAGTTTCCATTTATATTTAGTAATTGGAATAATATGGAATGTGAATTGGGTTTATCGTGAACTTTGTTTTAACGACATTCGTTCTTTAACCTAATTAATAGTGAAATGTGATTTGGAATTTATAAATCTTCTTATTAAGATTTAATGGAAAATTTCCAAAGTATAGTTTTCCAATTTAATAAAATAAATTGGAACAGAATGGAATTCGATTTGGTAATAATCGAAGTGAACTTTTGCAGGGGAAGACTGTTACTATATATGCAATTTTAAAGGCTTTGCCGTTATTCCATTTATATTATTGGTTGGATATGGGAGTTTATATCGATTATATATTGATCTGTTTTTAGTGAGGATTCCATTATTAATGGAATGTGATTTTGGGTTTATCGTGAAATGTGATTTAAATGACAATGGTTCTTTAACCCAGTTAAAGACAGGATTTATTTCCTAAATTTGAATGATCATTATATAATGATTTTTGGGAAAATTAAAACTAAGTGGAGTTTAATGAATCTATAATCAGATTGAAATGTGAATGTGATAATTTAAATTATCAAATTTGGGAAATGATTGGGAATGGAGTATCACCAGTTTTGCTCTAAGCGATAATTAAATCTTTAATTAGATTTGAACGTGAAATGGTAATTAATTATTATCGATAGCACAGTGGTGTTAGATATGGAGTACTACCAGTTTTGCTCCATTGGATGAATAGGTTAGGATTGGGAAATATAATAAATGATTACTTCGGCGAGGTTCGCTAATCCTGACTAGTTTGGAAAACCTTAATTCGGTTTAAATTGTGAAAAGAATATTTGAATAAAAGAATATTCTTGATTGGAATGAGGCGTATGTTGTGTTTTTATAGCACTTGATTATAAGATATGCAAGTTGTTCGAAAAGACCGGGTTTGTGCCCATTCTGAATAACTGATATGACGATAAGTCGACGATGAAGACTGTGGTTGAAGACCGGAGGTCTTCACATCGTTTTGATGATTATTGATGTCCTGATTGGGCTGCACACCCAAGACAAGGTAATAAGTGGTGATCGTCCAGTCGTACTTGGAGATCGACGGATATGCAAGGGCCTCTCTTCCGTATTGGACATTTGGAACAAGAAATAAGGTGCCTCCGGTTTCGTTTAGAGCCTGAATGAACTTGTAAATGGATGTGTGTCTGACACTGGATTTTATTCTATGTTGATTGATATCTATTTGATATATATCTGTTTGGTGGTAGATAATTTATTCTCTTACTTAACACCCTTCTTTGAGACGTACTAGCTCAAAGGTTAAATATCGATAGACATCAGTCGCATGGTGTGAAATGTCAGTATGGCATACTGAGATGCAAAGGATCAAGGCTTCTATTGAAAAGCATTGTCTTGTGGTTGATTATCAAAGCATGGCTTTAAATAGCATAACTTTGTGTATAACATTAATTCACTAGCCTTACACCTCGGTGTAAACCAGAAACGGGATTGGACCTCAAGGAGGACATGCGTTTCTTTCTAGTTAGGAGTGGTGTCATGGTATGGAGCCCAGACATTTTACTCATGTGGATGTTGCATCTATTTGATGGATAGAGAGGCGCCTCGGATATATCGGGGCCGATGGATGACATGGTCGATATACTGACCAGACTTACGCCCCCATAGGGCGGGGAAACGTATTGTTCAAGGATTATTAATCCACTTAGTGTGGACTGACCCTGACGCTCCAAGGGTCGATGCGTTTTGATCCTGATACATCGGCTAGATTGTCTCAAATTCGGTAAGGATGATCCTTTGCCTTGGTTCATAGATGGAATCCAATTTCCAATACGTGACATTTCGGTTTTAATTGTAGAACTAGTACGACAACATGATATATGGTACCCATGCCATCTATGATTGATACATTTACATTTGAAGTTATTTTTAGCACTATGCACTTATAATAGTATCAAATGATTTGTTTTAAACGTACCAAGCATTTTTGGCTATTATAAGGGAAAACTCTATCCTCCGGCTTGCGTTGCATTATGTGATGGGACCTGAGTCTTATAATAGCTTCATTTTTTTCAAAAAGCATTGCGTTGTTTGTTTTATGCATCGGTATTCTTAGGAGGAAACCTGTTCCATGTTATATGGAGTGGTCCCTTGATTTACTTTATTTTTAAAGTAAAGTTTTACATAACTGTTTTAGTTCTAACACCAGTCACATGACTGACCTGGGGTTTATTGTTTTAACCTAAACTCTGGATGCCCCTATTTTCCACACGGGTAGCCAGTAGTTTTGGATTTGCATATTTATTTTTACAGGATCCTGGTTTACAACTGGAGCTATATTCGTAAAGCTCTATATCTGAGTATTTCTTTCAGTTGTGTTATGTATTATTTTTCCGCTGCTTTGTAATTTGAATCTCTGATATTTATCAAATGTATATTATTTATTCATACTCTATTATACTCTTGTACTCTGATGTTATTGTTGTAATAAGCAATGAAATGTTCTTCTATTTTCGTTCTGATTTTCTTGTTCCCAACTCATTCCGGGCTTTCCCGTAAGGGGAAGTTTGGGTCGTTTCACTCGGGAAGCTATATTATTTGTGAGGGTACATGCTTATTTCTTAATATGGATCCATATTGTGATTTTGTGTTTGATGAATTTAACTTGATCGGGATGATCATACATTTGCGGAGAGCATTTGGATTTCTAATCATACAAATTTGGGATTTATATTGTTTTGCAGTATAATGCTCTTTTTACTGAGGATTTAACTCTCTTGAGTTATATATATGTATGATGATCATGAGGATTTCAGTATTGTGATCACCTTGTTGTTTGACATTGAAGTTGTACTTAGCCTCAAGCTAGAAGTAGGGTCCAGTGCATACCCTTGAGTTATGATGTGTAAACTTAACCCATTTTACCCTCATGTTGTCATATTCTTAACTCTTAGAGTAAAGTGTTGCATACCACATGCTTATTTACTCTTATACTGATTGTAAGCTAGACTGATCCGTGCATGTATTTTTTGGGTCAGACCGAGTTGTTTTAGGTGTAGTTGATATGCTTGGGGTTTGTGGTATCATTGCTGCACTATTTTTCTATAGCTGCTTACAGTCTTGTTTTGAATACTCGAGTCTTTTATTCATTTTCTTGTATCGTATTGTATAACTAATGGTTATGTAACCATTTACATTAGTAGCACATATATTTTTCGTACTCTATTGATGTAATATTATGTAACTATTTTGTGAAATGTGATTGTGTATTTAAATGTACTGTGTATTGAGCGGATCCTGTAGACACCGTGGAATTGTATTATGTAAGTATTAAGTATGTCAAGCCACTTGAAAATAAATATAGAAAACACTTTATCAATATACTTTAGACTTGCTAATGCACTACGAGTGGTCTCTCCTATCAAGCCCTATTCTCCACTTTTGTAGATGACATTACTTGTTAATGTTCTTTATTAGGTGGGTATCGGGGTGGGGCATTACAAAAGCAATATTCATTCTATTTAAAATAAAATATTTTCTAACCTCAATTGACACATGATCGCAGGTATTTATGATTAATAACTCATATTTCAAACACAATGGAACTAGTTTTGAAAGCCAATTTGATCGTATTTAACCGTTATTATTAAAATTTCAAATCAGTTCTCGATATGCGTTTATATCGCGCACGCACACACAATAACTCTGATTGATACAAAAATTAAAATCTTACAATGTTTTACAGTCCCGAATCTGATCAGACTAGTTTCATCTAAATCCATGGTCATTTGAAAAACGGCAATTTTATGTGTTAAACAAAATCAGTTAATAATCGTTAAATTTCAAACACTCAAATTCATTAATATTTTTTTATCGTTTATATAATCCAATAGAATTTTACATAGTTTCAAAGGAAATTAGTTTGGATTCTTAAATTCAACATTTTCAATTTTAGGTTAAATCGGTATCTAAATTCTCATTTAAATTAATTTCAAGTCGTTAACTCTTAAAATTAATTTTTTTTAAATATTTAAATTAATTAAATGTTGAATATTAAAAATCCAGGTTGTTTCATTAAGTTTTTACGATGCATTGAAATTATAATTTGATTATTTGTTGAAAAGATAAGGGCCTTTGCACTTATATACGCATATTCTAACCCTAAAAGGCAATGATTTAATCCAAATTTATGATTGGCTAGTTTGACAAGTAAAAAATTTTGTGGCAAACATCAAAAAATAAGGAATTTCTTTTAATGATGCTTGGATATTTGCCAACAACCGTCCAATATGTCCATATGTAACATCCCAAGAGTTTAATAATAATAGGATTAATTAAGAAATTAATTACATAAGAAAAATGAACTAAAATGAAAACTTTTATGGATGTACTAATTTGCCTATAGACTGGCAATTAGGTCAGCGTTAATTTACTATGCAATTATCATGTATAATTTGTTACAATCTGAGCTAGAATTTATAAAATATGAGAAAACCAAGATTTCAAAATTTTGAAATTAAGAATTTTCATCTTGCAATCAAAGGTAGTTAAAGAGTAGGCTTTTACCAAAAAAATTAATGTCTTGAAGGTCGACCACCTTGGGTGACTGTCGTCCATAAGGGAAGTGAAACACCCCACAACCTTAATGTCACGTACATGAGGATGCGCTTAGGTTTATGAAGCACGTAGGTATAAAGTAACAACACAAAGACAAAAATTCACAAGACAGAAATATAAAGCATAGCGGAAATTTCAAAACAACATTTGACAAAGCAAATCAAAACACAATGCTTATTACATTTCAAAAGTACCAAATAATCATCAACATAAAACCAAATACACTATCTTGTGGAAAACCATAATATCAAAGTACAAAAGTAAAACCATCCCTCTCAAATGTCAATACAATAACCAGAAAAATGAGAAATGAAACAATACATGAGTCTAAATCCAAGATGAATGAAGAAGTCAAGAATCACTATTAAGACCATCTACCCTATGAAACCTGGAGGAGGAAGGAAGAGTGATGGAGAAAACTAACCAGGTCAGACATACGTCTAAGGAGTTCTTGTAATTTCTAGCATGAGTATAAGTTAAGGAACCATTAGACAGATGAACAGTTTTACGGATATAAGATATAAAAGCAGTAAACAAAGTTAAGCACGAATAAAGATTGGCTTCTCATTCATATCCAAGATTGTTGCAACAATTTACCAAGATATCATAGTTAGGCTTTACATAATTTGTACCCATCGATCGGCTCCTATAACCACAATGTGATAACCAATGCCAGCTACGGAACTCGGGGTTATCGATCCCGAACCCATCAATTAAAAGGACATAGTCGTTAATCACAGGAGTTATAACGACTTATTTTCCCAAACCGGAATGATGCATGCTTATCATCCCGTCGGAATGCGGCTGTACTAATCTTGTTTGGGCCTCTTATTATCCATTGCAGTAAAGCATGCCCTTGACTCTACCTAGTGTGAGACCTCCAAAGATGATAATAGGGATACTTTCTGATACAAGTCCCTAACCAAATATGCAATTGACACAAGTCATCCCTGACTTGGCCACCATTTATTGTTAATTAGGCAGCTTAGTTTCCCCAATCAGCCCCGCACAGCCGGAACAGACCTAAACTATAATCTTTTCATTTTATTAAGCCACTAATTTTCCCCAACCAGCCCCACGCTGCTGGAACGGGCCTATGGGTCACTTATATTCCCCAATCGGCCCTACAGTACTGGAACAGACTCCCACTACAATTTCATTATTTTACTAGGCCTCTTATTTTCCCTAATTATCCCCACGCTATTGGAACGAACCTACGAGCCACTTATTTTCCCCAATCAGCCTCACACTGCTGGAACGAACTCCATTATCTTAGCTTTTTTATTTTATCTTCAATTTAAATTAACAAATTTATGTTTATTAATAATCCCCAATATAACCTTATGTTATAATCCTAGGTTTTATTAAACATTCCTAATAATGTTTATCTTTTTATACAACCGAACCCACATTACTTAGTGTCCAGCTAAGTTAATCATACTTCAGTTTACATGTTCTCCAATCACATGTTAAGCTTTTATACCTAATTTACAGTAACATACTGATTATAATACTTAATCATTTCTAACATGCCTAATTATCCCCTTTTTATTCAACTCAACATTATTCCAATTATAACGAAACATTAACGATATAGGTTTAGGTTCTCATTAGACCTAGGCTCAACGCTAAAAAAGGGAAATGGTTTAGGCTGCTCGTAAGGCCTAGACTCAAAAAATAAGCAAAATGAATAAAATACGACATTAGTATAACTGTAAATAAAACCACAACAGAGAAGGGGATAAGAAGAAGGAGAATTACTTATAAGCGGTAATTAACTTGAAAGAAACATGCATAAAGAATAAATAAATTATAGTAACTTTGCAGAAAAAAATAAACATATAAATACTGTAAACATTAAACTTGCAAAAGCTAAACTATTTAACTATCTAATTTTTCCTACATAAATTACTAATATAGAAATCACATAAAAACTCATAGATCTAACAAAAAGAGCTTCCCCGTGGCCTTTCTTTATTCTAGCTGAACCTTTACCTCTAGAAGAATTTATAAAAATAAATATTTAAAAGTATAAAACTTCTTTATCCTTGTAAAAAGTTCAATTATTTGGCCTATCCTGATTTTGAGCATAGATCTGGGTAAGAAGAAGGAGAAGAGAGAAAGAATGAATGTGAAGAAATGAGAGAGACTCTGCTAGTCTATTTATAGGGTTATAGGATGTCCTCAACCATCCAAATCAAGGATTAAATTCGAGCCAGCCATGTCACTGGACCAATATGAAAGCGCCATGTTGTCCTTTGGTTCAAAATGAACCGATAAAACTAAGCCACGTCACCTAAAAATCGTGCAGAAATAATAAAATGTCGTCTCCTTTTGTGCCAGGCAAGGCACATACCTTTGCCTGCCTGGGTCGACCCTTACCCTCCTTCGGTCGACACTAGGTCGACCCAATTATGCTTGGGTTGACACAAGGTCGACCCAAATGTGGGACTGGGTCATCCCTACCACTTAATATATTATTATATTTTCTGATTTTCTAGTTTAACTTCTTTAATTTGTAACTTATCCTTTTTAACTCTAATTTCAGCAAACCAAGTGTCCATTTTAATCAGAAAATGACAACGGACCCAATGGGTCCAGTTATGTTTTAAAATTCTAAAGTTTATTCTAATTAATATTTAGTTTATTACCCTTTTCTATTTAATTATTTTTTATTATACTTCAGGGTTTTACAGGTAATACCTGGCCACAAAACTAAGTAGGTACATAAAGTGAAGTAGATCCATGATATATTAGAATTCTAAACGTATAGGTTTGATTTCTAAAAGATAGATTAATGGTTAGGTAACTAGAATAAGGTCGGATTTGAACTTAAATGTAATTCTAAAGGCTAGAAATTAGCTTGTGACATAGCAGCCCCAAATCTAGTGGAATCCAAAGACCCAAGATCCTTAAGTAAACCTATAAATAAAGCCTAGCCTAATACTCTCATTCCACTCATTACCTTCTTCCTCCAAGCCCAAGTTTCCATTTGAATTTCAGAGGTTAAAACAAAATCAAATATTTTTATGAGGAAGTAGATGGTAATTAAAATATTGATAGAATATCCAAGAGAAGAAGGATCTGGGAAGGCCAAGGGACTATAACTTAGGCCTCAGGTGAGTGGAAAGTTACTATATTTTAGAATCAGAAAAGTTAAATATAACTTGAAGGGAGTTTTAAGCTTATAATTTTTTAATAGTTAAGTATAGTTAACTTATAGTTTTACAATTAATTTACAATTTTATAGTTAAGTAAAGTTAATTTATAATTAGAGTTATTTTATTGTTTTATAGTTAAGTACTATTAATTTAAAGTCTTACGGTAAAGTATGGTAAATTTACGTTTCTTTTACGTGTATTTAGTTTTTTTATAATTCAGCAACTATAGATTTAATGGTAGTTTCAAATCCATTTAATTAATGTGAAAATAGTTAAAAAAAATGGGAGGTTTCACATAATACAGATTCCAATAGAAAATGCAGAATAAACAGAAATACTGAATATAAATGTAATTTATGTAAATTTGAAAGTAGAATATTAATCGTTATAAAAATTTAAAATAGAGGTAAAGAAACAAGTTTTTAGCTTGTAGTTGAATTATAACATTTGTTATAATAAGAGAAAAGAAATAGTATTATTATGATAAGTAGCTCATGATAGATAGATACAAATTTTTCATACAACAGATATCATGTAAAAAGTAAAGAATCAAAAAAGATGAAAAGTATCATAATAATAGAAAATAATTATTAAGGGCAAGTCCTAACAATGAATTAGATATTCATCGGCGTGGAAAAAAATGACCTATAGTTTTACCGAGCGCGGATTGGGCCCTATTCAAACGACGAACAAACACACATGTTGAAGAGAGAAATATGCGGTAGTAGTTTATGACTTAGTCAATGAGGCCAGGAAGGGAGAGTAACTGGATTAATTTTTGGGCCCGTATACAAACAGACATGCATGACGACATAGGAAAAAAGTTACCCAGTTGAGAAAATGACTTGAGGAAGTGCGTCACAATAATGAACAGGCATGAAGGCAATTTTCCAGGAATATAAGATGTTGTGGGTTTTAGCGTAGTAAATAGAAGTTCATCTAAACGGATATGCATGGGGCTTCGATGGAGACCACAACAGTCGGGGTGGCCCGTCCAGTGTTTGGGTGGATTCCGGTTTGGTGTAAGTGGCATTGATTACTATCTTAGTTTCAAGGTAGAATAGCAGGACGATCAAGGTAGAATAAGGAATCACTCCATATGAGGTAGTTTACTTCTATAGTAATCATGTTAGTACAAAATATCATTCTAAGATAATCGCCTTAAGTAAAGCACGAATAGTAAAATCTTGTAATGCTTGGAAATGTTTTTGAGACAATTATCTCTTGATTTTTCTCTTTCTAGAAGTCACTTTTCATTCACCAGGATTTTATGTCTGATCCATTCCTTTTCCCTTTTCTTCCCTAGGCAAACAGGAAAACAGTTAATTCTTGATAATCTTGGAGCATTATTCGGAAGCTCCAATTTTATGGGTGCTTAATATATATGAGTGAATATGCTATTGTCATATTATTTATTAGTTCATGAATTTTATGTGCTAGTTCGTAAAGTGTTATAAGTCAAGAGTCATATGAAAGTTTGTGTGTCTCTTAGTGAAATGGGATGTCTATTAAATGAAGTGTCATGTAAGGTTCCTATATATAAAGCCTACCATTTTGTAGTCATGTAATAATTCTAAGTTCAATCTTTCTCCTCCTCTAATGGCTTTCTAAATTGTATATTGTTTACAACACATTATCAGCACAATATTCTAACCGATCTACTTATAGATCTCAAAATGGTAGGTTATTTTTCTGATCTGGTTGATTTGATTTTTCAAATCTCCAATTTTGTTAGATATCATCTCATTCAAGATCTAAATTTATTGTGTTATCTTCTAGATTTTTTTTCCTTATAATTGTAAAACTCATATAGATCTACACTTTGAGATCTGATACTTATTTTGTTAATTATATTTCAGATCTCACTATATTATAGATCTGATTCGTTTTTTGATGTAATCATATTGTTGATCTCAAAATTATACTCAAATTATATACATTTGGGATCCCTACATGATTTAGAAATGAGAAGTTGGTTGTAGTGATTTTTTGGATTCGAATTTTTTTTATTCTTCTCTATTTAGATAAATTCATTGAATTTAATTTGATTTTGTTGCATAATTCATATTTCTGGAAGAAACGTTGTATTGTTTCTTAGAGAAACAAATGAAAATATAATACGTATCTAGAAGATCGTATTAATTTCAGATCTAATACTACCAAAAGTGAATTTTGAAAAATAAACAAATAAAGAATCATAAAGTGTATTAATTCTTTGGAATATAAAATAATATGAACCTGAAGTTCATATGTTGAAAAAAAATTTGAAGCCCGAAGCTTTCTTAAAAGTTGTGACATAAAAAGATTATACTTCCAGAAGAAGTTAAAAGAGAGACACACACATTATAATATGTGACAATAACTTTGGATTCAATAGAAAATCTCTATACGGGTTTCATCTAACTGACATCTTTCATGTACAGTTTATATTAACTGAATATCTTAAAGATATAGTATGCATATTAATCTCTTGAAGAGATGTTTTTGTAACGACCCAGAAAATCTGAACCAATTTAAAAATTTTAAATTGACTAAAATAATGGATTTTAAATATTTAAAATAAATATTTTAAATAATAGCAATGAATAGTGAGTTTGAATCGACGTTTGAAAATGAATATAATTAATTCTAATTATAAACAAGGCCTGAAATGGCGCTGCAGTTTCAAAAATTGAATTCAAACTTTGTCGGACTGTACCGGGTGAAAAACAAAACGGATTTGAGTGAAAACAAAAATATTTAAATCTGTTAGTGAATACCTTTCTAACGAATCTGAAAAATCGAAGTTTCATAGCGGAAAGCAAAAGTTATGGCCAGATGAATTTTCAGAAAGGTCGCTATAGAAATTATATAGCCCGTGAAATTGGCCATTTTGTATACGACCTCGGAATTCGACGAAACCACTTTTTTTGGATCCGGGATGTGAAGTTATTGCTAGATTTCAAATTTCATAATTTTTGAAGCTAGTATGTGAGCGTGGCAAAAGAAAACGTGTTTTGGTCAATTACAGTTAAATTGGATCGACCAGAAATGGGCCTTTTTGCAAACGGTCTCAGAATTCGACGAAACTAGTTTTTTTGGGACCGTATCGTCAAAACATAGCTGGATTTATTTTTCTGGAATTTTTCGAATTAGTTTGTGGCCCTGGAGTTCATAGGAGATAAGGGGTATTTTCGGATTTTTAAAATATATAAATATATAAAAAAATATCATTGGTCAAGGATCCTTTCTCTCTCCCCGATCTTCCTCTCGACGAATGGCGGTTTGGCTTCAAAACTTCCCCCTTCGATTTCTCTAATTCCACTCAACAAAAACGCATGCTCCATTGGAAGTTTTTGAAGATCGAAGCTTCCTCTTTAAATCTATATAAGATTCGGAATTTTTCATTGTGTAAATCTCGAGAATCACACCCCTGAAGCTCGTGGCTTTGAACCGCCGCCGAGATCGCCTGGCGTCGCCGAACCCGACCGCTCCACCACCGGTCCCTGCGCCTCTCCTCCCTCTTCGACCTCATGCAACCCGATTCCAATATCGTGCAACGGTTTGGGCGAAAGATCAAAACCTAGTTTTGAAGATCGAGCTGAGGTAACGTCTTTATATTATTTAAACTATTTAATAGCACTTCTAAACACTACCGTTTTTGATTTCACTGTAAAAATCATATCTTTTTTGTTTCTTGATGAAATTCAGTGAAACAAGAGACAGTGGACTCGTGTGGACGTCTTCTACATTCTAGATGAGACCGCATATGTTTCTGAGCCTTCTTCTATTTTTGGTGGAGTGGAAACTAATGTGAGATTTCTAATTTATAAACAATATGGAAAACGACGATGTATAAATTATATAGTCGATGTATGAGTTATATAAGCATTGTACACCTCTTGTATAAGCGTTGTATAAGTTGTACGTTCGATGTATAAGTTGTATATGCATTATAAAAATTATATATGTGTTGAAATAGAAGTGAAATGCTTAAATATATATATATATATATGTATATATATATACGCCCCTCGTCCACAAACCATGGACGATATTTATTGATTGTGGTTGGTGTGAAAATTGGTTGATAGCGAATGGTTGATTGGAATTTTTTGTGGTTGATATTGATTGATTGTGGTTGAAAAATACCCGTTTGTGGTTGAAATGTTTGGTTGAAACCACACAGGATTAGTTTGTGGAAATGAAATAAATATACATGCCGCCTGCGTGCGAACTAGATGCATGATTCCCCATTGTCAAAAGCTGCGAGGCTTTAAGGTAGAGCGAGGAGCTGTACTAGGGACGGCCCCGGTTTTAACTACCCTACCGTTATGCTGCCGAAATTTTGAATAATATTCATGTGTTTGAATTATTTTCATTTGTTGAAACTATATTTATTCGTTGAATAGAAAACCGTAATGTTTTGAATCGATATTCATTCGTTGAATTGATATTCATGTGTTGAATGGTATTCGTGTTTCTAAATATAAAAATCACCTTTATATATATATATATATATATATATATATATATACAAACTATAGAAAACCTTCATGTGTTGAATCGATATTCATTCATTGAATTGATATTCATGTGTTGAATAGTATTCGTGTTTTAAATATGAAAATCACATGTATATATATATATATATATACAAACTATAGAAAACCTTCGTGTGTTAAATCGATATTCATACGTTGAATTGATATTCATGTGTTGAATGGTATTCGTGTTTTAAATATGAAAATCACATTTTTATCTATATATACAAACTATAGAAAACCTTCATGTGTTGAATCTATATTCATTCGTTGAATTGATATTCATGTGTTGAATGGTATTCGTGTTTTAAATATGAAAATCACATTTTTATCTATATATACAAACTATAGAAAACCTTCATGTGTTGAATCGATATTCATTCGTTGAATTGAAATTCATGTGCTGAATGGTATTCGTGTTTTAAATATAAAAATCACCTTTTTATCGATTTATATAAACTATAGAAAACCTTCATGTGTTGAATCGATATTCATTCGTTGAATTGAAATTCATGTGTTGAATGGTATTCATATTTTGAAAGAAATTGTTTTATAATAAAAATCTCATTTTTAACATCAATATGAAATGTATAAAATAATCTTTTTTTGAAATAAATTGTTTTATAATAAAAATCCTATTTTTATCACCTATATTAACTATATAAAATAATCATGTTTTGAAATAAATTGTTTTACATTAAAAATCACGTTTTTATTATATACATGAATTGGTAAAAATAGTGAAGTGTTGAAATAGAAGCCAGTTAGATAAAAATATCATTTTTATCAAATATATGAAAAGAATATAGCTTTGAAATCGAAGAATCGATATATATATAAATGGAATTGAAATATATCGAATAATGACGCTGCAGTTCGTATTTTGAAACCGTGATTTCAAACGATTAGTGCGGAAGATCCGACCATCCGATTTTCTTGAAATCGCAACTGTTGGGTTCGCTTTGGAAATATCTTTCTAACGGCACCAACTTTGTAAACATCCAACGGTTGGATTGTCTGGAATGTTTAATTCAAATCTAAAGAAAAACAGCGCCAGAATCGATTATATATATATAATTATATTTAATCGAATAACGACGCTGCAGTTCGTATTTTGAAATCGAAACTTCAAACGATTATACCGGGAGATCCGATCGTCGGATTTTCCCGAAACTAGAACTGTTGGATTCGTTTTGAAAAATCTTTCTAATGATGTAAATTTTGTGAAGATCCAACGGTTAGATTTTCAGATATGTGTAAAATAAATCTGAAGAAAAACAGCGCCACGACCGCGTTATGGCCCGAAGCGTCGTTTTGAATAAATTGGCTATTTTAAAATAAATAAAAATAGCGATAAATCATTATAAAATATTATAAATGATATGGATGTGATTTAGAAATTAACTGAAGGTTGGCTAAGTCGAATGGTTTCCTGGGTGTTGATCTAATGTTGGTTTCGGCCTTCGGGGTTAATATTTGGGAAATCGTTCTCTTACTGATTGACGGTTAGTGACTAATGAATTGAAATGATGCGTATGTATGTTAGTGTTGCACTTGTTTATTATATACGCGAGTTGTTCAGTAAGACCGGGTTTATCCCATTCTGAACATAATGAATCGACGATAAGAAATCAAAGATGAAGACGGTGGTCGAAGACCGGAGATCTTCACCTCGTTTGGATAGTAACCGAGGTCCTGATTGGGAGGCATCCCGAAATATGGATAATGAGTGGTGATCGTCCAGATGTACGTGGTGATCGATGGGTTTGCGAGGTATATAGTGCCTTTGGTTTCGTTCAGACCCAGAACGGACTTGCAAATGGACAGTGTGTCTGACATTGGAATTTATTCTGTGTGATTGACAACCATCAGTTACACGGTGTGAATTGCCTGTGTGGCATGTTAAGATGTAGTGATCAGGGCTTCTGTTGAAAAGCAAAGTCTTGTGGTGATGATCAAAGCACCGCCTGTGTTGCGTAGCTTTGTGTATAACGTGAAATCGCGAGCCTCACACCCCGGTATGAACCAGAAACAGGAGAGGACCTCAGGGAGGACATGCGTTTCTTTCTAGTTAGAAGTGGCGTCAGTGGTTTTACACGCCCTGACGAGTTTGACTTATGTGGTTGTTGCTGTTGCGAGGCGCCTCGGTTTGATCGGACGATCCGGGTCCGATGGAGTCATTCGTTGGCTCGTTTACGCCCCATAGGGCAGAGAAACGCAGTGTTCAGGAATTTTAATCCCCATCGGTGGACTGGCCCTGACGATCCAAGGGCCCACCTGAGTCTGGGTCCTGAGACATGGGCTAGATTGTCTAGAAGTCGGTAAGGACTATCTTTTGCCTTGGTTCATGACGGAAATCCAATTTCCAAATACGTGATAGTGCGGTTTTGATTGTATATATATATGGCGACATGATATATGGTACCCATGCCGTCTATGATTGATAACTATGATTCGAAATTGTTTTTGAAACATGTAAACACTGGTAATAATATCAAATGCTTTCATTTTATTCGTATCAATCATATTTTGGCCATTATAAGGTAAAACTCTATCCTCCGGTTTGCGTTGCATTGTGTGATGGGAACTGAGTCTTATAATGGCTTCATTTTTATAAAAAGCATTGCGATGTTTAAAAGAAAGATTTGTTTTAAAGCACTGGCAATCCAATGGAGTAAACCCGTTCCACGAAAGTGGCGTGGTCCTGTGATTAGCCATATTATAAATGTGTTGAGTAGATTTCTCATACCAGTCCCATGACTGACTCGTAGTTTGTTTCACTTTCAAACTCGGGTGCCCCTTTTCCTACACGGGCAGCCTTGTATTCAGGTTTAGCTGGCTCTTTCTGGAAAGCTGGAGCTGAAGATGGATTCTATTATTTATCTCTTTTTATGTTGTTCAGCTTCTATTGTACATATTTTGTTTATTTCCGCTGTAGACATTTATGTATAGCTGAACTGTATTTGTACTAAGTATGATCCTGTATACTGTGTAACTCTGATGATTAAGTTTATCCAGTATATTCTATTGTTCATTATCTGGTGTATTTATTTATTTCTGTTCTGCTATTACCTGTTTATGTGTATATTCCAAGGATTACCCTTGCCGCCGTCAGTACGGGGTTTCGGGGTCGTCATAGTTTTAGAGATTTAATTTTATATATCAAATCCGACATCCTAGAAGAGATGTTAGAATATTTTTTGTTGCATTGCAATTACATAAATAAAAGGTTTGTTCCCTGAAGGAATATCATACACTCCAGAAGTAGTGATTTCTTTTCTTTCTTGAATCTTACTTTTATTTAATACACCTAATTTTGTTACTACATTTAAGGTTTTTTTTTTGTATATTGATATGACATTTCAATAGTTTGTATATATTTATCTCTGGAAGAGATAAGTTCATCCCAGAAGCTATGATAACAAAATATATTTAGAGGATATTAGTATATTTGGAAATGATAAAATATCTCTAGAAGAGATCTGCTTATTTGAAAATAATAAAATATCTCCAGAAGAGATTTCTATAATTAATGGTGATAACTTTTTTGTAGAAAAAGTTTATATACAATATTTTTTTTTCAAATAAGGAACTTGAAGTTCATATGCAAATGAGGAACGTGAAGTTCATATGCAAACGAGGAACCTGAAGTTCATATGCAAACGAGGAACCTGAATTTTATATGCAAATGAAGAACCTGAATTTCATATGCAAATGTGAAAGATGATGATTCAAATTTAATGATTAAAGAAAATATGCATTTCGAAGATCATAAGCTAAAATTTAAATATTGATCTTAAATACCTGAAGTGTATGTAGAAGCAATTTTTGTTATAAAAATGGAAAATTTAAAACTGCAAATGGTAAGAGATAATGTAACAACCCGGAAATGCGAGCCAATTTAAAATTTTTATTTTGGCAATTTTAGCGAATTTTGAATATTTAAAATAGATTATTTTAAATAATATCAACGAGAAATTTATTTTGAATAGAATTAGAATGTATATTTTATATACGTCGTCGTTAGAATATAAATAATTATATATAATTATAAATGGAATTGAAAATGGCGCGGTAGTTCAATAATTCGATTTCAAACTTCAATTGAATGTACCGGGTGCAAAATAAACCGGATTTTAGTGAAACCAAAAATAATAGGATCTAATTGAGAATATCTTTCCAACGAATCCGAAAAATCGAAATTTCATAGCGGGAATCAAAAGATATGTCCAGTTGAAATTTCAGAATAGTCGCTATGGAATTTCGGCCATTGAAAATAGCCATTTTGCAAACGACCTCGGATTTCGACGAAACCACTTTTGTTGGATCCGTGATGTCAAGTTATTGCTAGATTCCAAATTTCATAATTTTCTGATTCAATATGTGAGCATGGAAAAGGAAAACGCGTTTGACCAGTTTCAGTTGATTTTAATCGACTAGAAATTGGCCATTTTTCAAACGGTCTCAGAATTCGACGAAACTAGTTTTGTTAGAACCGTATCATCCATACAAAGCTAGAAAATATTTTTGGGAATTTTTAGAGGCTATATGTGGCCCCATTAAATTGAAATACGCGTTCAAATTCAATATATAGAGTTATATTTTGATTTTGATGAAAACTGATCGAAACGATTGAATCAGCCTACGATACATATCCCATTGTGTTCGGAATGGGGGTAATTAGCTATGGACGACAGGCGGTGGGTTCGATTTCGAGGTCGAAATAAAAAGTTACTTTTTGAATTGAAAATGAAAATGAAAATAATATAATATATATATACCCCACCCCTTTTTCTTCAATCCCCAAACCTGTTGACCCTCCCCCTTCAGAAAACCCGTCGCTACCCCTAACCCCCCTCGATCTCGAAGCCGCCACCCCACCTGGCACACGCCGCCACCGCCGCCACCAGCGTGACCTCCCCCTTCTCCTCTACATCGACGCCCTCTCTCCTTCCCTCCCCGAGGTCGCGGTTCTCCAATCCGAGCCCCAAATCGTAGCCACAGCCACCACAGCCTGCCGCCATCCCTAGCGCGCCTCCTCGGCCATCTGACCCCACCTCCGATGATCCCTGCGCCCTTTTCTCCCCCTCCTTCTTCCCCGAACCCAAACAGCCCCCGAACCTCGTAAAACACAAACCCTAGCCATCGTGGGTACTGCCTCGCCGAAGGGTATTCGATCCAGGTCTGTCGCATCAGAGATGGAGCAAATCGAAGCCCTGGTTGCATGCTTGAAGACGATGCGTGAAGTCCTTATCCAAAAGAGAACGACGACAAAAAGGTGAGTTCTTTGTTTAAAATTATGAAATTTGTTTTAAAATAGAAAATCAGTTTTGTTTTAAAACAGAAAAATGTGATTTCTTTTGAATAAAAAGGCGGATTTTTCTATATGTGAATAAGGTATAAAAATTGGATTTTTATATAGTAAAGATTATAAAAATATAATTTTTATTTAGCTAGAGTTATAAAAATATAATCTTTATTAGGAGAGGAGCGATATAAAAATATAATTTTTATAAAGAAGTAAAGATAAAAATTCAACTTTTATATATGTAGTGGGTTAAAAATCTGATTTTTATACACTAGAGAATGAAGATTCGATTTTTATATATGTAGTGAATGTGGGCAACAAAAGTGACAAAGAGCGGGAACGACAAGATTTCCTACATAAGAAGAGTCGCGGAGTTGGATTAGCTATTGGTGAGAACTTCTCACTTTAAATCTTGTTTTTCTAGTTATAATATATATACTAGGATGCAGACGGTGCTTAGCAGCACCCGACACCCGTCATCCATAGACCATGGATGGCTTGTATGTTTGATTGTTTGTTGTGATGAAAATTGATTGTGTAATGTGAAATGAAATAAAATATTTATATAAATAAAAATATTTTACCGTTAAAAATAATTTTTAACGGGTATGTGAATAAATAAAAATCTGTGTTTGTTGATGTGAAACCCCACATGGGTTTTGGGATGATATTTGAAGTCCACTCATCCCGATTGATTAGTTGTATGTTGATCGATTGATTGACAGGCTGTTATAAGTGTTAGATATCTATATTTGATGCTTATACAGTGTGGTGCACTTTGGATGATGATTGATTATTTATTGTTGTGATTATATACATGTGTTGTATGGAATCCATATAATTAACATTATATGGTAATTGATCGGGCCTCATTCCAATCGGGAAAATAGAAAAATAATCATGTGTAGAAAAATAATCATGTGTGAAAATAATCATGTGTTGAAAAATAATCATGTGTGAAAATAATCATGTGTTGAAAAATAATCATGTGTTGAAAATTATCATGTGTTGAAAGAAATATTTTAATAATAAAATTTACATCTTTATCATATTTAAAATCATTCTCTTACTACTTTACAGTTGGAGTCTGATTTAAAAATCAAACGATAGATACCATAATTTTATAAAATATATTAAATAACAAAAATAGTCATGTGTTGACAGTGCTTATGTGTTGAGAATATTCATGTGTTGAAAGAAATATAGATTCATATGTTGAATAGAATAAATATTCATTTGTTGAATAGAATAACAAATTTATTGAAAGATATAAAGCCGCGTCGATTAGAGTTGCGCCATTTTGACGTGAACGATATTTATATCGATTATATTCGTTTTTATAATGAATATTGAAAAGTGAATTTGAATTGAAATCGAATAAAAGTGAATTTGAATTGAAATCGAATAAAAGTGAATTTGAATTGAAATCGAATAAAAATGAATTTGAATTGAAATCGTATAGAAGTGAATTTGAATTGAAATCGATTTGAATTGAAATCAATTTGAAACGAATTTAAAACGATTTATAAAATACGTTTTAAAAAGAAATCGATGGAATATATATAATATATATATATATATTATATATATAATGGCCTGAATAGAACGCGTCGCGCGGCGGCAGTTCATAAATTTCGACCATTGGCTTCGAATTGACGTGGAGGGAGATCCGACCGTCGGATTCTCCTGAAACCGGAATCGTTGGGTTCATATCGAAAATAGCTTTCCAATGAATATTAGAAATTTGAAATATAACGGTTGGATTTGGAATTATGTCCAAATCAAATTTGGAAAAGGTCGCTGTAAGTGCAGTTCGATGGCCGTTGATGGAAATCGGCTGTACGGGCCTTGATAAAATTATTAAAAATATCAATAATTTGTGTAAAATCATAAGAAATAGTTTATGAAGAACTGGGATGAAAAACTCCACATTTGAAAAGATAAAATTAGATTTTTATCGAAATGAACTAGTTTTGAACTAGAATTAAAATCAATTTATTTTTGAAATAAATAAATTGAATTTGAAAGGGGTTTTAAAAATAATCAAAATTCCCAATATGTGAATTGGACTGGATTTGAATCGAAATTATCTTCGGAATATTTCGATGTTGGATTTCGTGATTATACATATATTGTTATGGGAATTTGAAAGATATATTTATATCGTTATTTCCAATATGATATTTGTTGGTTTCAGAATTTGATGTTGAATATAAGCTGATCTATTTTCTATTCAGAGCCTTGTATTTAATATCAAATGTGATTTGGGTTTATCGTGAATCATATTTTAGATGACATTGGTTCTTTAACCCGGTTAAAGACAGGATATTGATTTTTGAAAAGATTAAAACTAAGTGGAGTTTTAATGAATCTTTAATTAGATTGAAATGTGAATTGATGATTTAAATTATCAAATCTGAAAGGTGATCGAGAATGGAGTACCACCAGTTTTTCTCCAAAGCGATAGTTAAATCTTTAATTAGATTTGAACGTGAAATGGTAATTAATTTTACCGATAACACTGTGGTGTTAGATATGGAGTATTACCAGTTTTGCTCTATGGGATATATAGGTTAGGATTGGGAAATAAAATAAATAAATAATTACTTCGGTGTGGTTCGCTAATCCCGACTAGTTTGAAATGATATCCAAAGGAAGATTAAAGAATAAATTTAGAAGAATTTTTCTTTGATAAAATTAATGGGAACGTTTCCCTAAGAATGTGATTTTGTGAATAAAAGAATATTCTGAATTGGAATGAGGCGTTTGTTGTGTTTGTGTAACATTTGTTTATTATATACGTGGGTTATTCAGAAAGGCCGGGTTTATACCCATTCTGAATAACCGATTCGGCGATAAGTAGAAGATGAAGACGGTGGTTGAAGACCGGAAGTCTTCACATCGTTTGGGTGATTACTGATGATCTCGATTGGGCTGTACACCCAAGAGGAGAGAAACAGTTGGTGATCGTCCAGACGTACTTGGAGATCGATGGATATGCGAGGAAAGTGCCTCCGGTTTCGTTCAGACCCAGAACGAACTTGTAAATGGATTGTGTGTCTGACATTGGATTTTATTCTGTGCTGATTGATCTCTATTAAATATACATCTGTTTGGCGGCAGAGAATTTATTCTCTTGCTTAACGCCCTTCTCTGATACGTACGAGCTCAGAGGTTGTATATCGATGGACATCAGTCGCATGGAGTGAATTGCCAGTGTGGCACGCGTAAGTGGCAATTGATCAAGGCTTCTGCTGAAAAGCAAAGTCTTGTGGTCGATGATCAAAGCACGGCCTGTGTGGCGCAGCTTTGTGTATAGCGTGAATTCGCGAGCCTCACACCTCGGTATGAGTCAAAAACAGGATAGTGACTACAGGGAGAGCACGACGTTTCTTTCTAGCTATGGGTGGTGTCAGTGCTTAAACTGGCTGACATTTATATACTTTTCACCTGTGTGGTTGTTGTATGAGGCGCCTCGATTTTAGGTCTGTTAGGACCGGGAAACGTGTGTTCAGGAATAATTAATCCTCAAAAGTAAGAGAGGACCGGCCCTGAAGATCCAAGGATCATAGTGGGGTCCTGAGACATTTGCTAGAGTGTCTCGAATCGGAGAGGAGCTTGCCCCTTGCCTCGGCTCATGACGGAAATCCAATTTCCAATACGTGATATTACGGTTTTATTTGTAGAACCTAGTATGGCGACATAGTGGTATGGGTCATTCATGCCGCCTATGATTGATATTTATGATTGAAATTGTTTTGACACTATACACTTATAGTAATATCAAAATAATGTGTTTTAAAAGTATCAAGCATGCTTTGGCTATTATAAGGTAAAAACCCTATCCTTCGGCTTGCGTTGCATTGTGTGATGGGACCTGGGTCTTATAATAGCTTCATTTTTCTTTATTTAGCATTGCACTGTTTGTTTTAAGCACTGGTATTCTTGGGAGGAAACCCGTTCTGTGTTATACGGCGTGGTCCCTTGATTTACCTAACTTTAAAATAAAGATTAATAACTGTTTTAGTTCTCACACCAGTCACATGACTGACCTGGAGGTTATTGTTTGAACCTAAACTCTGGGTGCCCTTATTTTTGACACGGGCAGCTAGTAGTTTTGGTTTTGCAGATATATATTCACAGGATCCTGATTTACAGCTGGAACGATGCTAGGAAAGCTCTGTATCCGTGTATTACTTTCAGTTGTGTTTTGTATTATTTTCCGCTGCTATGTAATTTATTGTAATCTCTGATATTTATCGAATGTATTTTATTCATTCATACTCTGTATATTCTTGTATCTGATGGAATTATTGTAATATACAATGAAATGTTCTTATGTTTGCGTTCTATTTTGTCTTGTCCTCAATGCAATCCGTGCTTTCCTTACCGGGGAAGTTCGGGTCGTGTCAGATAATTTTGATATGAATAGAAAGATCTAAAAGATTTTTATATGGATTGTATAATTTAAACCTTAAACATGTAATTTTTTTATGTTGTGAATTTTATGTATAGATCTACAAGTTTACGGAATTATTCATATAAAAGAATGCAAAATATTAGTTCTATAATTATGCACTTTTACTCAATTATCGATTAGACATTATGCATATATGTGGTATTTTAGAAAATATGATTATTGGGAATGCAGTACAACTATAAGTTGTTTATTTCAGTTCTGATGTTGATCAATACTGTAGCTAGATCCAAATTTTGTTATGTTATTATAAGTAAAATTTATTTATTTGATTCATATATTTAGACTGTATGTTATTTTCGCAATTTTTTTTATAATCAATGGATTAAAAGTATTGTTATGGTAATATATATTGTATTACCATATTATCATAAATGTATTAAAAGCATTGAATATTTTAAGTTAAATGATGTATATTTTTGTTTGGAATAAGTATAGTCGTATGTATTATTATTTGATGTATTTGGCAACTAATATCTAATGTAATGGAAGAAGTTGTATAACTCAAATTTGAGACCTGAAGTCTTGAATTATGAAAAAAGGGAATTTTTCGATAAAGTTTACAAGTTTGAATTCTTGAAAATTTGCAAGAATGTAAAAGCTTCTAAAATAGAAGTATGTTAAAAGATTGAGAACCAGAAGTTTATCATAAATTTATAAAATTGATATACATATGTATGTGTATATATATGCATAGAAACTTGAAGTTCCTTAATCAATGAACTTGAAATACTTCATAATTTAAAAGCCTGAAGCATTATTGAAACTGAGTGAAATAATAACATTATACTTCTTAAGAAGTTACATCATATGCGACAATGATAATGCATCCAAAGATTGCACAATTTTTAAAATGAATTATATCTTGCTTATATATTTATATTTACATATTGTATTGAAGAATAAATTTTAATAACTTGAAGTTGTTTATATATTTTATTTGAACTAGAAGTTCAATACAGTTTAACAACTTGAAGTAGTTTATATATTTTATTTGAATCAGAAGTTCAGTATTGATTAACAACTTGAAGTTGTTTACATATTTTATTTGAACCAGAAGTTCAATACAGTTCCAAATCAGAAGTTTTGGATATTATGATACGATCTTTATGATTCGCATTGACATTGCTTGATAAGCAATAATAAATGATTGGAACCTTATAAACATTTTGTTCTAAAATCGATAACTCGAATGAGAGATAATATGCAAATCAATTGTATACGTAATACGTGGACGCACATATATACACATATATGCGAATATTTATTTAACAACCTGAAGTTGTTATGAGCTCATAGTATAAATTATGTATATATTATTTAGTAATTCAAAAATTCGATTGACATCAATGTTGAATGACCTGAAGTCATGTGCATATTCAAATGATTGAAAATTCCTCCAAGTTACCAGATCAATCAAAGGGAATAAGAAATACTATATGAATGCATCTTATGTAATAACCCGGAAATCTGAGCTAATTTAAAAATTTTATTTTGGCAATTTTAGTGAATTTTGAATATTTAAAATGATTTATTTTAAATAATGACGACGAGAAATTTGTTTAGAATAGAATTTGAACGTATATATTTATATAGATCGTCATTTGAATATAAATATTTATTTTAAATTATAAAAGGAATTGAAAATGGCGCGGTAGTTTGAAAACTCGATTTCAAATTTCAATTCGATGTACAGGATTCAAAATAAACTGGATTTTAGTGAAACCAAAAATATTAGAATCTATTTGAGAATATCTTTCCAACGAATCCGAAAAATTAAAATTTAATAGCGGGAATAAAAAGTTATGCCTTGTTGAAAATTCAGAATAGTCGCTATGGAATTCTGGCCCTTAAATATGGAAATTTTGCAAACGACCTCGGTTTTCGGCTAAACCACTTTTGTTGGATCCGTGATGTCAAGTTATTGCTAGATTCCAAAATTCATAATTTTTCGAATCAATATGTGAGCGTGGCAAAGGAAAACGTGTTTTGACATTTTCAGTTGATTTTAATTGACTGGAAAATGGCCATTTTTCAAACGGTCTCAGAATTTGACGAAATTAGTTTTGTTAGAACCGTATCATCAATACGAAGCTAGAAAATATTTTCTGGAATTTTCAAAGTTAGTATGTGGCCCCGATAAAATAAAATGTGCGTTCAAATTCAATATATAGAGTTATATTTTGATTTTTACGAAAACGGATCGAAACGATCGAATCAGCTTACGATACATATCTCATTGTGTTCAGAATAGGGGTAATTAGCTATGGACGATAGTCTGTGGGTTTGATTTTGAGGTCAAAATAAAAAGGTACCTTTTTGAAATAATTAAATAATATATAATAAAACACCTCACTCCTCTCTATACTCTCAGCCCCCCCCCCCCCCCCGTTCGAAATCAATTCAGATTGATAAAACAAATAAAAATAAAAAAATAAAAAAAGGGGTTCGCGCCCCTATACCGCCGCCGCCCTCCACCCTGGCGCCGCCTCCCCCCTTCTTCCTCGATCCTCCTCCCGCTCCATCTTCCTTCCTTTGCAAAAACCGGCGCCCTCCTCCTAAAAACCCTAAACCGCCAACGTGGGCCCCCACCTAGCCGCCTCATCGACTGCGACGCCCACACCAGACCCTCCTCCGCTCCGATGATAACTGTAAGCTTTATATTTTCTTATTTATTTTATTTACCTTTTTAGTTAGTTGTTTACTTTTATTTTAAAGTAATTAGCTGATAGAAATAAAAATTGAGGTTTTATATTATTTATTACAAAGGTGAGATTTTTATCTATAAAAAGATATGATTTTTATTTATAGAAATATGGTTTTTAATTTGAGAAGTTGGTTTTAAAAATATGTTTTTTTAAGAAAGATTAGATTTTTATATACTATCATGGTTCGAAAATAACAAGATTTTAAAACTGAAGTTAGAATTGTTTTTGAATTATATAAAGCTAAGATTTTTATTATAATTAAAGATAAGATTTTTATCTTAGTAAAAACGATATTTTTATAATAGAAAAGGTCGTATTTTTATATAGTTAATCAAATAGAAAATGTCGAATTTTTATATTAGAAAAGTCTGAATCTTTATGTAGTTGAAATGGTGAAGTAAAAATGAGATTTTTTATATATGAAGACATAGGGAATAAAAATATAATTTTTATATAGTGAGCAGAATAAAAATAGAATTTTTATCTATATAGTAGCGATGTAAAAATAGAATTTTTATCCATATAGAGCGATTATAAAAATGCGATTTTTATATACATAGCAACAATATAAAAATGTTATTTTTATATATGTAGTGGCTACGGACAATGAAATTGACAAAAGGCGAGCACGAGGAAGATTCTACATACGAAGAGTCGCGGTGTATTAGTTTAGCTAGTCGGTGAGAACTCCTCACTTTTATTTTAATTTCTAGTTGAAATATATACTAGGATGGAGGCGGTGCTTAGCAGCACCCAACACCCGTTGTCCACAGACCATGGACGACTTGTGTGATTGTTTGTGTTGTGAAATTTGACTGTTGATTGTGATATGAAAAGTATTCATGTGTTGAAAATAAAATAATTTCATGTGTTGAAAGTAAAATAGTTTCATGTGTTGAAAATAAAATAATTTCGTGTGTTGAAGTAAAATAATTTCATGTGTTGAAATAAAATATATATTCATGTGTTGAAATAAAATATATATTCATTTACAAATCGAACGATTTGTTTATGTACACCGATTTGACTGATATTGACTGGGACGATAAATTTTACACATCGTCCAACTGCACAAATAATATTCAGTGTTTGTGGATTAAAACCCCACACGGGTGTTGGGATGATATTTGGCGTACACTAATCCCAATTATTTAGTTGTATGTCGATCGATTGGTCGATAGACTGTGTAAGCGTTAATTATTTAGATTTAATGCTTATGCAGTTGTGTAGTGCACATTGGATGATGGTTGATTATTTATCGTTGCTATTATATACATGTGTTTTATGGAATCCATATAATTAACATTATATGGTAACTGATTGGGCCTCATTCCAATTGGGAAAATAAAGAATATAAAAAAAAGAATATTAATGTGTTGAATAGAATAAAGAATATTCATGTGTTGAATAAAATATATAGTCATGTGTTGACGATACTCATGTGTTGAGAATATTCATGTGTTGAAAGAAAAATAAACAATCATGTGTTGAAAGAAAAATAAATATTCATGTGTTGAATAGAAATATATATTCATGTGTCAAATAGAATTAAAGCCGTGTTGATTAGAGATGCGCCATTTTGACGTGAACGATATTTATATCGATTATATTCGTTTTTATAATGAATATAGAAAAGAAAGAGATTTCAAAATTTAACGTTTTGAAAATATTATCATTTGTATATCGATGATGTGGAATATTCAATTTCGATTCGAAATTGAATATGAAGTTGAAATCGTTTCGAAAACGAATTTAAAACGATTTATAAAATACGTTTTAAAAGGAAATCGACGAAGTATATATTATATATATTATATATATAATATAATGGCCTGAATAGAACGCGCCGCGCCGCGGCAGTTCGCGAATTTCGACCATTGACTTTGAATGGATGTTACGGGAGATCCGACTGTCGGATTCTCCTAAAACCGGAACCGTTGGGTTCGTATCGAAAAGAGAATTCTAACGAATATTAGAGATTTGAAATCTAACGGTTGGATTTGGAATTATGTCCAAATCAAATTTGGAAAAGGTCGATGTAAGTGCAGTTCGATGGCCGTTGATGGAAATTGACTGTACGGGCCTTGATAAAATTATTAAAAATATCAATAATTTATGTGAAATCATAAGAAATGATTTGTTAAGAATTGGGATGAAAAATCCCAAATTTAAAAAGATAAAAATAGATTTTTATCGAAATGAACTAGTTTTGAACTAGAATTATAATCCCATTTATTTTTAAAATAGATAAAGTGGATTTGAAATGGTTTTGAAAATAACCAGAATTTCCAATAATTGAATTGGAATGGATTTGAATTGAAATTGTGTTTGGAATATTTCGATGTTGGATGTAACGACACGGATTTCGCCCGGACCTAATCGATCGCTAAACCGACCAAGACCGTTCGAATCCCGCATACGCTAACTTTGGGTATACAACACATCAGAACAAATAACAGAAGACTTTTATAAACATCATAATAATGTTACATCAGAGTACAGAATATCAGAGTATATCGAAAATAATACACAGCGGAAGATAAATTTACATAAATGTAATACAATGCACAGCGGAAATATAAACTACACAGCGGAAGACTAACGATGCTCTGGACGCAGCTTTAAGCTTCAATCCAGGATCCTGCTCATATATCTACAACATAAACTACTCGACTGCCTGTGTGGAAAATAGGGGCACCCGAGTTTGCAAGGGAAAAGCAAACTACAGTTCAGTCATGGGACTGGTGTGAGTAACTCTAAATAGTTATAACCTTATATAATTCATATGGCATATCACGGGACCACGCCGCTAACGCGGATCGGGTTTACCCCCATGAATGCCAGTGTATAAACAACAATCAATATAGATATATAGATCTACTATGTATCAATCAACATGTAATATTCCAATCTACCCACTTAGATTAATCACTACACTTAGAGTTTCCAAATCCAATTCAATTTACAGAAATTATTCCTTTGGATTTTATTCCCGATTTCTTATTTCAAATCATTTGAAATACATATCTAACTTTCTATATCAAAGTAGATTTCACTTCGGGATCTCAAATCAAATCGTTTGGAAATATGAATTCCAAAACATAACAATGTATACAAACAAGTATGCAACCAAATATCGTGCTCCCCATTGACAAGGCAAAGGGTACGCACCTAGCAACTCGATATATATAAATGTGCACCTACCCCACATAAGAGCAGGCTACACCGACGATGCACCTCCCACACATGGAGAGCATACACCGCCCTCTCACCCATACTTTTAGTCTCAGGGTTACCCGAATCTTTAGCCACATACTAAATCATTTCATATCCCGAAGTAGGGAAAATCATTTCACAACATAATAATTACAAGTACTTTCAAAATATAGTACTTCACATCAGTAATTCACACATATGATCAGTCACTATTAATCACATAACCTTTGAGCTCGTATGTCTCAAAGAAGGGTGTTAAGCAAGAGAATAAATTCTCTGCCACCAAACAGATATGTTATGAATAGCTACTAATCGAATACGCGATGAACCACAATGTAAAACATAATACATTTCTAAATCATTTTAGAAATCATCGGGTTTAGGCCTCGAAATCCTATCTGTTTTATAAAACATTCCCTGTCCAAAATCGGGAATATATTTCTTTTCACTTAAGAAAAACATCATTTCAAAATCATTCATTAAATTTTGAAATATATAACATCACTAAACACCTTATAGTTAAATCGTGAAGTGTTTCACAAGGTGTTAACACACAGATATTTTTACCCAACCCAATGCTAAATGTAAAAGCATATTCTGCTCATAAACTGGTCATGTAACACCCCGGATTTTTCCGTTAACAGTAAATTAACAAATTAAAGTATAATTAAATTGTAACAGAAAAATTAAGGGAAACGGACATCACCATTGCGTTCGTCTCGGAATTCTGCTTGAGATAGAGTCCGAGTTTGCGCAAAACGGATAACATATGAAGAAGATATCTTTAATTTAAATATTACAGCAAAACATGAAAAAAGAGAAGTAAGGAGAGGACAATAATTATTATTATTCTAAGACTTATTAACAAAAGCCTCTGTAGCTCAGTTGGTTAAGGCATTGGATTTGTAGCATGGAGGTCGGGGGTTCGAACCCCGGCGGCGACATAATTTTTATCTCTGTTTTAGAGAGGGCCAACTGAGCATGCAAATACATGTACGTATACAAATTCAAATTTTGAAAGGATAAGAACGTACATATAAGGAAATAAAGAAAATATATGTATATATATGAGAATATATATATATATATATATATGCAAAAATATATGTATACAATAGATAAAATTCAAATAGACTAAAACAGCTCAATTTAAAGTTTAAATTTTGAAAATCGAACCCAGTCCCTTCTGGCTGGCCTGGTCTGTGTTTGGTCGAATTTCTGTGGGTTGCTTTGTCATTAGGGCTAGGTGGCAAGTTTTAATTGGTCCCTCTATCTAATGAATGGCTACGATCTAACCTAGCAACATCAATGGTTCTAATCAATTCCTAACCTCTATATAAACAACCCTAGACTAAACCCTAGTCTATTCATTCAAATTAAGAGCATAGCCGCCATGTTGCTGAGGAACGACTAAGAGTAGCCGCCATCTAGAGAGAGAGGATTAGGGAGAAAGTTCTAAAGCCTAAAGCAATTCAAGCAACCTAAAGCTAATCAATTCAACAAAGAAATCATATCTCTTAATTAGAGAATTTGCCGCAACCATTGTAATTAGAGTATTACTTTGGTATGAACAAATGATTGTGTAGATATGTATGCTTGAATTGTGGCAATGAAATTCGTATTTGTGCGATTTATATACTTTTGGATATTCTGAATTATGTCATTCAATTATAAAGAACTACATGCGGTAGTTCTATGCAAATATACGTTTGGAATATTGCGCAAATTATGTAGTCTATGTTGAAGCTACATGTATGTAGTTGATTGAAATTCATGCAAGTTTGGGGCTTTGTTATTATGCCATCATGATGTCTATTTTGTGCATAAATCATTTTGCAAGTAATTGAGACAAGTTTGGTTGTTATAGTTCATATGAAACTATGTTGGAATTTTGACACCATAATCCATGTATTAAGTCATGCTTTTGCAAAACTTATGAATATGGCTAGGCTATGAATGATATTGGGCATAATTGAAATTCATGATTAAGTCTATCTTGTTTAAAAGAATTATATGATGACATATGTGAGACATGGCTAAGTTAGACACAAAAATCCCTTTTTTGCAAGCTAAAAGCAAACACCATGATTAGGAATATTTATGCATAAGTATACCATCGTTATGTGATTAAATTTAATTAAGTTGAACTATGCTTTTGTGTTAGTAACAAAGTATCCTCTTTGTAAACATGTAGAAACCTTATGAACATGACTTGTTTATATTTATGCCATGAACAAATTTAACTATACCTATGCCATGTTTATGCTAGAAGTATTTATGCCATGCTTATGTTTGACATTATGCCATGTTTATGCTAGAAGTATTTATGCCATGCTTATGTTTGACATTATGCCATGTTTATGCTAGAAGTATTTATGCCATGCTTATGTTTGACATTATGCCATGTTTATGCTAGAAGTATTTATGCCATGCTTATGTTTGACATTATGCCATGTTTATGCTAGAAGTATTTATGCCATGCTTATGTTTGACATTATGCCATGTTTATGCTAGAAGTATTTATGCCATGCTTATGTTTGACATTATGCCATGTTTATGCTAGAAGTATTTATGCCATGTTTGACATTATGCCATGTTTATGCTAAAAGTATTTATGCCATGCTTATGTTTGACATTATGCCTAAGTAAAAATATAGGTTCATGGGTCAATAATGATATCTCAATTACAAGTTCACATGCTTTGATTCATGTCACCTATGTTACCACTATGCAAGTACACCAGTTTCTATTATGTATTTCCAACGTCATATGCAAGTTCATGCGCTCACCTTCCCCTCTTTGTGTATGTAATTACGCCATAAGCCTCCCCTTTTCGCATGGCTAAATTGGTCTTTAAAAGGCTAAGCCCAATATATATAAATGGACGTGTAAAACGGGGGAAAATAACGTTGGGTTAAAAATTAATTAATGAATGAAAATATGAAATAGAAGGGCCCAAAGTCAAGTATGGGTTGGGCCCATGGTTGGTGTAAACTTTACACCATTAACATAATAATGGGCCGCAAATATTTACATATAAGAAATAAAGAAGAATGACAAAATATGTAAATGTAGAAAAGACGATGTGTTTAACCCGAGGTTGGATTGAGTTGTGATGTAAACCTGCCCGGAACCGCCCGGCTGTCCAGTAGTCACAACAATACCTATCCAATGTGGGAGGTTAAGCATGGAGCCCAGCAAGGACCCGAGGTTAGACTGAGTTGTGGCGTAAGACTGCCCGGAACCAACCGGCAACAGGCAGCCACAACAATACCTGTCTAATGTGAGAGGTCAGGGCCTTAATAAGACAATTAAGGCTGAGTCAGGATTGTTAGGATTAAGTGAACTAAAGACTTAATCAAAATGGAACATGCTAAACTAAACGGACTGGTGGGGTTAGGTTAGGAAACACTTAACCAACTTAGCATGTTGGCTAGAGATAGAAAACCTAGTAATGGGGGACCCTTTTCAGCAGTAACCCTAGAAGGTGTATCAGGATACCCTGAAACTAGGCAGGGTGGGGCACGATTACTGGGCTGATTGTAAGAGGTCAAATCGACGGCGGTGGTGTAGCAGTGTAGGTTCTAACGGAGTGCGGGCGTGCACACACTCCGGCGCAGAAAAATAAGGCACTGGACACCAGTAGCATACCTGTGCACTCTAAGGTTGTGTCGGGTTGCCACTATGGGACTTTATACACCCCATGGTGGGACCAGCATAGGTAACTACGACATCGGGGGCCGTAAGACACATGTAACTATGCGAGTAGGAGCCGATCATCGTAGAATGGATCACATCACCCTGATTTTGGGGTGCAAATTGGAAACTAGTTTATATGGGTTCAGAGATTAACATGGGGTACGATAGTATATTCGACCCTAGATAACTTAACCAAGTTTATAATGTTGCCCACTTCCTGTTTTACTTATCATACCCAGTTCTTTATTCATAGACAAAGTAGTACTAGACTTACTCAGGCTTTATGTCTGACTCTATTTTTCTTTCGTCTTCTTTCTTCCGTTCCCCCCCCCCGGTCCTCAGGGAGGGAACACAGCAGCTTGACCTACCTCAACATCCAGCTTGAAGAAGAGAAATGTATTGCTTGGACTTTCCTGTTTTGAACTATGGCTTTGGACAATCCACTATGGGGCTTTGGCAGTTTGTCTACGTTTTATTTATGCTTCTTTAAAAATAATGTACTCAAGACAGATTATGAAGTGTTATGTTATGTTTTTGGAAAGGATGTTGTTGTAACACGTATTTGACTTTATGAAATAAAGTTTGTTGTTCTTCCGCTGTTTACAAATATGTGTTCTTATATCTGTCTTGTATATCTGTGACTTGTACTTATAAACTTCCACCAAAATTAGGGCATTCCCTTTGAGAGTGACCCTAACGGAGGTGGGGTGTTTCACTTGGTATCAGAGCATAGGTTTACCAGATAAGATAAAAAGTTTTGGAAATTTATTTTGAAAAAGGAAATTTAAAGAAGCATTTTTAAAAGATAAAAATATTATTTTATTTTAAAAAAGGCAAAGTCCACTCCCCAAAGCCATAGGTACTATCTCTTATCCTTCGTTTTGAATCTATCCCTTTTGTTTCAGCATGTCCGAAGATCTTAACTTGCCGGAAGGAGTACCAATACCTGGTTGGTTTAGACGATTCTTAGAAGCTAGGGCCACTCAACCAGGTCCTACCGTTCCTCCTCCCCCAGCTGCAGGGAATCATCCAGCTGCAGCAGCACCTCTTCCTCCACCTCCTCCACGAGGAAACGCGTTTGCTAAGATATGTAAGGATTTTAAAGCTATGGGAGGAAGGGATTTCCATGGAACTGAGTCCTTCGTAGCAGCTAGAAATTGGCTGAAGGAAACTGAGGATCTATTCATCATCTTTGAGGTAGAGGACAGACAAAAAGTACAATTGGCGGTGTGGCTATTGAAGGGCGAGGCTTCCTACTGGTGGGAAGTCACTAATGCTGAAAGACCAGTAGAAACATGGGAGGACTTTAGGGCAAGGTTTGAGACCAAATTTCTCTCAGATGCGGAAAGAAGTTTGCAGTTGGAGAAATTCTTATTTCTTAAGCAAGGAGACAAGACTGTTAGAGAGTATGTGAATCAATTTGATGAGCTGGCTAGGTTTGGGCTTGACCTAGTCAACACCCCGCACAAGAAGGCTCTCCGTTTCGTCAAAGGGTTAAATGAGCCATTACACAGTTTGGCCATGACACATATACCCATGGGGGCCACGTATGAAAGATTGGTGCAAATGGCATTGCTGAATGAGGAGGATAAGGGCAAGAAGGAGGCAAAGACAGAAAGCTCTCAAGGGAAGAAAGAGGGTTTGCAGCCTAAGAAGACAGACTTTAAGAAAGGCGGGGAAGGCAACAAAGAGAAGAGGACGTGTAATTTCTGTGGCAAAGTGGGGCACTTAGTAAAGGACTGCCGGAAAAAGAAGGCCAAGGAGAATGGTGGGTGCTTTTCTTGCGGTCAGACAGGCCACAGAGCTAAGGACTGCCCAAAGAAACGAGGGCAGGGGCAGGGGTCTGGATCCACTCCAGGGGCACTGGTTCATGTGCTGGAAGCGCCACCTTTGCAACAGCGAGGTACAAACACTTCTGTAGAAAGTGTAGTTTATCTTTATGATCACCCCGTTCGCACTTTATTTGATTCTGGCGCATCACACTCCTTTATCTCGTCTGCTTTAGTAGAATCTCTGCACCTAAAAACTAGTATGGTAGAGGACCCCTTAATTGTTTCAAACCCAATTGGGGGCCCAGCTCATTTGTCTATGATCTATTTGGATTTGAAAATTTCTATTCTAAGTGTAGAATTTGAATGTAGTGCCTTTGTTTTGGGCTTTGCGGGGTATGGTTTGATTTTGGGTATGGATTGGCTATCCAGTAATGGGGCCATCCTTGATTGTGAGAAAAGGGTTGTTAGGCTCCTAACCCAGCTCAGTAATACTTTGGAAATTTCTTGTAATCCCTCGTATGCGGTTATGCTTAGTTATCTTGAGTCGCTAGATGCCTCTGTTGAAAATTTGCAATCAGTTAGAGTGGTCCGGGAATATCCGGATGTCTTCGAAGAGGTGAAGGGCTTGCCTCCGAAGCGGGAAATAGACTTCCGCATATATCTTGTAGATAATGCAAAGCCCGTTGCGTTGCCCGTTAGACACATGGCTCCACGAGAAAGAAAAGAGCTCAGTAAACAGATTAAAGAGCTTCTAGAGAAGGGGTTCATTAGGTGGAGCATTTCAGAATAGGGCACTCCAGGAGTGTTCGCCACTAAGGCTGAAGGTTCATTTCACTTATGCATGAGTTGTAAAGAATCACCTTAGTAAGTACATTTGGCAACATAGTTGGACTTAGGAAGGGACTCCCTTGTGACCTAAAAGGAGTCCATCATGCTTAGTTTCCTAGAATCATATGTGGTGGTTGGGTTGATTAATTCTTTGGGTGTCAGTCTGATGTTGATTTCGGTCTTCGGGGCTGATGCTTAGAGAGTTCTTCTCCTAATCAATATATATGTGGCATAGATTTCCAGTTTTGACATTGCCTAATGGGCACAAAATTTTTACTTGCTTCTATCATTCGACTATACCTTTAGGTAGGACCATTTCCTATCATTAAGAAAATTTGGAAAATGACCTATAGATTAGAGCTACCCGAGAAATTGGCCGGAGTCCACAACGTTTTTCACGTTTCACATCTCCGAAAATGTCTATATGAGTCTGCTGAAGTGGTAGAGCCAAATATCCTCGAAGAGGCCGAAGTGGAACGCGAAGCAACCATAAGAAAAGTTCCAACCCGCATACTAGGAACGGAAGTGAAGAAGCTACGCAACCGCGAAGTCAAACTCGTCAAAGTTCAGTGGAGCGACGCCGAGGGAGACGCGACTTGGGAAACTGAAGCTAGAATACGCACTGCTTACCCTTTTCTTTTCGAGGGTACGTCCTTGATCTTTCTTTTTCCTTAAGTTGCGCTTTTATCTATCTTTTTAGGAATATCTCCTCGACCTTATCTTTTAGATAGAAACCTTTTGAATGAAAACATGTAATTGAAACATGTTATGTATGATGGTTGCAAGTGGTTGCAAGTGATTGCTAGTAGTTGCTCGTGGCTGCATATACACACACAATCTAGGTTTTAGATCGGCTCAGTCACTTCATATTGCATATGCATATATGTTTGCACTCGTATATGGTTGAATTGTAATGTGTTGTCATATGGATGTTGCATTTGTATGAAAGATTGTGCACCCATGTAGAATCATGAATAGGAAAAATCTGCATACATAATGGATACATGGCACTTACATGATTCGCATTAAGGAGGTCAACTGAATCAGTAGACCGCTTGATTTTGCATTAGATAAGTTCATGAACACACACACTTCGCATATGATCATGAAGCATTAGAAGTCTTTTAAGGACAATGGATGCTTGTGTTTGATGAATGAGTAGATGGATGATTGAATGTTAGGATTTACATTCTTCCTAAACTTGAAGATTTCGGGGACGAAATCCTTTTAAGTGGGGGAGAATGTAACACCCCGGATTTTTCCGTTAACAGTAAATTAACAAATTAAAGTATAATTAAATTGTAACAGAAAAATTAAGGGAAACGGACATCACCATTGCGTTCGTCTCGGAATTCTGCTTGAGATAGAGTCCGAGTTTGCGCAAAACGGATAACGTATGAAGAAGATATCTTTAATTTAAATATTACAGCAAAACATGAAAAAAGAGAAGTAAGGAGAGGACAATAATTATTATTATTCTAAGACTTATTAACAAAAGCCTTTGTAGCTCAGTTGGTTAAGGCATTGGATTTGTAGCATGGAGGTCGGGGGTTCGAACCCCGGCGGCGACATAATTTTTATCTCTGTTTTAGAGAGGGCCAACTGAGCATGCAAATACATGTACGTATACAAATTCAAATTTTGAAAGGATAAGAACGTACATATAAGGAAATAAAGAAAATATATGTATATATATGAGAATATATATATATATATATATATGCAAAAATATATGTATACAATAGATAAAATTCAAATAGACTAAAACAGCTCAATTTAAAGTTTAATTTTTGAAAATCGAACCCAGTCCCTCCTGGCTGGCCTGGTCTGTGTTTGGTCGAATTTCTGTGGGTTGCTTTGTCATTAGGGCTAGGTGGCAAGTTTTAATTGGTCCCTCTATCTAATGAATGGCTACGATCTAACCTAGCAACATCAATGGTTCTAATCAATTCCTAACCTCTATATAAACAACCCTAGACTAAACCCTAATCTATTCATTCAAATTAAGAGCATAGCCGCCATGTTGCTGAGGAACGACTAAGAGTAGCCGCCATCTAGAGAGAGAGGATTAGGGAGAAAGTTCTAAAGCCTAAAGCAATTCAAGCAACCTAAAGCTAATCAATTCAACAAAGGAATCATATCTCTTAATTAGAGAATTTGCCGCAACCATTGTAAGTAGAGTATTACTTTGGTATGAACAAATGATTGTGTAGATATGTATGCTTGAATTGTGGCAATGAAATTCGTATTTGTGCGATTTATATACTTTTGGATATTCTGAATTATGTCATTCAATTATAAAGAACTACATGCGGTAGTTCTATGCAAATATACGTTTGGAATATTGCGCAAATTATGTAGTCTATGTTGAAGCTACATGTATGTAGTTGATTGAAATTCATGCAAGTTTGGGGCTTTGTTATTATGCCATCATGATGTCTATTTTGTGCATAAATCATTTTGCAAGTAATTGAGACAAGTTTGGTTGTTATAGTTCATATGAAACTATGTTGGAATTTTGACACCATAATCCATGTATTAAGTCATGCTTTTGCAAAACTTATGAATATGGCTAGGCTATGAATGATATTGGGCATAATTGAAATTCATGATTAAGTCTATCTTGTTTAAAAGAATTATATGATGACATATGTGAGACATGGCTAAGTTAGACACAAAAATCCCTTTTTTGCAAGTTAAAAGCAAACACCATGATTAGGAATATTTATGCATAAGTATACCATCGTTATGTGATTAAATTTAATTAAGTTGAACTATGCTTTTGTGTTAGTAACAAAGTATCCTCTTTGTAAACATGTAGAAACCTTATGAACATGACTTGTTTATATTTATGCCATGAACAAATTTAACTATACCTATGCCATGTTTATGCTAGAAGTATTTATGCCATGCTTATGTTTGACATTATGCCATGTTTATGCTAGAAGTATTTATGCCATGCTTATGTTTGACATTATGCCATGTTTATGCTAGAAGTATTTATGCCATGCTTATGTTTGACATTATGCCATGTTTATGCTAGAAGTATTTATGCCATGCTTATGTTTGACATTATGTCATGTTTATGCTAGAAGTATTTATGCCATGCTTATGTTTGACATTATGCCATGTTTATGCTAGAAGTATTTATGCCATGCTTATGTTTGACATTATGCCATGTTTATGCTAGAAGTATTTATGTCATGTTTGACATTATGCCATGTTTATGCTAAAAGTATTTATGCCATGCTTATGTTTGACATTATGCCTAAGTAAAAATATAGGTTCATGGGTCAATAATGATATCTCAATTACAAGTTCACATGCTTTGATTCATGTCACCTATGTTACCACTATGCAAGTACACCAGTTTCTATTATGTATTTCCAACGTCATATGCAAGTTCATGCGCTCACCTTCCCCTCTTTGTGTATGTAATTACGCCATAAGCCTCCCCTTTTCGCATGGCTAAATTGGGCTTTAAAAGGCTAAGCCCAATATATATAAATGGACGTGTAAAACGGGGGAAAATAACTTTGGGTTAAAAATTAATTAATGAATGAAAATATGAAATAGAAGGGCCCAAAGTCAAGTATGGGTTGGGCCCATGGTTGGTGTAACCTTTACACCATTAACATAATAATGGGCCGCAAATATTTACATATAAGAAATAAAGAAGAATGACAAAATATGTAAATGTAGAAAAGACGATGTGTTTAACCCGAGGTTGGATTGAGTTGTGATGTAAACCTGCCCGGAACCGCCCGGCTGTCCAGTAGGCACAACAATACCTATCCAATGTGGGAGGTTAAACATGGAGCCCAGCAAGGACCCGAGGTTAGACTGAGTTGTGGCGTAAGACTGCCCGGAACCAACCGGCAACAGGCAGCCACAACAATACCTGTCTAATGTGAGAGGTCAGGGCCTTAATAAGACAATTAAGGCTGAGTCAGGATTGTTAGGATTAAGTGAACTAAAGACTTAATCAAAATGGAACATGCTAAACTAAACGGACTGGTGGGGTTAGGTTAGGAAACACTTTACCAACTTAGCATGTTGGCTAGAGATAGAAAACCTAGTAACGGGGGACCCTTTTCAGCAGTAACCCTAGAAGGTGTATCAGGATACCCTGAAACTAGGCAGGGTGGGGCACGATTACTGGGCTGATTGTAAGAGGTCAAATCGACGGCGGTGGTGTAGCAGTGTAGGTTCTAACGGAGTGCGGGCGTGCACACACTCCGGTGCAGAAAAATAAGGCACTGGACACCAATAGCATACCTGTGCACTCTAAGGTTGTGTCGGGTTGCCACTATGGGACTTGATACACCCCATGGTGGGACCAGCATAGGTAACTACGACATCGGGGGCCGTAAGACACATGTAACTATGCGAGTAGGAGCCGATCATCGTAGAATGGATCACATCACCCTGATTTTGGGGTGCAAATTGGAAACTAGTTTATATGGGTTCAGAGATTAACATGGGGTACGATAGTATATTCGACCCTAGATAACTTAACCAAGTTTATAATGTTGCCCACTTCCTGTTTTACTTATCATACCCAGTTCTTTATTCATAGACAAAGTAGTACTAGACTTACTCAGGCTTTATGTCTGACTCTATTTTTCTTTCGTCTTCTTTCTTCCGTTCCCCCCCCCCCCCCCCCCGGTCCTCAGGGAGGGAACACAGCAGCTTGACCTACCTCAACATCCAGCTTGAAGAAGAGAAATGTATTGCTTGGACTTTCCTGTTTTGAACTATGGCTTTGGACAATCCACTATGGGGCTTTGGCAGTTTGTCTACGTTTTATTTATGCTTCTTTAAAAATAATGTACTCAAGACAGATTATGAAGTGTTATGTTATGTTTTTGGAAAGGATGTTGTTGTAACACGTATTTGACTTTATGAAATAAAGTTTGTTGTTCTTCCGCTGTTTACAAATATGTGTTCTTATATCTGTCTTGTATATCTGTGACTTGTACTTATAAACTTCCACCAAAATTAGGGCATTCCCTTTGAGAGTGACCCTAACGGAGGTGGGGTGTTTCAGGTCAAGCACCATCCAAACAATCAATCAGTCACAATCAATATCAATAACCACATATATTTGGTTTACACTACATCTCATGTTTTGGTAAATTTAATCACCATTCATTCATTCAAATCTAATTAAAGATTTATTCAAACTCCAATTGGTTTCATCTCTAAAATCATTTCATATTGATTGTTCTACTTTTTGGAAATTAATCATGCTTTTACGCAGGTTAAAGAACTAATGTCATTTAAACACAGTTCACGACAAACCCCAAATCCAATTCGATATTAAACACAAGGCTCTGAATAGAAAATAGTATCAGCTTATATTCAACATCAAATTCTGAAACCAACAAATATCGTATTGGAAATAAGGATATCAATATATCTTTCAAATTTCCATAACCATATCTGTATAATCACGAAATCCAACATCGAAATATTCCGAAGATAATTTCGATTCAAATCCATTCCAATTCATATATTGGAAATTCTGCTTATTTTTAAAACCATTTTCAAATCCAATTTATTTATTTAAAAATAAATAAATTATTATTTTAGTTAATAACTAGTTCATTTCGATAAAAATCTATTTTTATCTTTTCAAATATGGGATTTTTCAGCTCAATTCTTTCCAAATCATTTATTATTATTTTACACAAATTATTAATATTTTTAATAATTTTATCAAAACCCGTACAGTCGATTTCCATCAAAGGCCATCGAACTGCACTTACAGCGACCTTTTCCAAATTTGATTTGGACATAATTCCAAATTCAACCATTA